>OX579633.1:2190907-2712302 GCA_951230915.1 Antitrichia curtipendula | reverse complement strand
GGTTGCTCTCGGACAGAAGCTCCTTCACGGGTTGAATCATGGTCTGTTTGGGTGGCATGAAGAAATTCGGGAAGCTGTAGCGGCCTACTGTTGGGTTCACCAGCACCCGGTGCATCACACTCCTGTACTTCCCATTGCTCACAATCTGCACAGCCACTTCAAAAGAAAATTAAACAACAGTGCAGGAACTTAACTTCTTGCCAAATTAAGATCTGCACAAAAACACGTCATAACCTCAAAAGGCATACGAGTTTCTGTTGAAGTGACAACCAAAGCATTGGATATGATATTCATGACATTGTTTTAAAAGCAATAGTTATCGGGGTGTCATTCAGTGACGATGCTGAACACACAGGTTGATCAACTCATTCAGGTTGCTGAAGCTTAAGCTTGGATATTGGGTAGAATGTCACTCATCCCAATTTGGTGCTCTGAATCCTGACGATATACCAAAACTCTGCCAGAAGCACTGAAGCTACACTGATTATCCAATTAGTGCATTTGACACAATTTTACCAAAAACATGACACTGTTTGTAATACATTCAAATTAGTGCTGGCTGAAATACTACCCTATTGTACTAATGTCCCCCAATACATGGAATTTGGTACAATACTAATATTTCAACTTGCACTAGTTAATTTAACATCGTGTAATTCTGGTAAAATTTGTGTCGCTTGGTGAATTCGCACTAATAGGTATTGTAGTAGGCTAAATCAATGCAGTCCTGAAGAAAGTTAAAGATTAATGAAACAATTTCAACTTTAAGAAATAAAAAGCATTTGATTTTTCCTAGTTGCATCAATGGGATGGGACGAATTGAATTGATGATAATCCAATAGTTTGATGTTAAATTGATGAAAATGATGAAACCAGTGATGAATTTAACATCAAATTGAAGAAATTGACGTTACCTGTAACAAATCCCCCACGTTGACAACCAACGCCTCCACAGTGGGCGGCACTTGAATCCACTGTCCCTTTTTCTCAATTTCCAGTCCTGGCGTTTCGTCTTGCTGCAACACGGTGACGAAGCTGGTGTCGGCGTGTGGGGAGATGCCCAGCACAAGCTCGGGTTGCGGACACTCCGGATAGAAATTGAAGGAAGTGCGCAGTCCCACGGTCTTCACATTGATGTGCTCGCCCAACACATGAGGCTCCAGGCCCAGAGTGATGGACAGGATCTCGATCACCCTCTTGCACAGCTTCACCACCGCTTGAGAGTATTCGTCCACGACCTTACTGCGCACGTACAGTCAATTTTAAAACATCATACACGTTGGTCAGATCCAAGTCTTAGAAAAGCTGGAGTGTAGTTTGACTATCAATTCATAACCTTGTTTTTCTTTTCCCTGAATGTCCATCTGTGAAATTTTTGAAGAGTTCTACAGTCAATGTCCAGTAGTGATAGAATACGATACACTAGAAATGGAATTTGGACACAAAAGGACAATTTGATTTGTTCTGTTTCCATATTGGATTTCTCCTGTGAAATGAAAATAAGATTCCAGTGCTAAAGGAGAGTACAACAAAGCCCAAGTCACGAGTATTCTAGCCCCGAGGCTAAGCAGATTAATTGAGGAGTGGACAGACCACATGATTAATGGAATGACGTAGAAAGATTTTCTTCATTTGGATTGTAATTGTAATTGCCCACAATATGCTCAATCAAAATGGTCATTTTAAAATGGTGAATCCTTCATCATTAAAAGTATTAAACTTATTGAAGTGCTGACATAACGCAGTTCAATCATAAAATATCAATAGAAAAAGTACTTTAGTCTAGGATTACTACACTTACGTTTTAATAAATGATAATCGGCATCTGTTGAGTGATCATCAGGGAAGGCGTGTGTGGAATTTATTAACCACGGCAGTGATGATCGAAAATGTTATCCAAGATTCTTCTTTGCAATGGAATTGTTTTATTTGCCTTGAATAAATAAATAAAACAAGTTGCTTTTAGTACCTGAAGCGTTCAGGCTTGGGTGGGTTGCAAGGCTGTTCACGTGTCTGCTCCCCGTAACTCCAGATGGTAATTCGGTCCACCCAGTTGGCGCCGATTGTCTTGCTGGTCTCGAATAGACGGCCGTAGCCCACACTCGTTCCAGGTTTGATCTTGTTCACTTCCTTCTCCTCGGGACTCAAAGCGAAAAAATCCCGGGAAAGCTGCTTCATTTCTTGCATCAACGCTGGTGGCACCCCGTGGTTCAGCACCTGCCAGACATGCATGTTCCTTTCGTAAATTAATTAAACAAATCAATTCCAAATTTTTCCAACCTCCACGGTCTCTAAATCCTATACGGTCAACACTAAGGTATCGAGCACCTTCGAAGAATACGTCGAAAGATGCAATTATCTCATATATATAAACTATCAGCTAAATCAAATTGAAAACAGAAAAATTAACCTGAATAAATCACATTAGAAAATGCGTGTCGGTGCCTAGAAGACGATGGTATTAATAAATATTGAGCAAATGGCGAATCTTGAAGCGACTAACTTACTTCCAACGTTAAAGTAAACCTCTTTGGAAACAAAGTACACTAAGCAAATGTTATGTATAATCACAATCACTTAAACCTCATTAATCTTACCACAGGCCTGGGGTCCAATGTAGCATTTTCAGTATGACATTTTTAGAATCATGATTGTGTGTTACAGTTCGTCACGGTACTCTAGAATTTCAATTCAGAGAAGGTCATAAAAAAAAATTGAAGGCGTGATCGAGGTTACCTGAAAGAAGCCCCATTCCTCACAAGCTTTTCCAATGTCAGCCATCACCTGCTCCTTGTTCTCCCCGTCCAACCCCGCCATATCAATAACTGGAATCACAAGCTCATCAGTTGGAACACTACTAGGTGCTTGCTGAACCCGCAACTGCTCCGGTTGAATGAATTTTTCCGGCACTTCAGTCACCCCTTGCGAAACCAACAGTTGTACCATCTGGAGTAGCTCCTTGGTATTCTCATCTCCTGAGCCAGCAGCAACAGGAGCCCCCGCAGGAGCCTCCACAGCTCTCTCATTCGAAGTCATAGTTGTGGACATCTCGCAATACAATACCACTGACTGTTCAAACCTGCCTGATCGACAGCCAAAACACACTCCCAGCTAGCGATAAAACAAATGTTCAGGTCGCTAGCTAGCTAGCTAGCAGGTTGTCGCGTCGCACTTGGAATATTCCACCAGCCTGCCATTTCAGGCTTACAACAGCTTGATTCCCAACTTGATGCGCCAAAGATTCCAGACAAAATGAGGTATTTATACATGTAGGTGCATTATTAAGTGTCTAGAAACCCGGTAGGCTCGTGCTCACCCCGAAGGCAAGTTGCAGGACGTCGGCAAGGTTCGTTGCACTCCAGAAGAGTCGTGTTGCGCAAGTGGACGCCCCGGGCAAAGTCCAGTCACCATGAGAGCTGTAGACTGGGACGGATCACGGATGAGACAGAGCGAGGAACTGGAGGCAGCAGGTGGACCCTGTGTTCACAAACTGGACTCAATTTAGACAAGCTGCTTCAAAATCTTGGTTCTTGCTAGTTGCTACAACAACGCCAGAGGGCTTTTTACTGCACATTCAGCCATGTTTCTGGCAACTTTAGTTATTCAAAGAGAATCGCACTTGCTTCCACTGGTTGGACTTTGGCACTCTGCTTGCCTGCGGCGGTGCGGCCTGCCGTTTTTATTTAGACTGTGGGTGACGACGGAATCTCAGTTAGCCCGGCCTCACTATGATGAGCACTCCCCTAATCTGGGCAAGCTGTCTGTGCCTACTCGGGTGTTACGTTGCAATTTTCCCGTCTTTCCGTCATTCCGTGTCGTTCTCTCTTGGACTCCAGTGAAAGAATGTGATCGCGCCATTGATGTGCCGTCCTACTGATCGTGCTTTTTCTATGGTCGAACGATCCGGCCATGAATTCGTCACAACATTGTAATTCCATGGCCGGTGAATGCAAAGGAATTCACATTACGATCTAAGAAGTTGATTTCAGGAAGCAAAAGAAAAAGGAATGAAAACTTAAAATTTTTTTTTTTTTTTTTTTTCCCTTACAGAGTACATTCATGTCCAATTGGAAAGCTTTGATCTATTCATTTTGGATTTGGATTAGGCATGTGAAAGCTATGATAAGTTTTGTTTTGTAGGCAATCAAGGCCGCATCTTCCTAAAAAAATATATCATATAGGATTTGTTTCTAAGCTCAATTTTCATAATATTTCAAAAAGAAAAAGTTCCATTGTGTGTAGATTAGAGCAAACATGCCATTTACTTGTTTACCACACATCCAAAAACCGGACAACAACCAATGGCATTTACCGAATTTTAGCTGCACAATTCAACTACCAATTCAATTGTGATGGGAACAAAATTTTGTATCACCACTCAATGACGACACATTGTAGAGTGAAGGGTTGCAAGGAATTTTTAACCAAATTTCAACTTCATTGCCATTAAAAATCATAATAAAATTTATAGGAAATTTTTTTTTGTATTTTATTTTAAAAAAGTGAATCTTAACATGATATTAAATAATAATCACACCAAATTTCAAAACATACAAGTCTCTATCTTTACGTGGAGAAGGATTTGAATTTTGTAGGCATTGTAATTGGCAAATTTATTCTACTTGCTACAACAGTCTCACCTTTAGAAATTAGAATTGACATGCTTAAATTTTATTTTAAAACTATTTGTGATTTATTTTTTCCTTCCATCTTGTACTTATTTCTACTTAACAATTTTTTATAGAGTGACTGTTATTTTTTTCATTTTATAACTCAATTCTCTACCATAAAGATTTGATCCTCGAAACTCTACAGTGTAAAAACTTTAAGTTAAGAAGATTCTAGGTCTCAAAACTAAAGATTGTTGGGATAAAAAAAAATTCTACTTTAAATACTAACATCTTGCAATCTAAATGGTCAAAGTTTCTCAATTTGTTTCCATACATTGTCATACAAGTCTTATGCAAGATTCTATAACTAGATATGCCAAAAATATTTTTTTAATTGTAGCTCTTTGTACTAGGAACTACAATTTCTAAATGTTTTTTTGATAAAATATAGTAGTCATTAACTTTAGGGATTAGGAATTTATCATGGAGGAAAGGAAAAATAATTTATCATCTCCATTGAGGCATTATCACCTCCAAAGCGATAAACTCCAATTCATTACCATGATAATAAAATCTAAAAAAAACCTGGGGATTGAATTTACTAGATTAAAAATAATGTACTTGGATGGAATCACTTGTCCTATGATCAATGCTTAGCCTTCAATGGTGATAAATGTAGTATCCGTCACTTGCCTAGGTGTCATGACCCATCTTTAACTCCTAAAGTCCAAAGGCTAGCATTTTTTCATTATATGAAACCACTTAAAGTTTCCATTTCTATTATAGAGAGCAAGAACCTTTAAAACCTATTTTTTTGCATATTCAAGTGTGGGATCTCCCTCTAGACTAGTATCAAAATGTGTAGAAGAAATTTTAAAATTATAACCTTGTAAATAGCAAAATATTATTGTTTAAAGTGAAGAAAATGGGATTTCTTGCACCTTGCATGATTGGATTATAAGACTTTGAATCTTCTTAGCTTAAAATTTTTGCACTACAGATTTTGATTTAAAAAAAATATGCTAAAGAATTGACTTCAAAATCTAGAAAGTTTAAAATTAAAATAAAACACTAGGTTTTCATTCTTTAAAAATTGATAAGTAGAGATAGGTATACACTACAAGAAAATGAGGGGTTCTGCGACTGCACTGTGCAACTCATTTTGTAGTTGCATACATCGTTTGCAACTAGGTGATAATCTGGAGCCCGCAGTTGCAGTGGACAAGTTGCATGAGTTGCAGTGTAGTTGCAGGGGGTTCATGTCATCAGACAGTATTCAAAAAACTTCATCGACGAATTGTTCTGACGTGGAGTTTACTGCCATGTAAGGTCAGGTCCTACATTCGATACTTCAGGCACTTGTAGTCGACTTCTTTGCAACTAGCATACACTCGTTTATGACTTATCATATGCAACTTGTTTGCAACATTTTTGCAACCTGATTCTGTTGATGTATGACTTTTTTGCCACTACTATGCAACTACAGAGGGATCTGCGATTAGTTTCTGATGTGTCCAGCTACTCATCAAGTATGCGACTTTTATGCGACAAGTTTTCAACTCATGTGCTACTCCTTTGCTACTTCTAAGCAACTTCTGGATAACTCCTATGCAACTGATCGTCAAATCGTATGCAATTAAATTGCAACTCAAAGTTCACTCAGGTAGAACTCATTTGCAACTAAAAACCAACTCACATACAATTAATTTGCAACTCAACACCAACTCACATGCAACTCACTTGGAACTCAAAGTCAACTCATACACAACTAGTTTGAAACTCAATACCAACTCCCGTGCAACTCATTTGTTAAAAAAAACTTGCAACGGGCGACTCGTTTGTGATTCAAAGCCAACTTACATGCTACCAATTTCCAACTCAGAGCCAACTTAAGTGCAACTAGTCTGCAACTCAAAGCCAACTTACATGAAACTAGTTTACAACTCCTGTCCAACTTAAATGCAACTATGATGAAACTCATAGCCAACTTACATACTACTAATTTCCAACTCAAAGCCAACTCAGATGCAACTAGTTTGCCACTTTAAGCCAACTCACCTGGAAATAATTGGCAACTCTATACCAACTAACATACAACTAGTTTGCAACTCAAATGCAGCTACAATGCAACTCTTTTGCAAAGGAAGGCCTACTCATAGGCAACTAGATTGCAACTCAGAGCCAACTCAAAAGCAACTATGTTGCAATTCGAAGCCAACTCAAATACAATTAGTTTACAACTGAGAACTGACTCACATACATCTAATTCGCAACTCAAAGCCAATTCAAGGCCAAGTGACATACAACTAATTTGCAACTAAATACTTACTCCCATACAACTGGTTTGCAACTAAAGGCTGACTCACATACAACTAGTTTGCAACTAAAGACTCACTCACTTACAACTAATTTGCAACTGAGAGCTGACTCACATACAACTAATTTGCAACTGTAAACTGACTCACATACAACTAGTTTGCAACTGGATTTTGACTCACATACAACTAGTTTGTAACAGTGAACTGACTCACATACAAGTAATTTGTGACTCACAGCCGATTCCTGTACAACTTGCACATCACTAACTACCTTACACTGAAGATCATTTTTCACAAAACATCACAAATTTATAAAATAGTTATTAGCCACATCTGTACAGGCATCCTATGTCGCATGCACTACTACTACGTACTAGAAGAAGCACACACTACTTCCACAGTCAGTAAGTACAAAATTAATATTAGTACCTCTCTCATGTATTTTGTAGATCACAACAATTATTTCCCTCCAAGTTTTCCTTTCAAACTTGAAATACGGGGGATGATGACTAGGTATTGTTCATCCCAAATGGTATTTCCTCCCACCACATCTTTCAATTTTAATTCATCTCTAGTTGGATTCGGATGCATCAAGTCAACAAACCCCCTTGGTGCATGTTCAATGTCGAGCCTGCACCATTCTTTAGGAATAGGTTGTCCATGATATAGTTGTGAGTCAAGTCCACCACCAATTGCAGTAATGGTTGCTGAGGCCACTATTTGCTTTGGAGCAGATGGGTTTACAAGTGAAACTTGTTGTCCAATTGAAAACTACACACATAATAAATAAAAAAATTGATACATAAAGATCACATATACACTTGAAATTTGTAAAGAGTGAAGGAACAATGCCAACAAAGACATTTGCAAAAGAATTAGACAAATAAGTTACTCACTCTATATTTTTTTGGAGATCCCATCTTCTGACTTTGTGTAGGACAGTCCACCTTCTCACTTTCTATAGATTGTATACGAGTCCTCAAGATTTCCTTCTTAGCCGCAGGCTTCTGCACCCATACATCACAATCATGGTTAGTATTTCATCTATGTGAAAATTTGTAGTCACTTTCTCAAATGTAAATCCCATGTTCCATGATGCTCGCTCACTTGTCAATCCTTTCCTTTCCTTAGCTGTATAGAAAATTCTGTGCCTTTGCTTGGATTCTTTGGTACTTCATCAATACTACTAGAGTTTCAAGCACTATTATATCAATTCCAGCTTCGCCTTCAACTTCCTTCCCTTTCGTTAATGGCTCATCACTCCCATTAAGGTGGGCACAATCATTCTTTTTTGAAGCCTCAATGGATTGTTCTTCCATTCCGTCAATCTTCTGGTTGTTCTTCTCTGTACTACCGTTGTCAGTCTCTTGTAATGACGGTTGTTCACTTAGAGGCTCCAAACTGGGGTTGTCAATAGGCTCCAAGCTCTGGTCTATCTCAAACTCATACGGATCGTGGACGACATTGATATCTTCCATAGGTTCAATAAGTGTAGAAGGACCTGCTTCATCAATAGCTAGAGAAGGACTTGTTGTTTTAGTAGTTAAAACAACATTTTCGCCTTTAAAGATACTCTCCTTCTATAAAAATTTCAATAATGTTGCCTGCAACGATTCGACAGCTTTTGTGTTACGATCTGTACTCGCAAGTACCTCGACCCTGAACTTTTCAAATTCATCTTGTTTACGTTCCAAGGTAATAATTTTTGCATGAAGTCCTGAAGATACTGCGTGTATTACACACAAGAACATTAGAAACAATGATTACACATGCTTGTATGATTCAAAATGCATAGTACAATTTGATTTTTGAACCAAGTACTTGTAATAGCATTATATGACTCTTCTGCAACTCTTCTGCAACTACTATACAATTGCAAGGACTACCCTTTCTACAATCACAAGGACTGCCCTTTCTACAATCACAATACAACTCTTTTACAACAAAGTTTTGATATTGGACTGCTCTACAAATACAAGAACTTATACGCATTGAATTCATAAACTAACAAAGTCAACCTACACACAATCATATTAAAATTAATGATGCATGTTTTGAAATGAAAAGAAGATCAAGAACACTTACCAATGACCCTGATACTTGTAGCCCCTCTGCAAGTTCACTAAGCCTTGGACGCCTTTCCCTCTCATTTGCCTAATAGAAGGCCAACATTACCACAACATTGTCAAAATGATTTAGAGGAATAATACAAAGTACTTGTAACAAATTCATTCGGAAGGATGAGAATAAGCCAAAAACAACTTCAAAAATTAACTCACTACATTTGCTTCTTCACCTGCCTTCCCTTGTCGTGCACGCTTTGATACATTCTGCACTTGTTTTCTAACATTAGACATCATCTCTGATTTCTTCACTTGGTCACATGTGCCCCAATAAACCTTTAACCGCTTCCACTGCTGAGGATCAATGTTCATAGGACAGTCATCGTCTTTCACAGGATCAGATAATTTCTTCAGTCTAAATCGCTCACCCTTCAAAAACTTCTGCACTGCATTCCGAAAACCCTTGCTGCTAAGGGAATTGGGAACATATTCAAACTCAAGATCCATAGTATCTCTGAGCTTCTTCAAAGTTTGTGGCCTGTGTTCGTCCCAGTGAATAACACTCATATCAAGGATCAAAGGGGCAAAGGCCCTCATAGTTCAGTCCCAAGTAGTCTTCCCAAAAGAAGAAGCATCAATTTCACCATCTGACTTCACATGTAATTCATTCGGTCTTTTGCCATTATTGCTTCTCACTTCTGCTTCCTTCTCTAACTCTCTGTACCTCTTGCGCCTAGTAGAACGTCCACCACTCTGTAACTGACACACCACTTCTTGTGATTGTACACGCCCTTGCCACAAAGTTGAATTAGGGGGGACATGAGGTTCAACCATTGCCCGTTGTGGAGGTTCGGTAGGTGGTGGTGGTATGGACTGTGGTGGTGCCCATTGCCACTGCTACTGTCCAGCTGGGCTTTGGTGCGTTGGTTGTCTTGCGAGTCCACCATGATGAGAAGGCGAGGATCTCTTTCTGCTACCACAGGCTGCTCCATATATGCGACTATCATCTTCTTCAAGTTGATTGTCTTCATCCCCTGAAAGAATACTACAACATTAGTAGTATTAGAAGTAATGTACAAAGGAAAAAATTCTTATCATTGAACCTTTATTTTCTTTAAAGGAAGTTCATTTCCATAAAAAAAAATCAACTCACCTTCTTCAATGCTGTGAGAGTCCTCTGAAGCCGACATGTCATCTTCTGCACTTGCATCTTCACTGACAACTTCTAGGTCTTCACTACTAACTCTGGCACTCTTACGTGTAAGCAATGTTGGAACTCGAGTATGCTATTCTTGCACACTTTTGCGCTTTGCAATTGAAGCTCCCCTACAAACCAACCAACATTATAGCTTTAAAGAAAAAGGATATAAGAACAATCATCTATTTTTGGAGCCACATAATACATGAAGATTTCTGACATTACTTCGGATACTATGCTACGTTGTGTCTATTTTGCAAGGACATGGCAAGTAGCAACTGCATGCCAACTAGTTTGCAACTGCACGTCAACTATCTTGCAACTGCATGGCAACTAATTTGCAATTGCACGTCAACTATCTTGCAACTGCATGGCAACTAATTTGCAACTGCATAGCAACTACATGACAACTAATTGGCAACTACATGACAACTAATTGGCAACTACTTGACAACTACATGACAACTAATTGGCAACTACATGACAACTAATTGGCAACTACTTGACAACTCATTGGCAACTACTTGACAACTCATTGGCAACTACTTGACAACTAATTGGCAACTGCATGGCAACTACATGACAACTCATTGGCAACTACATGACAACTCATTGGCAACTACTTGACAACTAATTGGCAACTGCATGGCAACTACATGACAACTCATTGGCAACTACATGACAACTCATTGGCAACTACTTGACAACTAATTGGCAACTGCATGGCAACTAATTGGCAACTACATGACAACTCATTGGCAACTACTTGACAACTAATTGGCAACTGCATGGCAACTACATGACAACTCATTGGCAACTACATGACAACTAATTGGCAACTGCATGGCAACTACATGACAACTCATTGGCAACTACTTGACAACTAATTGGCAACTGCATGGCAACTACATGACAACTCATTGGCAACTACATGACAACTCATTGGCAACTACTTGACAACTAATTGGCAACTACTTGACAACTACATGACAACTCATTGGCAACTACATGACAACTCATTGGCAACTACTTGACAACTAATTGGCAACTGCATGGCAACTAATTGGCAACTACATGACAACTCATTGGCAACTACTTGACAACTAATTGGCAACTGCATGGCAACTACATGACAACTCATTGGCAACTACATGACAACTAATTGGCAACTACTTGACAACTAATTGGCAACTACTTGACAACTAATTGACAACTAATTGGCAACTGCATGGCAACTGCATGGCAACTACATGACAACTCATTGGCAACTTCATGACAACTAATTGGCAACTGCATGGCAACTACATGACAACTAATTTGCAACTGCATGGCAACTACATGACAACTAATTTGCAACTGCATGGCAACTAATTGGCAACTGCATGGCAACTAATTGGCAACTGCAAGGCAACTAATTTGCAACTGCAAGGCAACTACTTTGCAATTGCATAGCAACTACAATGCAACTAATTGGCAACTACATGGCAACTTGTTTGCAACTTCAATTACCTCTATAATGCTACAGCAACTACTGAAACACAAATATTGCGACCACCTACTCGTAAACATCATTGGAAGAAGAAAACAAGGCTCAAATTTTTGAGAGGGCCTTACAATTCCTTTGATGTTGCTTTTATAGGTTGTACTTGTACTGCTCGCTCTACCACTCTAGCATCTCGACGACGCAATTCCCTCTCCATTTTCTCACTGTCAGCAGAATCCATTGATTCTCATTCACCTACTTAAGAAGTCAAGATAATGGTTCGATGAACAATTATTATTTCATGCAACTCTTGAAGAACTCTTTCTATCGCCAGCACAAAAGAATGCATAAAGAAAACTACTGTTCTATGTTGTTTATAAATTGGCTTGAATAGTTCAAAACCTCACAAACTCTCGAAACTTGAAAACCACTATCATTAATTGGAAATGGCATAGCCAATTCCACACAAAAGAGTAGTTCCATAAGTTGTTTAGGACTAAACCTATCACCAATGTACTTCACCAAAAATGATTTAATTTCTAAATCAATAGATACGTTCTTCATTTCTATACTAATCTTAGAAGTCATTCAACAGCCACTTTAGGTTTTAGGCGTCTTTGCAGAGTTGGTTTATTTCCTGATAAATAGTTTCGTGTAATGACCCAAAATCCTAAGCACAAAGGCTTACAAATGCGTACCATTCTAATGACCCTCAAAACATCTCCATTTGCAAAGTAAGAAAGCCAAAAAAGAGCGCAGAGAAACACCTCCAACGCAAGCTGGAACTCCCTGTGAAAAATCAACGCAAGTTGGAACTCCCTCGCTCCGCTCCGCTCACAAAATCCTCCACTCGCGCTCCGCTCCCTGACTGCTCCGCTCCGCTCAGCTTGTAGCCTCGCCCCGCTCCGCAGCCCCTTCGCAGCCCTGCTCCGCAGCCCCTTCGCAGCCCTGCTCCACAGCCCCTTCGCAGCCCCGCTCCATAGCCCCGCAACCCCCGCTCCGCAGCCCCGTTCGCAATCCCTGCTCGCAACTCCCGCTCCGCAGCCCCGTCCGCAACCCCGCTCCGCTCACCCCTCCGCTCGCAAAACCCTCCTCGCACAGCACAGAATCCTCCGCTCACAAAACCCTAGCAAGATGGATGGATGAGAGAGATAATAGAATTCGTGATGTTAAAACTAGAACTAGTCCATCTGAGAAGAGTACGTTGACTCCAACTTGGCAACTACAGTGCAACTACATTGCAACTAGACAGAGTTTTTGTCCACTGCAACTCAAAAACCCGTAGTTGCAGAACCCTTCATTTTCTCGGCATCGATGCCGCCAAAATGAACCGAGGTATTCATCTTTCACAATCTGATCCTTCGGAGCAAGATTTATATGACACCAGCATTGCTATCCTAGAAAGCTTTGATACAGTTACACGCTCAAAAATGGGTCATCAGAGGCTCCATCGGGCTCTCGAGAAAGAGTTAAGAGGGCTGGCGAGAGCATACCACACTTATCATTTTCGTCAAACGAAACCAAACTTCCATTCTCTGGTGACCAATTTAGGGTTCCAGGATCATCATAGCAGCAGCAACTAATCTATATCTTACAATTTGCATTAAAAATCTTCACAAAGTTGAAACCTGGAAGAAGGAACTTACACGCCACTATCTCGCTTCGAGCTTCTTGTGAAGTTCGATTCTTCATGCGAGTTACAAATGAGGGAATCTTGCCTTGTGATTTCTATGTCGGTTCCATTGTGTAAGCGTGTTTACAGAAAAAGGCTTCCAATTCAATGTTTGCAGTTGATTGTCGTGCTGCAAGTGGCAGCATTACACGGGCACTGGAACTCACCACTCACAGACAAATGTGATCTACGTTCAGCACAAATCAGGTGCACACAAAAGTCCAACAAATGGAAAATTCAAGATTGTCCATAACCTTTACATTATTTATCCAAACGAAAACGAACCAAAGCTTTACATGTAGACAAAAATATAATCTATGAGACCCCAAAATTCCAAAAATTCAGGTTTTTTGAATGAAGAAAGTTACTCAATCTCCCCGACGCCTCTGCGACAAACTTTCATGGAGAAACCTAATGCTGTAGTTTTGCTACATAACTCTGTGCCTCTTCCAAAGTTTTAAAACTTCTGAACTCTTGACCCTTATAACCATTTACTTGTCGCTTACACGTTTCCCAACTATCATACACTCTAGGTCGGAACCCCCTTCTCACTGCATAGAATTTCTTTGGCTCAATTCTTCCGGCAGCAGAATATGTGTCGACAGGTAGGGAATGTACAATATTTGGCTCGCGGATCGCAGAAGACTCCGCAGCAGCCCTCACTTCTCGAACCGCAAGAATTGATACAGGCAAATCCGACACTTCATCTTCAAGTCGACGCCACAATCGTGCACAAAGAATATCGCTCACCATGACAAAACAATGCGCCACGATTTTGTGTAGAGAAGCCAACAACGCCCACAGCAACAACAACATCAAATCGGCTGTACTTAAAGGACGTTCTTGACGAACACCTGATCTTTCATGGGAAACTCTAGCACCATAATCTGCCATAGGGTGAAGGAGTTGACACGTAATGCTCAACTGAATAGAGAAAAGATTGAATTCATATAGGATGGATTTCATACTTTTGGCATTAAGATTAAAGAAAAATAGGGATTCTGGCTACAAGTACGGGGTTTTGAGTTGCAGTGGACACCAGGGTTGTCCCCGTCACGTCCTGTCAATCCGTCAGGATGTCCGGACGGACGTCAGGATTCAACCCCGGCGTCCGTCAGGATCCAAAAGAAATTTTTTTTTTTTTTTTTTTTTTTGTGGACAGTCTGTCCGTCCTGTGGACAGCTGGTCCATCCCTGTGGACAGACGGCCGTCCCTGTGGACAGACGGTCCATCCAGGTCGACGGACAGGCCGTCTTTGAAAATTAAAAAAAAAAAAAAAAAAATTTTGATCCTGACGCAATTCTGACGCGTCAGGACACGTCTGGACTGACGCCGACGGACATCTGGACGTGAAAACCCCACGTCACGTCCGGATAGACAACCTTGGTGGACACAGTTGCATTGTAGTTGCACTGTAGTTGCACGCAACTACAGTGCAACTACAATGCAACTACAATGCAACTACAATGCAACTCAAAACCCCGTACTTGTGGCCAGAACCCCTATTTTCCTTCTAGTGATATTACCGTTGTGTGATGAAAGTTACACGTCATTGTTCTTTAACCTGTAGCTTATACACATGTGCGCTCTTTCTAAAAGAAGTTCCCATAGTGAAAATCGTGGCCCTGGAGGATGAAATCTATAGACAGAAGTCACCCCGCCTACCTAGCTCCATTCAAAGCTTGTATGAAAGTTGCTAAGGAATGCAGGAACTCTTTGAAGTTAAAAGACGTTGGTCTACATAGCCCCGGCCTTTGGAGTGCTTGAAATCTATCAGTGCCAAAACATTTCATTGTGCGATTCGTTCAAATTCTGTCACTTGAATTATTCTTTCTTTTCATCGTTTAGGCTATATGGAAGAAGGTTTAGGGTTTATGCATAGAAGATTGGCTAAGTTGAACGCCTTCTTTTGTTAGTTTAGTATTTCCTTTCTAGGGTACAAGCATATTCAAAAGGCAATTGTAGTGGTTGCAATTTAAATTGCACTGAGATTGGAACGGAGCCAAGGTAGGATGGATACAGAGAATGATCGAGTACGAGTCGTAGAGGAGCGGCGAAAGCAACTTTGTGATGACAAACTATGGGTGAGAGAGTATCACCGTGCTAGGTTTCATAATTTACAAAGAATGAGTTGTCCATGTTGTAAATGTAAGGGTGGCAGGAAGTGGCTTGTTTCGATAGTGAAGGATCATCTAATAAAAAATGGGAGGGATTCAAAATTTCGTGTGTGGCGAGGACTTGGGAGTAGGGAGACATCAGATGAGGAATGGGAGATTGAATTCTGGAGGTCTATAGGCGAGTCTATAGGAGGTGAAGAAGTACCTGTCAATAATGAAGTGGACACTAGGAATATGCTTGACAACTTGTTCCAAGGAGTCGAAGACTCAGAGGCCATCAAAGCACAGCTCCATGACGTGGAGGCCATGGAAGAACGGCTACAGGATACAGTAGTAGAGGCTTTTACTATAGCAGACAACGTTAACAGCGAATGCAATTCTAGACCAAGCGTAGATGCTGCATTGGAGGTGCAAAATGCTATGCCGCAAGAAGAACCGGTAGGTGATACAGATGAGCAATCAGAGCTTCAAGGTCCAAGCAATTTTGATGCTCAAATTTTGGAGGAAGCTCTACATGAATTGTATGAAGGTGCTCAGTGTACAAAGTTGGCAGCCACAATTCTTCTCATGAATCTGTGCACAATCCATGGAGTTAGTAACAATTTTGCAGATGAATTGTTTACTCTTTTGCAAGGACACATTCTACCACAAGGGAATACGTTGCCAAAGAATTTTTATGCAGCTCAAAGACTAACAGGCAAACTAGGACTGGTTTACAATAGCATCCATGCATGCGAGCAAGGATGTGTCTTGTTTAGAGGTGAACTCCAAGATGCTACAAATTGTCCAAAATTTAATCGTCCAAAGTACAGGGATGAGACGAGGAAGAAGTTTGCAGTAAAAGTTTTGAAGCATTTTTCCATCATCCCAAGACTGCAGCGCATGTTTCGTAGCCCAGTATTGTCAAAGTTGTTGTTGTGGCATTCAGAGAATGCAAGCAATCTTCCTGGAGGAGACAATTTAGTGCGACATCCATGCGATTCAAAAGCGTGGCGCCACTTCCATGAAAATGTGGACCCAAGTTTTGGTGAAGACTCCAAAAATGTCCATTTTGCTCTTGCTGCAGATGGAGTGAATCCTTTCAAGCAAAACTGCTCAAGTTGGTCTACTTGGCCAGTGACTTTGCTGAATTATAATTTGCCCCCTTGGTTGTGCACCAAAAAACTCTTTATGATGTTGGCTTTGTTGATTCCTGGAAAGCAATCCGTAACTGCTGAAGTGTTCGACGTGTATCTGGAGCCCTTGGTGGATGAATTGTTGGAATTGTGGAAGGGGGTACCGGCACATGATGTTGTCCAAGAAATTGGTGCTCGTTCTTTCAACCTCAGAGCAGTTCTTATGTGGACAATACATGACTATTCTGGATATGGTACAATAGGAGGATTTGCACATCAAGGATACGCAGGGTGTGCATGGTGTGGTGTTGATTTAGGAGCACAACATTCAACGGAGCTATGTAAAGAAATCTATCAAGGGGCTCGCAGATGGTTGCCTACGAATCATCCTTATCGCTCAGAGCGCATGAAGGATCACTTTGATGGGCAGTTGGAAACACGTGGGAGGCCCAAGATTGTGTCTGTGGAAGAACAGCTGGAATACGCAGAGCAATATAAGGCTTGGAAAGAAACAGGGAACAAAGACGGTGCTCCAGGAGATCCATCTAAATTGCATGGAGTAAAGCGAGCAAGTATTCTTTTCAAGTTGCCATACTGGAAGGTGAGTTGTAGCAATCCATCCACTAAAACAACTAAGAAGCAACCATGACTTATAAGTAGAATAGCTATACAGCATAGTTGTTAAAAAAATGATAGTCAATAGTTGCGTAACAGTTGTGCCATAGTTGTGCTATAGTCGCATATCAATTGTGACATAGTTGCATACCAGTTGTCCCTCAGTCGCATATTAGTTGTGCTGTAGTCGCATATAAGTTGTGCCATAGTCGCATAGTAGTTGTGCCATAGTTGCAAATCAGTTGTGCCACAGTTGCAATCTAGTTGTGCCATAGTCGTATATCAGTTGTGCCTTAGTTGCATACTAGTTGTGTCATAGTCGAATATCAGTTGTGTCATAGCTGCATATCAGTTGTGCTGTAGTTGCATATCAATAGTATCGTATTTGCATATAAATTGTGCCGTATTTGTTTTCAAAATGTAGTAGCATTGCATTTGTAATGAGTGCCTACAATGGACTCTGAAGTACCTGTATTGTACTACTACTGAACAAGATTTTCGACTAAAATCATCTGTATATATACTTTTGAGAGAGATGAAATGATAATAAAAGCATTGGGGAGGGAGATGTCCAAGTGAATGTGTCTACATATATAGCGTCAGTCTTTGTTCCTTGTCAATTTCATACTAATTTGAGAAGAATGTTCATGTGGCCAGAGACTTCTTATCCGCTATACACTGGATGTCATGCATTGTGAGATGAATCTGGCCAAGAATTTTTTGAAAACAGTAAGTGGAAAAAAGGATATAGTAAAAGTGCGTCGGGATCTATAAAGAAGATGTATACGGAAGCACTTGTGGTTGACACCGAGCCCTCGTAGAGCTGGTAAGATGCTGAAACCAGCTACAGGATACGTTCTCTCTGATAAAGAGTATGAACAATTTGCTGACATTTTTGCTTCTGTGAAGCTTCCTTCAAAGTACTCATCATCATTTGGAAAACATATGAAGGCCAAAAAATTTGGGAGCCTCAAATCACATGATTATCATGTGTTAATGCAGCAGTTGATGCCATTGGCATTGAGGGGTCTATTGAAGCCTGGACCTCGTATGGCCGTCATGCAGATGTGCAAGATATTTTGAAGAATATGCACAAAAGTTTATAATCTAGCGGAGTTTGAATCACTTCAACTAGATGTGGCTGAAAATATGGCTCTATTAGAGATGGAATTTCCACCGTCCTTTTTTGACATGATGACACATCTGCCGTATCATCTAGTACAGGAACTTGACTTGTGTGGACCAGTGAGCACAAGGTGGATGTATCCAATTGAAAGATACATGAAAACATTGAAGAATTATGTTCGAAACATGGCTAGACCAGAGGCGTGTATGGCAGAAGGGTATGTGAAGGAAGAAGGTCTTGGCTTTCTAATAGAGTATCTACAAAGATTTGAAGTTCTCAAGAGGCGTATATAGGATGCAGAGGAGGAATTTGGCAATGCTGAAGACGTTCTTGAGGGAGCGGGTCGACCACTTGTAATGTCTCCTGCATTGCGGGATGCAGTGCATAATTATGTGTTGAATAATGTTGCTATTTTGGAGCCACTTGTCAAGTAAGTTGTATTAGCTTCTTCTTCCACTTGTAGAATCTATTTAATAAAACAGGGATAGGTTGCAATATATTGATATGAAATTAGTGTGAATAGCAAACTACTGACTACCATGCATTTGAAAAGCAACTAAAATGCAACTAAAATGCAATTAAAGTGCAACTAACATGCAACTACAATGCAACTGAAATGCAACTAAACAGCAATGGAACTGCAACTAACATGAAACTAAAATGCAAGTATCGTCACTTCAAAATTAATGTCTGAGGTAGGTGGATGGAATTGACCATCTATAGTATTTGCTACTAGGAAATCTTTACATTTATGATTTTGAACTTCTATCTTGTGTGTGCAGGAAGTGGAAGGAAGAACGTGAAATTGATCCAAGCACAGCACCACTTGATGCGTGGATAAGAACGGCTCTTTGCAATAGTAGTGCTGATACTCACACTCCGGAGGACAGAGATAGAATGTTATTATCCAACAGACCATCGCAGAAGACACTTCGATATTCTCGTATGAGAGCTTTTGGAAATCACTTCAGGGTTGACGATAACTCTTCTAACCAATTGCGAACATATGATTGCGGTGTTGCATCTGTATTCGAAATTCCAGTTCCTGATCTTCGAGACCAGTGTTTCTTTTTCTGGCAATTTGGGGCAAAATTGCACCAAACCGCCAGAGCCCACGCCAACCACTAAGTACCAAATCGTGGGTATAGGGCCCCAAATCGCCTGTCCCCTTCCACGGGATTAGGGTGCGCCGCTACCGAGATGTCACGCGGCCGTCACAGCTGGGGTTTAATCGCCCGCTTGTAGACGTTGGCTGCGCTGGTTTGATTTTTGATGTAGCCGATTTAGTGACTTCTTCTCTTGTCATTTGCTGTCGTGGCGCCACCTTCTCGCACATTCATTTCCTCCAACGCCACCTTCACGTCCGCAATGAAGAGTTTGTAGCCCACTCCGCAACCTTGTACCAGCTTAGGGAGCCAGCGTTCAGATTTTGGTTTAGCATTCACAGCCAGTTCGTCGATGTTTGATTTGCATTTGCAGCGAATTGTTGTTTTGGAGTAATGGCTACATCGCCACATTCAAGTCCACTACGTTCAGAGCGCCGCTGGATTTTTCTGTTTTTGTGTGGCATAATGGCCCGCTTTCATTTGGGCGATCGTGGAGGGTCTTGCTGGGAATGCTGGGCGGCACTACGGCAGGGTTTACAAGAATTCCATGTTTCGGGTCTCCAAAAACCACAATATCCTTTTGTGTTCTTTGTCTTTCAATTGTATGTGTGTTTTGGTGTTCAATTTTGTTTCATTTCCGATTTGGAAACAAGGTCTGTAATCTTCACTTGGGATTGCGGGGCTTGGGTTTTGTACTTCTGTATTGTCAATTAGGGTTTTAGGTTGGGGTGTTCTTGTCTCCAATGGCGGACCTTCCTTCCACTCCCGCCGATATTGGTTTTGCTAGCGCTGCGAATAAGACGCACAGCATCCTGCTCGCTGAAAGGCGGAAACGCAAGTTAGACCGACTAAAGAAAGAGGCCAAAGCTGCTGAAAGAAAGGCGCAAGCGTCAAAGAGGGTGTTGGAAGAGGCGGCCCGGAAGAGAGCAAAGCAGGGAAACACCATGCGCGCGTACTTTTCTGCAAGTCGAAATTCGCTCAATCGAGAGCCTTTGCAGTGCACGACAACGGAGTTGGATACCAGTGACAATGTGGGCGGCCTTCGTGAGGGGGGTTCCACTGCTCCATTTGCAAACTTGGAGATTGGGGCTTCTCAATCCGGAGACACTGAAATTCTTCTCTCTTGCCCTGCGGTTATCCATGTGTCCGACAACGAAGACTGCAATTCGGAGGACGAGGGAGACTTCAGCGGAGACGAAATGGTTGATTCTGACGACAACGCTTTTCTCACCCCACCTTGCCGTAGTGGGAAGAAGCAGAAGAGCAAAATTGCGAGGGTTGCTGGATCGTCCACCGCAAGTGACCTCAAGAAGTTCAAGAAGAACTACGACCTCCAGCGAAGATTTCAGAGCGAGTGGTCGGCGAAAGAGCCCTGGAGCGAGCTGCTACTGGTGGAAGACGGTGACAGGCATATGGTACGCTGCAAGCCTTGCAGTGTTGTGCGCGGTAAACAAGTTCAAATGGCGCCCAAGTGGAACACGATCTCAAAGCATGGCCAACGAGAAATCCACAAGAAGTGCACGGTCCTTTATGCAGCTCGTGGGCCCGTGTCTGTTGCTGAACAAATCCAAGGTTGCAATACATTGGAATCTCGGAAGAAACGTGTGCAGTTGGCTACGTTGTTCCAATTGCTTGCAGGTGGTAGATCGATGCTGGAACTCGAGGCCAGATTCGACTTATACAAGTTCATTGAGGTTCCCGAATTGCCTCGTAAGTACTGGGGTGATGGCTCCGGGTGGATCATGGCCGAGCACCTATACGAAGGATTAGGAGTCTTGTTTCCAGCAGCATGTGTTTTGCTTTGTCTGCAGATGAAACAACTGCGTGCGATAATACATCTTGGATCGCCATCCACGCGTACTTGATGGTGAACTGGTGCCGCGTCCCTCTTCTTTTGACGATACAGAAGATGGAGTCAAACGGTGCAACTGCAAACAACCTCACCGCTGTGATCATGTCCGCATTGACTGCAGAGGGAGGTGTAATAGAGGTGGCGATAGCAGAGAAGTTGCTTTGCTTTGGCGCGGACGGAGTCAGTAGCTTCCAAGGCCTGAAGACTGGCGTGACGGTGCAAATCAAGGAGAGGTTTGCCCCTTTCGCTACAGGAGTTCACTGTTGCGCACATCGCCTGAATTTGGCTGCGCAATCTTTGTCCTCTTTGACGGTGATGCATGCAGTTGAAGAGGTGCTCCGCACGACGCATACGTACTTCGCCCATTCTCCTAAAAAAGCAGCCGAATTCAGAGCGCTCTCATAGCAGCTTGAGTCCAAGGGTCTGAAACTGCTCAAGAACATGAAAACTCGGTGGATGAGTTGCCTTGCTCCCATTCGACGGCTATTGGCAGAATATAAAGGTGTTATAGCGATGATGCATGCTGATAAGAATGACCAAAAGTGGGGTCACAGGGCTCGGGTGAGTTTCAGTTTTTGACATTCTACTTCTATTTTCTATTTTTTGTATTTAATTGTTTTTTTATCTTTGTGTGTGTTTTGTTTTCTATTTCTTTTTTTTTTTGTTTAGAATGTTGGCTAACATGTTTGGGATTTTGGTACTCATTTAGATGAAGCAATCTGAGGTTTATGGTTTGGCATGTGTGCAGGCAAATTTAGGGCTCCTCCTGGATCCCTACGTTTTGTTAGGGATGCTGGCTCTCCTGCCGATGCTGGAAGCGATAGACACATTGATTCAGTGGGCACAAAAAAGGGATGCCTTCATCTGCGATTTTGTGGGGGCACTGGGCACATGCCAATTGAGCCTGTATGCATTCTACTTGAATGTTGACACGGCCTTCCGCAAAGACGAGTTCCATGCATACAATCAGGTTTTGCAGTGCTCTCATGAGCAGATTTTGATGAAATGGGATGCAAACTTGAACTTACCTTGTGAGACTCTAACTTTTGTGGTGGGTGGGGAAACACTATTTGCGATGCATGATGGCGCAATGGTGCATCGAGAAGGATACGCAACCATCATTGCCAATGTTCAGAATGACTGCAAAGGTGAGTTTTCTCCAAAATGAATTCCATTTACAGTTTTGCCACCACAACTTGTAGTGGTTTTAGATTTGGTTCTAGAATTTGTAGAATGTGTCTTTGTTTATTAATGTTTTCTTTTCTTTAGTTCAAAATGCTTTCATTAGCAATATCTCAATTCTACTTTTGTTTAGTAGGGTTCAATTTGTATTGATTGAGCCTACTTGAATTTGGGTTTGGTAGGGACACAATTGTTAACCGCGCTTACATGTTGTTGGTGTTGTGCTGAATGTGTGCAGAGGCTGCAGGGAAATTGATGGACGAGCTGACGTCGCGTTTCCCAGATCACGGGCTGATGGACGCGTTGGGTGTGGTATATCCGCAGTACTGGCTGCAAGGGGATTGCAGTGCTAGCTTCCGAAAGCACTTGGCCGTAATAAAAAACTTCTATGGAGAGCCGAAGTGGATTGGCGAGGGTGAGGATAAGAAATGTATCCCAGCTGTGCTTGACAAATTCCTCCTTGAGTCCAAACAGCCTCTCTTCAAAATCGCCATGATTGCCAACGCTCACTCTGCTATGGAGCTGCCTCCGCTCAATGGTCCCTCACAGCAGATAGTCAACCCGCTCACAAAATTGTGGCGGACCTTGGATGCAAACTCGGCATTGGGCAAAAACTTCGGGGAATACCTCAAACTTGCTCAGATTGCCATGGTGCATGTTCTGGGCAGTGTAGAAGATGAGCGTACTTTTTCCGCACTATCTTTTCTTAAGGATAGATTGTGAAACAGGCTCGATGAACATCTTGGCGTGGTTGTTGGCATGCATTGCCAAAATGTGTATACCTTAAAGACCTTCCCTTATGACGATTGCTTCAAGCAATGGGTGTTGGCCACTGAACGCCAGCGTTATTCAGTAGCTGCGTGACCTCAATTTAGATGGAGGATGTAGTGCACGGATGCCACTTTCGGCTAGTATTTTGTAGCTGAATGCTTCAGCAGGCAGGTGACAGGTTTTTATTTGGAGCTTTAGTTTTGCTGCAAGTTTGTGGAATGTGCACTCTGCAGACTTGCTTTTATACAACTCCAATTTTATTTCTTTGCTCTTATGAATTCATTGTTTTGTATGGCAATGTTTTTGGACTTTTGCAGATGGAGGGTGGAAGTCTACTCAGTGGTATTGATTCTCTTTCTTAAGTGAATTTGTATACCTTATGAGAGCATAATTCCATGCTACTTTGCTTTCACTTGATGTATTCCTTCCCTTGTCCTACTAACTTCAGCATCGGAGTGTATAGTGTCGTTGGTTACAAGACACATTGAAGACAGTAAGTTGAAGGGGAGATGATTTCCCCTAAACTATGTGGTATTTCATGAATGCTAGTTTGTAAATGTTTGTACTTACATTGTACTAATGTGGATTATTTACATTGTGCTAATGCAAAATTCTTTTCCATTTTTGTACTCTTCTACTAAATCAAGCATCAGAGTACTTGTGTTTGTTTTGCAGGTCCTGTTGCTCTAGTTGGAAAGCTAGAAGAAATAGGAGCATATTCTGTGAATTGTATTGCTTAGTCTGAATTTCCTTTTCTGGCATATTTATTTCATCTTCTGTTTTTCCAAAATCGCCATATCTGTGACGAATGTTTGCACTATATTGAAGAAATCACTGTAAAATTTGTAAAAGCTTTATAACTGCAGCCAGAGGCAATTTGAAAGTGCACACAAAGCAGCCTTATTTCCACCAAACGTAGATTCTCGGACGCCAGTTCTTGCGACATCCAAAATTTAAAAATCGCCCCTTTCATCAAATTCAAAGTCAAAATTTAAAAATGAAGTCAGTGACTTTTTGGAAAAAAATCGAAATTGAATAATAAAAAAGCCACGTACACTATCCATATTTCACCCGTGGTGAGAAAGACGCACCCAGTCCTAAACGAAAAAAAAAACACTGTTCGAGACGTGTCAGTGCACTACGTCGGAGTATTGAAAGATATATTCAAACTAGATTATGGATGTCTTAGCAATCCCGTGATACTATTGTGGTGTGAATGGGTGAAAAAATCAGACAATCGAGGAAACCCAACATACATCAGGGACAATGATGGTTTCCTTGTAGTGAACTTTCGTCACAAAATGCGGAAGATGCTTGATCCTTTTATTTTTCCAAGCCAAGCACCCCAAGTGTTCTTTACATCTGATGTGCTTAGAAAAGAAGATTGGAAAGTAGTATTATACAAGCAACCTCGTGTTCGACGAGAATTTGTAGACACATCAGATGTATTCGTTAGCACCACTGTTCAAACTTCTGGTCTCGCTGCTCCAAAGAATGTGCCTCATCTACCTACTGTCCCGTCTCTGGTTGGAGCTATAAAGTTATCTGTAGAGGACAATCTCTTGGCATCTGCAAGATATTAAGAGCATTCATGGAAAATATTCATTTTCTAAACAAACTCTAATTGTTTTCTAGTTGCATTCTAGCTGTTCTATAGTTGCATGCTAGTTATTTCGTAGTTGCATGGCAGTTGTTCTATACTTGCATGCTAGTTGTTCTGTAGAAGGATGTCAATTGTTCTATAGTTGCATGCTAGTTGTTCTCTAGTTGCATACGAGTCACTCTATAGTTGCATGAGAGTCAAATATTAGTTGCATGCTAGTCATTTTATAGTTGCATGTTGGTTGTTTTTTCCAGTTGCATTCTAGTCCTTCTTTAGTTGCAATCCAATCAATTTATAGTCCAATCCTAGCGTACACGTGTCCACATCAGCAACTATGATGAATGTCGGATGTCTAAAACCTCACAGTCACTTCTCTAGTTGCATATGAGTCACTGTATAGTTGCATGCGAGTCATTTTATAGTTGCATGTTGGTTGTTTTTTCCAGTTGCATTCTAATCCTTCTTTAGTTGCAATCCAATCAATTTACAGTCCAATCCTAGCGTACATGTGTCCACATCAGCAACTATGATGAATGTTAGGTGTCTAAAACCTCACAGTCACTTCTCTAGTTGCATATGAGTCACTGTATAGTTGCATGCGAGTCATTTTATAGTTGCATGTTGGTTGTTCTTTCCAGTTGCATTCTAATCCTTCTTTAGTTGCAATCCAATCAGTTTATAGTCCAATCCTAGCGTACATGTGTCCACATCAGCAACTATGATGAATGTCGGATGTCTAAAACCTCACAGTCACTTCTCTAGTTGCATACGAGTCACTGTATAGTTGCATGCGAGTCATTTTATAGTTGCATGTTGGTTGTTTTTTCCAGTTGCATTCTAGTCCTTCTTTAGTTGCAATCCAATCAGTTTATAGTCCAATCCTAGCGTACACGTGTCCACATCAGCAACTATGGTGAATGTTGGATGTCTAAAACCTCACAGTCACTTCTCTAGTTGCATACGAGTCACTGTATAGTTGCATGCGAGTCATTTTATAGTTGCATGTTGGTTGTTTTTTCCAGTTGCATTCTAGTCCTTCTTTAGTTGCAATCCAATCAGTTTATAGTCCAATCCTAGCGTACACGTGTCCACATCAGCAACTATGGTGAATGTTGGATGTCTAAAACCTCACAGTCACTTCTCTAGTTGCATACGAGTCACTCTATAGTTGCATGAGAGTCATTCTCTAGTTGCATGTCGGTTGTTCTTTCCAGTTGCATTCTAGTCCTTCTTTAGTTGAATTCGAATCAGTTTTTAGTCGAACCCTAGCGTACAGTTGTCCACATCAGCAACTACGATGAATGTCGGATGTAAAATACCTCACGGTAAATTCTCAGTTACACTTCCGTAACCCTACTTTTCATTCTACGACTACTTAGCGACTATAACAGCATAGTCGTAAATTTGGTGCAAATACAGAGGGATGTAGTCGCAGAGTAGTTGAATAGGACACGTAGTTGCATTTGAGTCGGTTGTGAAAGACCGCTTTTTCTTCCAGTGATACAATTGAAGGAAAACTAAATCGTCAATAACTCTAAGACGGATTTGAATCACATTAATTCCAACTGAGAGATTGTTCAAGAAAGCATTTAAAACCTTGTAAAAAAAATTATTTTTGAAAATAGTGAAAATAGAATTCAAAAACAAATCCAATGCATTATTTTCTAAAGAGGTTTCTACATGATTGACCACAAAACAAGAATTTCCATAACTTTTATATCACTAATCCAAATAGAATCCATAAAAATTTTCTATTTTATTAGACAAAAATACAATCTACGTGAAAAGACTTTTAAGAATGTTTATTTCAAGTTTTTGTGGGTTTCTTTTGTTGCTTGGCAACCTAAAATTTTGACTTTGGATGGCATAACTTTTTCTTGCCGGCACTAATTTATATAAAAATTATACTCCCAGAAAGTCAATGTTCTTTCCTACCTTAACAAAAACTTCAAAACATTGCACTAAAAATTGAAATCATAAGAACTTGCTTAAACTTTCATTTGTCTCCCAAGGGAACAATGGGACTTTAGGAGTTAAACTCAACATGAAAGGTGAAGATTAAAAAATTGAAAATTTACAATTGAGGAGCAAAAGATTTCGACATGAGAATTGACCTTGTGAACCAAAATTTGTTTGACGAAATCAAAAGGTTCTAAAAAGTGTACACCTATTATTTTCCAGCATTTTTTTACTTTTTCATTGTGATAAAAGTATGTTTTGTCAATTAATAGATTAATTGGCAAATTGTTATTGTAAAATTCAATTTGTACCCCCTCTATATTCATGTTTTTTGAAAGCTCCTATGGTGGAAATCAATGTGGATAATTGCCATCGTATTTTTTGCATCCATATGTATTTGTATTTTGTATTTTATGTATCCATATGTATTTGTATGAAAGGTACCATATCATATTCAATATCAAATTCAATATCGGCACCATCAATAACCACACATTTTGCAAATCGACGACATTGGAGGGGATTGGAGGGGAGAACATTTTTTTTTAATTTAGACCAATGGATTTGCTTTTTTCTATAGGAAAGGGGTATTCATTGTAAAAACAGGACCTATTCACATCTTTTTGTAACATTGGTCACATTATCATTGAACATGACCAAAACTTCTTTAAACTACTTCCAAGGGATAATTGAAAATGATTGTATTTATTAAACTTGTTAGCCTATGAGGTCTATGGTTCAATTCTCTTTGATATATGTACCCTAAATACAATCTATTGGTTTAACAAAGGAAACAAAACAATAAAAAAAAGAATGTCATTGGGTTGTGTCTAGTAAAGAATATATGAAACTCAAGTCTATGGGACATGCTTTGATAGCTTTCTTTTGATTTTAAAATGGAGAAGGATGATAAGGTTTAAGCCTAGAGCTTAATAGTAGTGAACATAGAGAACAAGTAGCACTAATGTTCCTAAGTAGAATAACTCTTTGAGTTTTGCGGGAGTGCTTTCAAGGTAATTGACTCAAATTATGACTAAGAATATTAATGATTATTAAACAAAAATTATTTTTTCAATATCTTTTTGGCAAGTAGAAGAAGATTTCAATGCAAACTACCATGCATTATTTGGACACTGGTGCAATAACTTATGAAATTGCAAAATATTGTTTGTGGGTGTACCAAAAATTGACACTAGGTTCTCAAACTCTCATGTTTTGATTGTGTAAATCTTTTGCAATCAATGTTTAGGTTTTGTGACACTTTTTGGTTCAAATTTAGGTGTTTGCATTTGAAAAAGTGGTGGTTTTAGACTTATAGATGTCCATATCTTATATATTGAGGAAAAAAATTTATCTAAAGAAAAAGCTGAAACTTATGATTTATCACCAATGATATAATTTGAAAATTTTGAATTTGAATTTGGAGTCAAAGATTTGTAATAGGTTAATAAAGATTGAAAAATACAACGATAATCAGTACAAAATAAGAGTCAAATTTTTACATTTATCTCCAAGGAGCTTGTCATTCATGCATAATATTTTTAATCCCTTGTATGAAGACCCCTTTTAAGTAAATTCAATTATAAAAAATAGAGTAAAATGAAGTGCACTTTGTTATGTGGGTTACAGAAGGGTCCAATTTTTGGTCAACCTTTGATCATGAGAAGTCTACAATTTTTATAGAATCAATTGTTTCTATTTTAAAATGTCATGCACATCTACATGTATTTACTTTGCAATGGGATATTGTTGATGGATTGTTGATTGGTAGAGAATTTCAAGGCCACAAGTCATAGCAATTAGATACTGAGATAACAGGCCTAGAAATGGATCATTTAAGGGCAAAAATAGGTATGTAAAAGAATTTGGTGAAGGAAATATGATAAAAGTATCTTTTGGCAAAGGGAAATGAAGAACACTTCCAAGGCAATTTTTAGAATAATTTTTTTATCTATAATTAATTACTTATGCATTTTGCAAGTGCCTGCAGCATGGGTCCCTATATTGGCTTCCAGACTACAACAAATATGATTGCAAATAATGTTGTGAATAGAGAGAGTCAGTGCAAGAAATGATGTATGAGAAGCTTGGGATGCTCAAACCAGTCTCCAATGCATGACCCCTAATAAATTAGAAATGGAGCAATACATACTTGAAGGCAATCTTTCTATAACAAAAATTGAGTACTTGATTTTAGCAGCGCACTCTAAACAAAGTCTGACAAGTCAATAATTACGTGCAATGAGTCTACCAAAATAGAGTGCTTCCATTTAAAAGTTGTGCCATAAAAACAAAGGAATTGGCCTGCTGCATTCAAAAAATGGCATAGAAAAGAATCCAAAACCACCCATTCCTTGATAGGGTGCAATGGACCGAATTCAAAATATGAAAATTGAGTTGTTGAAGCCTCGTTGCCACGTCCGGCGCTCCTCCCACGGTGCCTTCTCCTTCACGTGCAATGCCAATGTTCGTCGATGGCAACGTGCTACTGGCTCCTCATAAAACTTCAGCACGGACCTCCTTCAATTAACATTCAATGGCAATCCTACTCGTCTTTCTATTCGGCACGCCCCTCCTTGTGTTTGCATTCAGCAGTGGAGCTCCTCCTATCTGCATTTGACGTGGCCCTCTTCCTCTTTCTATTTGATGTTGGCCCTGTTGTTGTTTGCATTCGGCGGTGGAGCTCCTCTTGTTTGTAGTCGATGCAACCTTCTTCCTCTTTCCATTCAATGCAGGTCCTACTATTGTCTTCATTTTCTGGTGGAGCTCATCGCTCATGTTGACGCTCATGATCCAGCCTGCAATCGACACTGGGTCCATGGACACTCTTGATCTAGCACACTGTTGGTACTCTTGATCCAACATGTTGTCGATGCTCCTCTTTGTCAATCACTTCGACCGAAGATCACCATTGCTGCAATTCACCTTTTTTTATTGTATGAACTCTTCCTCTGATAGTATATTTACTTTACAACTGATGTTGAGCTTGTACTTCTACTACTTAACCCCTAAAGTTCCTTTAGTATGTCTTCACCAGAAACGCTCAAGAAGTGTCATTTTTAGTACAAGTATCAAATTTTTGAAAAAACACTTTTTTTTGACACATATAACCCTAGGATCTTGTAGTATACTAACTTGAAAACATGTGGTAAAAACTTCAGAAATTTTCACCATGTAGATTGCAAGATATAAGCATTAGAATTCATTAAACTATCATTTTTTTGGCCCTGCAAAAAACTGGTCAGCTACACTTCACAAGCTCATTTTTGTGTGAAAAAACCTCCAAAATGGTAGTGCTTATTTGGATTCATTTTCCTAAATAAGTTGGCTACATGCTTGAAAAATTTCACATCATTTGGATTGCACAACATGAAGGGAAAAAATAGTAAGTAGAAAGAAGTAGAGAATGATTCAAAATACAAAATTGTTAAGAATTTGGTTATGGAATTGAAAAATGCCAATCCCAATGTTTGAAATGCTGTAATAAACAATCTACATTCTATGATTTTATTTTATTCAAAAATATTAAAAATTGAGTAAGATAAAAGGCTTCAAAGTTTATTTTAGAGTAGAAAATCCATAAATTGCTTGCAAGCAAAAATTCCTCATAACTTTTGACTCATTGGTTAAAATGGAATGATTCAAAGCTTTCCACATACGTATATCTAGAAAACCAATTTCAAATTTTTATTTTGAAAAAAGTGATTTTTTGTGATCTATCCGAATTGCCCTTCTGGAAAAAAAAGTAACATACTAGGCCATAACTTTTGACTCGTATTTCCAAATGTCATGAAACTTAGTGCATATGAAAGATATTCTTTGCGCACAACTTCTATTAAAATTTCAGCCAAAAATATGAAAATCTCTAGTCATAGGTACTTGCCAAAAATTTCTATACTGCCAAAAAACGAATGCTGGTCTTTTAGGTGTTAACTGAACATTTCAATCACTAGTTCCACTATTACTTCTTGACCGTTTGTCTTTTTGTGTAGGTGGTATTCAGCACGACCCTCTCTCCAAACTAGCCCGTTGTCTTTTTCTATAAGTAGCATTGCTTCTTTTGTTTTCAAATTTCTTGCTTTCATTGGTACTGCGGGGGCCTATAGAATATCATTGGTGGTCCACTTGTTGTTGTTGATTATGGCATTGGTTGCAAAATGAAAGGCTTGTGAGTGAAAAAGAATGCGCTATAGTATTGGAGCTGTTCTTGACCACAACTACTGCCCTTCAAGTGCGGCCACACTTTGTGCAAAGCAAGTACGTTTCAAGGATCATCCCCTCTTTTCTTCACTCTCCTCCTCTCTATTGCTAGTCGTTGGTTTTGTTGCAAATTACTGGGATAGTGCCACAATATGACGCCATGTAGCCAATGATAGACATGTTGGCTCTTATAGCAACATAAAGCTTGTCCCCTTGAGCTTTGACGTTTTTTAGACTCCATTGCTTCTTGTGCCTCTTCTTAGACTTCACAAGAATTGCCCTTGTCATTTTTGCTTTCAGCTTCACTTGTTTCTCCACAGTTTTTTGCTCTTTAATGGCTTCCTTTTCTAATTGCTTTTTCTCTTTTTCTGTAGTAGTTGTTTTTTTGTTCACTGCCACTTCCTCCGGTTATCTCACATGTTGTTCTTACGTTAGAAGTATAGAATTTTGATAATCCACTTGTGGTTTCACTATGTTTTTGGACAAGTGGAGTACCTCTACACACAGTACTTGTAGCAAATCACAAAAAATGTTATTTCAGGAATGGCACCAAACTCGTATTGATTGAATATGTTCTTCTGTTCTCCCTATTTCACTATCTACTCACACTCCCAAACCTTCACTATTTTATTGCATTCCATATGTTCTTTCTTCCTCATCCTCTAACATATATGTAGCTCTTCCTACCCTTGCTCCATTGTTTGTTTTGTCATTTGAATCAATTTCTACATAATGTAATCTTGACATAATATTGAGTACATTCAGGAAGGTCAGGTGAAATCTCCTCAAAAAATTCTTGAACTTCCCAATCACCAAGTTGGCATTTTAATTCAAATGCAAAGGGATTGTTTGTAGTGGATGCATCACTTTTTTGTCTTCTTGTTTTAACATAAAACTGACTAGGACCCATTTTACAATTCATGGCACTTGAATCTATTGGATATATGCCAATAACCTTGAATCCTTTCGTAATATTGTCAACAATTTAAGCTCTTCTCAATCCATGTGTTATCCATTGACTAAGTCTTCTTTTTCAAGCATCTTCTACTATCTATTTATCCCAATATGCCCTAAATGCAAGCTTAAATGGTATAAAACAAGTGATGTCCAAGGGCTATAAAACATGGGATGTGTGAGATGGAAAAGTAAGTCAAAATCCTTGTTCATAGCTAATTTTATAACCTCCAAAGTGATGTGGGATTTATACCCATCTAATATTAATAAATGTTTGTTGATGTGAGACAAAGCATATGAATCCTTCAGAACAAAGAGGAAGTGACGCATCCAAACTTTAAACAATGCATTTGTCATCCATGCATTGGGTTGCATTGCCAATGCAATCCCTTGTTGACTTGTTTTTTTAAAGTAATTTCTTGTCTTCTTCTTCCCCTTGAATATGTAAAAGTGGGGAATTGTTTCACCCTTGTCATTAATGCAAGCCAAAACTTAAACCTACTCTCTTTGATCTAGAGTCACCATATGCACATTTTTGGAACCTCTTTGAACAATAACATAGCCTCCACCATCCTTTCCTACTTTGACGCTACTCTCATCACAGTTCTAGATTTGGTGAGAGTGGTAAGTGTGACTATTATAAAGCATTTGTAGATTTCTATAGAAGGATGCTACAATTTCAGGACATAAATTTCTTACTCGTTTTTGTTCTAGAACTGGGGCTTTTCTTATTATTAATTTTATATGTCTTCTCTTGAATCATTTTACCCATCCAAGACCAAAGACACCATTGTTCAAAAGGAGTCATTCTATATTGAGTGAGAATTCCTACCTTTTCTCTCAAGTGGCCTTTGGTCAAAAGAAAACCAAGGCTCTTCATTTTCAGTAAGTACTCCACTAATTGTAATTCCTCTTGATCTGTCAGAATATCCATTTTTTCCCTCCTTCTTTGCATGGTGGTTCCAAAATTAGGACCTTTTTAAAGTAGTAGTAGGAATTCCATTCTCTCTAGCAGCACCTCTAATGGACATACTCTCATTGAAATCAGCTATGGCAGATTTTAAATCCTCATTTGTCCAATTGCCATTTTTCTTCCGCTTAACATTTGAAATTTTATGTACAAGTTTTGGAGATGTGTGCGGGGTTAGAGTTTGACTAAGACCCATACCTTTACCAAATTTGGCGTTGGAATTGCAGTGGTCGATGTTGGAACCTTGCATGTGCTCTTCTCGTGCCCTTGCTTGCTTCATTTGCAATCCCAACCTTGCTTGCTCCTTCTAGGGCTCCACCTGCTTCCTATTGTGTCCACATTTGTCCTCTAGGAAGTTGTGGCTAGCAATTGCAGACCCGCCCCTCCGTCTCTGTGGTTGGCGGCAGCGTCCTTCACTAGAGCTGCTGGACAAATCGAGGGATTGTAGCACCTGGCCTTGCTTGTCTGTTGTGTCTATTGGCGCCAATTGCCCTCCGCCTTTGCCGGCCTCCATAGAGTATAAATCAAGCTCGGTAGTTAAGTCAATAGGTCCAAAGCTAGCGTCATCCTGGAAGAAAACCATCACTTCTTGTAGTTTATTGTGCCTGCTAATTCCCTTGCGTTGTTCTCCATGAAACATGCGTCCCTTTTCGGAAACAACTCCTATTGTATCCTCCTTTTCAAATGTCTCCATTTCATGGAACAATCCTCATCTTCTTCCTTCATTGCCCAAGCAAATTGCTCTACCTCCTCCTCTCCAAATTCATCTTCATCAAAGTTCAAATGAGTTCTTCTTCAACTCCTCCCTCTTCCCCAACTCTCCTTGTCTCCTTCATTGCCTTCTTCAGAGTGACTGCTTTCACTCATCTTGCTAGGATGGAATTCAATCTAAACTAATCTGACTTCAATGTCACTCATAAAAATTGCTCTAGCAATGTGTGGAATCCTACTCTAAATTAGCCACAGTTGTATTATATCACTTGCAAAATTTTACAAGCACTGCAGTTTCATTTTCCTACCACTGAGCTTCTCTATAGGCTGTAAAAATGGAAGTTCAATGGCCATCTCTTGGAAGAAACTTTTTAATATTTTTTTTAATGGATGTGTTATTTTTAACGAAGTTGTTGATGAGAATTTTTTTAATTGACGGCTAGAAGACCATAATGCAACCCTTATAGTTTAGGAAAGCTTAGTGATCATCAAGGTATTGAATGCATGCAAGTTTTAAATTATTTTTTAACTTCAAAGAAATCGTCTACAACCCATCTATATCCAATTTAGTCAAAACTATCAAAAAGTTTGCCTTGTAGATCATAATTTGCATTTACTAATTGCTTAAGGCACTTTCAAACTCATTCATAACCTGAAACCACACTTTGTCGTCACCATTTTCACCTCATGGCTATTCAAAAATCATCCAAAAAGAACTATGGCTTAATGACCAAACAAAGTTTGGTCCATACAAAGAACTCAATGCACTGTTTTGGATGCTTCTGTAGGGACGGTTGTTAATGCTCAAATTGTTTTCAAGCCTTCTCCGATAATAGATGAAGTAGTGAAAGTGTACATTTGTTTTATACTTTTAATGGGATAAAGAATCAATTTTATTAATTTGGTATAATTATAATAACAAATGTTGTTGACATTGATTTGCACAAAGATCTAAAGATTTGGATTAATGTAGATTTGTGTTTAAGGTAATTTGGCCTCATGCCTTGAAAATTGCCAAAGTCATGTAATTCCTTTAGTTTTGGAATCTGACATGATAAAAAAGTATACTCAAGTTTTATTCAATTTCTTATTAGAGATAACCTCTTCACTATTCAAAGAATGTCTTTTGAAGATCCAACTTTGTAGACACTTGGGAATATTAGTTTTAAATGCAATTTTAATATTGATATTGGATATTCAATATGAAATCCTTAAATAAATTGGGAATAATTGAATAAACCACCACTTGTTTTTCACAAGCATCATTGTCCTAAAAATTTAGTTTGCCCAACAATAGACTATCACAAATTGCACCGATTGTTTAGTTGCAACAAACTTGCTTAAGGATTTTGATTGTGGATTAATTGGATAAACATCACATACTAATCAAATAAAAAACATAGTTTCCTTAAGGGTCATTGCAAGAAACATCCACCGTTTTTTGTAGCATCTATTACAATACTCGCTATACTATGACATGTTGGAAAATATTTAAAAATAAAATAAATATAGATAATTAGTATAATAATGAAGATAATATGTCACCAAAATTTGAGATCTAAGAAAAATCTTGGTAAAAAGTTATTTGCAAAATAGAGTTACTACAATTTTAAAGCAACAAGACACTAATTTGTAAGAATAGAAAAAAAACTATAAAAAAAAACTAAAATTGTCTATTGGGGAGGACTTTATGGTAATGAGATTTCATAGAAAGAATAATCTTGAAACCATTTTCCTAGTGTGGAAATAGACCACAAAATTTAAACTCTAGATCGTTAAATTTGGATACTCCTAATGTAATGAAAACCCCTTAACCTCAAATTGTGACAAGTTGTCAAAATTCACTTTAAAATTTTGAATGTTTTTTTTTATTTCAAAAAAATAAGGGATTTAATTAACATCAAGTTAGACATCTTCAATAAAAATTTAATTTTTTTAGGACTTGGAATTCAAAAGCTATAGCGGAAGAAAAAAATTCACTCAAATTGTGGTCCAAAATAGGACTAATGTCTTTTGCAATGACCCTTGATTTCTTGAACACTATTGAATATAGGTTCAAAGATAGAATGATCTTGTTTGTAACTCAAAGAAATTGTGTACCCACCTCAGTCTTTTGAAGGTACATTCTCCTATGTACTTGGACTATTTTCTAAAAAGATACCTAATTTTTTTCTTAAAGTTAATTGAGAGGCTTTTGGCTTGGTAAAATTGTTATGAATATTTTGGCTAGATCCTATCCTTTGCCTGAGCAGTATTTGATTTGTGTTAAAATAATGTGAAATGATGAGACTTTTCACATTCATGGGCTTGTAAACATGGATGAACACAATTTGGGGAATAACAATATATTTAGTCATCCCAAAATTGTGTGCATACATCCATAAATGTGATACCATCTATAGATTTTGTTGCAACTCATTTTGATTTCACATCCACCGAAGAAAGGAAAATTCTGTCACCAAATGTTTCCTTGACATTTTTTTTTTGCAATGCATGAATTATTGCTCTTTGAACAAAAATAATGATATGATCTTACGATGGCTAAATTTGTAATGAAATTCATTCTTCATATAGTTTTTCATTTTTTTCCTTACTTTGGACCATAAATATTTTGAATACAATTTTGTAACATAATTTTTTGGAATATTTTATATTTTATTTATATATATAAAATAAAAATAAAAATATTAAGTGTCCATTGTTGTTCACCACAAATGTTGCCCCACTAAAAGTTTTGGTGTTTGTTTCCGACTCTGGATACTTTGGAGACGATAATTTTTACAATTGAAAATGTCTTAGCTTATTTTAGCTACTGGTTTTGTTTGGATATTGTTGCAAATTATTTATAATATAAAATTTGGACCAAATTAGAAATTAGGTAATATTTTAACATTCATTTTTGTAAGTTCTTTCAAAAAAAATCAACTTCCTTTTTGGTTGTTATTAAAACTTGGTGTTCTTTATCATTGGAAAAATAACAATTAAACCAATTTGGAACTAATTAAAGGTCCCCAATAATGGATGGAAAAGACATTCAATTCACTTGGGCTTTAATTTTTCTAGTTGACTACGTGAATTTCAATTCCAATATTTTCATTATAGCTTTACAATTTTTGGAGATTTTTGGAGTGAATTATAAGAAATATAAAAATTTTGAGTCATACTTTAGTCAATAATGTTTCACTCAATAAAATTTCAAAGTTTGAGAAAATCTTACCAAAAAATTCTAAAAAGGATTTTCATTCCAATTACTGAAAAATCTTTGAAAAAATTTGCTTGTATTAAAAGTTTTTTTTCACTAATAAATTTGATTACAATATAGAAAATATTAGAAAGGCTTTTAAAAAAAATCTAAATCATTTTATACAAGTGTGTTACTTATACTTCAACATGTACAAAATTTGTTGAAAAAATCTAATTTTTCAATTAATTATGGCAATATCTGAAGTGTACGAATAATTATATAAGCCACTGTATATAGAAATAATTTGAAATTAAAAAAATTTAAAACCCATAAATCTAAAAAGTCTTAGACCATCAACTTACACATTTATATTTCTTTATGGACTTTCTAATGGTATTAAAAACATCTATGTTAGTTTGCCACAACTTTTGTAGTTATTACGTAAATACAAAATTGAACATATCCAACAAAAAAACTCTTCTATAATTCAAAGATTTAACATTCTATTTAAAGTTTTTTTCTACATTCTATATTTTATATAGATTTTTTAATAAAAAAAGTTTTAAAGTAAAATTTGGAAAACAAGAATTTATAAAATATTCAATAATATTATATATATATATATATATATATATATATATACCTCTATTTAATAATTGTAAAATCATTAAAGAAGTACTGATCATTTTTATAAATTTAAAAGGCACATTTTGATTGTGAAATACTTCAAAACTACATATTAAACTACACCACCTTTATTTTTTTCTAATTGTATTGAAAATCCAAAATTACAAACTTTGAGTTGAAATGAAATCTATTTTTACATTTATAAACACTAATAGAAATCTGGTCTTTTGCAATTATTCACAAACAACTCATTTCAAGTAATTGAAAAAACAACTTGCTTTTTCAACAACAAATCATTTTTGACAAATTATTTAGAATGTTGTCCCCAAATAACTTATTTTCAATTGTTATAGATAAATTATGAGTGGCATTGGACAAGTTATTCCAAACCACAAAGTTATAAAAGACCAAATTTCTATTAGTGGAAGTAAGAGGGGCTTGAAATGAATATAATTATGACTTTCTTGCATGGTTACAAATAGACTATTTTGCACTTGAAATTCTAACATTGATAAAAATTTACCAATTGTTTTTTGAAAATTTATATTAATGTAGTTTGTTCTTAAAGCAACCTTTTAAGAGCTAATTGCCAAAGCTTAAATCCTTGAAACAATTTTCAATAAATTTTCTTAGAAAAAAAAATGGAATTGGCATCTATTCCAAGTCATTTCATTTTGGGGGGGCTTTTGTGGAATTAGTTAAAAAAGTTTGAAGTTGAAATGCAAAGGCCACTAAAAGCAACCACCTCCTAAAATGTACACTATTGATACATTGAAGAAAGTAAAATGTATTTGTGTCATGCTTGCTTTTAGTTAGAGCATGGTCACTTTTAGATCAAAAACCTTATAGTAGAAAATAATCATAAAAAAATCAAATATATACTTAAGTCATGATTGAAAGGTCATGTTCATGTTTTGAGAAGGGATCAATGGACAATTGTTATTGAGCTTTACAATGCAATAGATGATGAGAGTTTTAGGTATTTCTAGTATTTTATGAATAACGTTTATGGATGTTGTATGTAATATACCTATAACACGAACAATTAATATTATGAGTGGATCAACCATGGCGTTTTGAAATGAAGAGTGGTATTTTGTTTTTAGTTTCTATTTTTTGTTATAAGTATTTGTCATTGCAAAATGTGAAGTCAATATTTTTTATTTTTTATTTTTTATTTGGTGAAGAGAGAGGTGTAATGTAGAGTGGTTGATTGCTTACAAAGGCACATGAGATCTAGTTATAGACATATAGTTGAGTATAACATTGACTTAGATAACATATACAAGGAAATATAATAGATGGTGCATTGTTATACAAGGAATTAGAGTTGTATATGCATGCATTTATGAGTATAAAATTGTTGCATTTGAAACTCTTAGAATGTAGTATTGTGTCTTTATACATGGAGGGCAATAATATGTTTTTTTTAGATTTAGGGGAACACTAGTGTGCCTTGCATTGTTGCTACATCCAAAATAAATGTAGAAATAATTTTCTAATTTTTTAATATGTAGAAACTTTAAAATTTAATATCTTCTAAGCACAAAGGGGTGCAAGGGCTTTGTTGAGGGGTTGCATTCTTGATACGAACATAAAGCTTTATGTATGAAGGAGGCCAAAGGCTTCATTTTGTGGTGTTTGGACATCCAAATGTGAAAGTTATATTTTCTCAAAATAAGAGATAATTTAATTCAATTTTCTAATTCATAATTTTTTTGAAATTCAACATCTTTCACATCATAAGTTCAAACACCATAAACAAAGTCCGTGCACCTCTCCTTACCGAGAGCTTTCCAATGGTACTAATAACACCACAAGCGGACTCACTATTTTTTAGATCTCAACATATCAAACAACCAAAACAAAACAAACAACCTAACTTAAGGTATTGATGTATTCAAGTGTTTGTTTCTTGAAGGTTACATTATAATCATATAATTGCAAAGTATAAGGTGGGTTAAAAGAATTTTTTGTGAAGTTTTTCATGTCTTGACCACAATTGAGTAATTTGTTGCTAGTGATTTGGAGTTATTCTAGAAGTTATATATTCTAGAAGTTGTTGGATAGTCATTGTAGTCTAGTATGTGATCTATGCATCTAATGTTGGGAAAATGATAGACTAGTCTATGTTGTTATATATTGTCTGCCATGCCATTTAGCAACCATTTCATTAGTTTTACTCCAAGTCTTTAGGAAAAAAAATAGGTCTATAAACTCATCTATCTAGAAAGTTTGTTTATACTTATTAGACAATACTTCAATTTTACTCTACTCTCAAGTCTTTCAGTCACCCATTTCTGAAATTTTCATTAAAATGGAGTAACTGAAACACAAGCAAGGATATGTACTGGGCTATTGGCAAAGGATACATATCCATGATCACCTATCCTTCCAAAGATTTGATTTCAATCCTCTTACAGATGAAAACAGTACCACATAGAAGCGAAACAAGATCACACTGATGGAATGAATCTCTGCAACCTAGACATCACCTACCAAACCAATAAACCCTGAAAACACGTATGCCAGTACAGTACAAGAAGTCTAAGGATGACCCCCCCCAAAATGTGCACTGAACCATGTAATATATAAGACATTCTAGCAACCAGAGAACTAGATTTCTGCCGTCTCATGAAACGCTGCACTTTAGGAGAATCCAGCCGAGGGAGAGAAGCCACTCACCATACTCCATCAACTGTTGCCAATGCCAAAGAGATTCAACAGAAACATGCATTTCTAGATTACGGTACAGGATCATTCGACCACTCAATTCCATGTAGAAACCCACCCCACGATGTTTTCTACAACTCAGACAACTCCAATTGCCAAGCTTGAGATGGGTATGCACAAGCAGTTTCTCTAAACTTGAGATGCGTATCCACAAGCAGCCCGACAAGCAGTTTTGGGAAACTTGAGATGCGTAAGCATGAGCAGTTTTGGTACACTTGTGAGATGCGTATGCACGAGCAGTCTTTCCACTGATCGCTACAACAAGAATATAGATTCAAGATTGATAAAATTGTACAGAGCTTTGCCATGTGGGCACTCCAATGGAATTTCCCTTCGTTGCTCATGTAGGAATTAAGCAAATGATCAGTAAAAGAGAGTACTGAAAATCTGAACTAGACGGAGCCCAATGTTTGCAAATTCAATGCTTTGGCGTACCTTGTGGACGTTCCTCTTCCTGGTGCCCCACGTGAGCCATGCTTCCGACGGCAGTGTGGACATCGTGAACGAGACGTCTTCGCAGCTGCTGGTGCACTGCAAGTCCGGCGACAATGATCTGGGGAACGTGTACCTGGAGCAGCACGGCGACTACTACTTCCACTTCGGACGAAACATTTTCGGCACCACGTTCTTCTACTGCCGGTTCAGTTGGGGCGGGTTCACCAAATTGGTGGCCGTGTGGAAGGGGAAGTCGTACGTGGATCGCCTGGACTGCGAAGTAGCAGGGCAGTGTGTGTGGAAGGTGAACGAACGGGGATTCTATTGGGCGACGAAAGGGTCCTTGCAGCCTTTCAATTACTACGCGGACTGGGTGAGGTCTCCACCGGGATCCTAAGATTCCGTCCTCTACACAAGAGGTAAAATTATACTCACAACTTGAAACTCAAATAAGATCCTAGGCATGGAAATTCTAAACCTAAAACCTCTCTTCTTTGACGCAGCTTTGGTAAGTAGAACGGAACCGGATTCTTGAAAGAAATCAGGGTTTTCAAGATGCTCAACATCTTTCTAGACACCCTAAACCCTGAACCTCTAGTCTTTGGAGCAGATTTGGTAGAACTGAGTCGGATTTTCCTTAGAGAATTAGGGCTTTCAACATCTTTTGTTGACACACATTTTCTAACACCTCGAGTTCAAAGATTTAACTAGAAGCCTTCAACATCAATTACTTCAATAAGTTCCACAGAGTAGCATCCAAGTGACTTGACATTTGTAACAAAAATACCATGTTGTAGTGCACTGTTTCCAGCCATTTTGATTGAATCTAAATGATAATTATCCTGTGTTTCTATATGATATCCGATGCATAAACAGATGGGTGGACTCGAAGAATGATTTAAGAATGCTTGAGAAGTAACCAAAATACAAAGATTCGACTGACTCAGGGTTCACAGCTAAAATTGCAAACTGAATAGGTCGAGACGGAGGTCAGCAGAGCCTTGGTTGATATCACGGTACTGACCCTCTCAAGAAGATTGTTACAGTGTCATCCCGGAACCATTTCTACATCTTTAATTTGGAAAGAAAATAAAAGAGAATACAGCACATACATTCATAGACATTTCTAAACCCAAGATTACTCAGTGTGATATGGGGTAATTCAAAAAATATTCAGATACTTTTTAGTGATAAAGAAAACATGTCATTGGATAATTTTGGAGTACATGAGTAAAAGTGTGCACTGGATACACTTTTAGGGAACAAAATATTGAAGAAAAAACTTGATTCCATTAACAATCAAAGTCTTTTTCAATGTAAAACATTCTACACTAAAAACTTCTACATTTCATTTGCTATTGATCTTTTGAATATAATTCAAAAGTGATAATGAAATTAGTTTGTGTCTACAAGAAGTTAACTTTGACTAAAGAACATTTAAATTCATCATATGTATATATCATATCAAATTAAATTAAAAGTGTAGTTATAGCCTATTTGCCTTGAACAAGTGTTCATAGGTCATGCTTCTACTAATATATACACTTCAAACTAATTTTAAGATAACTTTTATGATTGGTGAAATCTTGTTGGCAAGTTCTATATTGCGTTAACTTACACGCTTTAGTGTGTTTCCCAATTGACTTTTGGGAGTTGAAAGTTTGATGACACGCTCGGCATTCAAATATTTGAATGATGTGATTTGGTGTTGGTGTTCTTGAAATCTTTTTCCTTCTTGACTTGGTTTTTGTTCTAGAATGGGTTATGCCATTCTTCATATCCAAAAGGATATGAGCACCAATTTCCGTCTCATCACACACTCTTGGTAATTCATTGTCAATGAAAGACAGATGTGCAAGAGAATCGGACAATGAAGCAATTCCAATATCCATTTCTTCCGTGTTTGATGTTTCTTCCTTGTATATTTTAACTATGATTTTGCTATAAGTGGATGATGTTTTGAAAATAACAAAAATAACCAATGGACCATAAATTCTCAAAATAACTCAATATGTAATTGGATAAAATAACACAAAGATGAAAACTACTATGATAGCATTCCAATACAATAATGGCATTAACACTTTGACACAATAACAAAAATGGCATCAAGTGACTTCTAATTTATAGATGGGGGTTAAGAAAATAAAATGTAAAAGTATTGATACAACATTAATGTAAAAGCAATGTAAAATCTAAAATGTAAAAGAAATGTAAAATTTAGAATGTAAAATCCAAAATGTAAAAGAAATGTAAAATTGAGGATGTAAAATGTAAAAGCTACTACATCGAAGCTCCAATGTTAAACAGCTAAAATTGACATCACTGGTGAGCAAGCAACTTCAGAAGCTGTCATTAAAACAAGGCCGAGAAACCCAGAGTGCGAGAGAAACCCTCCTCGCATCTTAACTCATGAATTACAAAATCCACAAGCAATACCGCTTTCATGGAGCATATCGATTGAATGTCCTCATCTAAAAGTAATGTAAAAGCTAAAAACTAAAAGTCAAAAAATAAATTGTAAAAGGTAATACATCAAACCTCCAACGAGAAAACTAGAATGTAAATTCTAAAATGTTAAAGCTAAAATTGATTGAGAGAAACAAACAAAATTATTTATGATAAGAATAAAATAAAAGTGAATATACATACATTGTATACATAAATTCAGACGCAAACTATGCAATAGTAAGGATATTTATTGACTTATAGCTAGGCAGAGGGGAATGGATTGATAAATTTGGTTAGGTCTTCAGTGAGGTCTTTATGTATAAAAAAAAATTTCAATTCTAATTAAGCATATGATTTTCTTAGAATGTTGATTTCTTGATCTTAATTTACTATTAAACATACAAACATATGAATTTTTCAACAATTAGAGAAGGTAATTGCAATCTTCTTTTATCTACTAAATCAACTGTAGCTCAATTTCTTCTTGGATCTTCCTTCAATTATTGATTAAATTATAATCATTCTTTAATCATTCTTATACCTCTATTTTGTGTTTTATTCATTAGTCAAGAAAGTGAGTTCATTACTTGAACACCCTTTGCTCCTAAGCTTTGATGTAGGGGGGTTGCATTTAATTTTTAAATTTCAATTAAATGAGTTGGAAAATTGTTACTATCATCAAAGGTGAATATTTTGCAATGTAAGCATATTTTTTATTCCAACAAAGTGTATCTTCTTTTTGTCTTTTATAAATTTATAAAATTATAATTTTAAGAACCCATATATGGGAGGCAATCCATTCCTGGTTAGCCCCCCATTCTTGTGATGAGGCTATTCTCTTTCCGTTCAAGAAGTAATGAGCAGCCATAAATTATGGCACAATTATCAATTCAATTTTGGCACATTATGATTGGCTACAAGACTCTCAATATTGCAACTAGCCCTTATTGAATTTGGCATCCATCTCATGGTTGGAAATAGGAAGGTCTATATGAACGGGACGGGTCGAACAAAATCTTAAGCTAAAAAATTCATAGTAATAATGTTTTGAGAAAAAATAATTTCTTTTTTAATTATAGAAACCTTTTGAATTCTATTTCTACACATGGAAAAATTTCCCCATTGATGAATTATGCCCTGTAGATATGTGCATTTGTTTAAGTGGTCAAAAAAATGGATTGCCTCCCTTAAGCAAAATTAGTATATTCAAAGTTAGTTCTTAAGAAATCACATTTTTCTAGGTTGGACTTTATTTAAGGCATTTTAATTTTTTCTTCAAAAATTGAAATTTGGGATAATCTATTAGAATCATACAAATTTTGACATTTTTCAAAAGTTGAAAAATCTCCATTTTTTCATATGAACACAAAGTGTTTTGCTTTTATATCACCACAAAATCAGTATTTTTTTATCCTTGAATATGATTGATAGAGTAAGAGTCCCCTTATTGTAGAAAAAATGGATAATTTTTTTGGGATTTTATTATTTTCTAAAAATACAAGCATTAAAAGAAGAATGGTTTTCAAATAGCTTATTTATGTGCAAAACATTTGGTGAAAAAATGTTTCAGGTTTCGATTTTGGAAAGGCAACTTTTTTACATTTTACATTAGTATTGAAAATTTTATTCATGAACTCATAGTAGAAGGAGTATTACACTTTTGAAGAAAAAAGAAAAAAGAAAACATTTCTTGCAATGACACCCAATACCCCCATGACCATTTAATATCATGTGTTACCTTGAATTGTATATGGGCCCCGCGTATACACTTTTTCTTCAAGGGTTTTATAAGGTATCCCAGACACATCTACTTGGGCATCTATTGCCTCTACAATTACAAAGGTCTATTGTACCTTTGATATAATGTGGGATAGTCATCCAAATTTGAGCATGTGCCCAAAAGTGAACCTTAGAAAAATAAAGTAAAAAATAGATCATGTTTGTGCACTCACTTCAAGGTGTGAACATGGAAAATAGTACATAATTTTAGAAAATCTACCAATTCAACTTTGAACTCATATAACTTTTGCTTATTATAATCAAATATTATTGTTGGATTTTACTTAATTTTAATTGCAGTTTGTCTTTATGTGATTGACCCCTTAAGTTCCTTGACTAAGTTTTCTCCAAAAATGCTTGAAAACTGTCATTTTGAGCACAAGTATCAAATTTTGGAAAAAAAATATTTTTGGACACATGTAACCATACGATCTTGTAGTATGCTGGTTTGAAAAGATGTAGAAAAAATTTCAGAATTGTCCACCGTGTAGTTTGCAAGATATTAGCGTTTGAATTGATGAAGATCCTTTTGGGGTCTTTGCGAAAAAAACAAGTAGCTGCACTTCACTAGCTCACATTTGTATGAAAAAATATTCAAAGTGGTGGTTATTTTTAGATTTATTCTTTAAGGCAAGTTGTCTACATGCTTGAATAAAATTCATATCATTTGAAATAGTACAACATGCAGGAAAAAAAATAATAAGTAGAAAGAAGTAGAGAATGATTCAAATACTAAATTGTTAAGAATTTAGTTATAGAATCAAAAAATTCCAATCCCAATGGTTGTAATATAATGTTGTAATAAACCATATGCATCCTACAATTTTATTTTTTTTCAAAAATATTGAATATTGAATGAAATAAATGACTTCAAAGTTTATTTTAGAGCAAAGAATCCATAACTGCGCAAACTAAAATTCCTCATAACTTTTGACTCATTGATTGAAATGGAATGATTCAAAGCTTTCTACATATATATATATATATATATATATATATATATATATATATATATATATATATATATATAAATCTAAAAAATCAATTTCAAATATTTGTTTTTGAAAAAGTGATTTTAAAAAATCTACCCGCACAACCCACTCAATGAAAAAAGTAACATATTGGGCCATAACTTTTCACTTGTATTTTCAAATGTCATAAAAGTTTGTTCACATGACAAATATTCCTTGTCCACAACTTCTACTAAATTTGGGCCTAAATTATGCAAATATCTAGTCACAGGTAGTCAAGTATCTATCTAAAATTGCTGTATTGCTAAAAATAGTAGGCTGGTCCTTTAGAGGTTAAAAATTTAAACTTTCCACCTCTAAATAATTCTTTTTACAATGCAGTGTGTAAAAAAACTAAGGGAATAGGTGCAAACACCAATTTAGGGGGGTATTATTATTATTATTATTATTATTATTATTATTATTTTTAAAACACGCTATCATTATATAATTTCCTACTTTGGGTTATTAGAGAAGGGACTTGCATTACTTATAATTCTAAATTGATACAAATAAATGATATGATAATTTAGATTAAAAAAATTGTCAATGACACTCATTTACTAGATAGGTATAATATTATTGAATGGTATCAATTGAACTTTAAATTTAGGTTCTTTTTACATGATTAATATTAAGGATATAGAGATTGCTTTTTGATATTGACTTTACTTAACTTACATTGTTTGATTCAATGTATACGTCTTCATGTGGAAAAGACAAACTAGGCGATCTCCAAACTCCATAGTGGACCCTGAACCCTGAACAGCCAGAACAACGAACAGAGGGCCCGGAACAAGAACCACCAATTTCCAAAATTAAATGACAACCACCTAAAGCTAGCCAACACCTATTGTAGAAATTAATGAAGTCTATAAAATTATTGAACACTTTGAATATGCTACTCACAAGGTAGCAACATTTAATACTTTTGGCCAAAAAAAAGAATAAAAAAGGGGGTATCCTAGGTCTAATTGTTTTCTAATTGAATCTATTTTTCTTTACTCTATAGTAGTTTGAAGACATGTCATGGCATTTTTATACCCTATAGTACATCAAAACAAATTATAGTTTTATCTCAAATGTTTTTTAGGCACCCTATCATTTGTTCGCATGTAGTTTTCTATTACTACTACTCAGTGCCCCCCCTGGGTTCTAAATTAAGCAGAATGCCAAAATTTAGATACCTTTCATCTATTATTTTGTATTATAATTGTACAAATTCAAACTAGTTGTACTATGCAATATACAAAAAAACAAAACACAACACTATCACTTACGGATAGAAAGATAATAGTGTTTAATCAAGTAGGTGTTAAAATTGTGAAAGTAATTTGACACATCAAATTTAAAATTGAGGACATGGAAAAAAATTGAAAACATTACATTTATAACTACAATCAATTTATGACTTCTCAAAATCTACTTCATTAATTTTTTTAAGTGAAATTCTGATATGACTTTTTCTCTAATATCCAATGTATTTGAAGCTTGTTAACATTAGAAAATAAAGATTAGAAATAATGGACACTCTTGCACCCCGGGGAGGTCACTTAGTGTATCTATAGTATACCATGTGCGGCTAAATGATCTTTTGACCTCCTATTTACTTTTTAATAAACTATAATTTTGGCCTACAATTTTGAGCATTGTTTAATCAAGACTGTAAGATTCTATTGCCAAAATCTTCAATCCAAATAATATATAAAATGATTTCTAGAGAAGGTTGAAAAATGAATTAAAATGACATGTTTTTCAACACAAGTATTTATAGAGAATACATTTAGACAACCATTGCATCAATATTCAAGAAATATAAACTTGCAATAGAGACTCATTTTTGAGAATTTTTTGTGTATTTTTTAAACAATATTTTCTTATTTAATATAGAGTTGTAAAAGTTATTTTCAGCTTTATAGTGTATCTTTTTACTTCAAAAATTTGTATCTAATTATAATTTATGTATAAAATTATCAATAATTCATAACGTAAACTTTCAAAATAGGGAAATCTACTCATATTTTTTTTTCTTTTATTTAAATTTGAAAAAATAAATAGAGGGTCTAAAATCCTCGCCACATGTGGGTTGTATAAATGCATAGAGTGACCTCCCCGAGCCTTGCACTAAATCTTGAATAGAAAATCATATACATTCATTTTCAAAGTCAAATTCTTGATGCTAAAATAAATATTTTCTTATGAAATAGTTACAAACAAAAATTTAGTAAGCTTTAATTTAACTTCAAAGTTTTACAATATTGTCACCCAAATGTGGTACTTTAGCCATTTAGGGGTTCAATATAATTTTTGCATGTTTTTATTTTATTTTTATCAAGCATTGACTTCAAACAATTTAAAATAAATTAATACTGCTATGTATACTATTATTTAGTATTTCCCACACATCAAGTAGCTAATGGTGTTTATTTATTTATTTATTCTTAACAAATGGGAGATCCATTGCATTAAAAATAAACAAACAAAAACCAAACCCAAAGGTTGGACAAATGAAGAGAACTAACAGTGGGTTTTACCAAGACTAGACCAAAGGTCATAAAAATTGTTAAAAGCAAGTTAATAATTTTGTTGTTGTAGCCATTTCAATTCCATGCCATTTACATTGATGTTGTTTTCTACCATTTCTACATCTTTGACCCGAGCTTTGACCCGAGCTTTGACCCCTAAAGTTCCATGACTATGTTTTCACTGAAAACGCTCAAGAACTGACATTTTTAGTACAAGTACCAAATTTTTGAGAAAAAATTCTTTTTTTGACACATAAAACCGTAGGATCTTGTAGTATGCTGACTTGAGAACATGTGGTAAGAATTTCAAAAATTTCCACCACGTGGATTGCAAGATATAAGCATTCAAATTCATTAAAATCATTGTTTTGGCCTTGCAAAAAAATGGGTAGTTGCACTTCACAAGCTCACTTTTCTATGAAAAAATGTCCAAAATGGTGGTGCTTCTTTGAAGTTATTTTCCAAGTTATTTTCCTAGAGAATTTTTCTACATGCTTGAAATTTTTCACATCATTTGGAGTTGTACAACATATAGGAAAAAAATAGTAAATTGAAAGAAATAGTGAATGATTTAAAATACAAAATTGTTAAAAAATTGTTTATGGAATTGAAAAACACCAATCCCAATGGTTGAAATGTTGTAATAAACAATCTACATCTTATGATTTTATTTTTGTAAAAAATATTGAAAATTGAATAAGATAAAGGACTTCAAAGTTTATTTTAGAGTAGAGAATCCATAACTACCCGCAAAATAAAATTCCTCATAACTTTTGACTCGTTGGTCAAAATGGAATGATACAAAGCTTTCCATGTATTTATAACTCTAGAAAACCAAATTCAGATTTTTGTTTCTTAAAAAAGTGATTTTTTCTGATGTGCCCGGATTGCTCGGCCGAAGAAAATTGTAACATATTAGGTCATAACTTTTGACTCGTATTTCCATATGTCATGAAATTTAGTGCACATGAAAGATATTCCTTGCGGACAACTTCTATTAAAATTTCAGCCAAAAACATGAAAATCTCCAGCCACAGGTACCTGCCCAAAATTTATATACTGCCCAAAATTGCATGATGGTCCTTTAGGGATTAATTTAGAAAGAAAATAAAAAGAGAATACAGCACATACATTCATAGACCTTTCTACACCCAAGATTATTTTTTAGCAATCGTTGTGATATGGGGTAATTAAAAAAAAATTAGATACTTTTTAATGATAAAGAAAACATCCCATTGGATTATTTTGGAGTACATGAGTAAAAGTGTGCATTGCATACACTTGAAATTTAGGAACAAAGTATTGAAGAAAAAACCTTGATTCAATTAACAATCAAAGTCTTATTCAATGCAAAACATTATAAACTAAAAACTTCTATATTTCATTTGCTATTCATCTTTTCAATATAATTCTAAGTGATAATGAAATTACTGTGTGCCTACAAGAGGCTACCTTTGACTAAGAGCATTTAAATTCATCATATGTATATACCATATCAGATTCAATTGAAAGTGTAATTATAGCCTATTTGCCTTGAACAAGTGTTCATAGGTCATGCTTCTACTAATATACACACTTCAAATTAATTTTAAGATAACTTTTATGATTGGTGAAATCTTGTTGACAAGTTCTATATTGTATTAATTTACATGCTTTAGTGTGTTTCCCAATTGATTTTTGGGAGGTGAAAGTTTGAAGACACGATCGGCATTCAAATATTTGAATGATGTGATTTGGTGTTGGTGTTCTTGAAATCTTTTTCCTTCTTGACTTGCTTTTTGTTCTAGATTGGATTATGCCATTCTTCATATCCAAAAGGATATGAGCACCAATTTCCGTCTCATCACACACTTTTGGTAGTTCATTGTTAATGAATGATGGATGTGCAAGACAATGGGACGATGAAGTATTTTCAATATCTATTTCTTTCATGTTTGATGGTTCTTCCTTGTATATTTAAATTATGATTTTGCTATAAGTGGATGATGTTTTGAAAATAACAAAAATAGCCAATGGACCATAAATTCTCAAAATAACTCAATACATAGTTGGATAAAATAATACAAAGATGAAAACTACTATGATAACGTTTAATACAATAATTGCATTAACACTATGCCTATAACACAGTAACAAAAATGGCATCAAGTGACTTCTAATTTATAGATGGGAGTTAAGAAAATAAAATGTAAAAAGTATTGACACAACATTAATGTAAAAATAATGTAAAAGCTAAAATGTGAAAATATGGTTGCAACATTTACGTAAAAGTAATGTAAAAGTTAAAATGTGAAATGTAAAAGCTGATACATCAAAGTTTCAACGTGAAATCTAGAACGCAAAAGCTGAAATTGAAGAGTAACAAACAAAATCATTTGAGACAATAATCAACATCTACATATTTTCAAGATTGGTTTGGGATCCAGGGTTTACAGGTACAGTCGTTACAAGCTCCCGCATTGTTCTCTACTGTAGTGTTTTGTGTCTAATTTTGTGTCCTTCATTGATTTGTAAGTTTCAAATCGATTGTTCAGTTGTGTTGCTTGGAGAGGACCTTGGCGGACCTGAATCGGAAATTGAGTTACGTTACAGTTGAGTGCAGAACCCTAATTCCTGGCGTCGTTATGAAGGTACATTTCTCACCTGAGTTTCCCGTTGCGTGTACTCCTTTTTTTTTATGTTTGCTGTTTGTTTCTAGGGATAAAGTAGAGATAAAGCTCTTGCTTCAAATGTGCACCAAGATTGTTTTCCCTGTTTGCTTGTTGATCCAGCGCACGTTATCGTACAATCAAAAGAGTTAAAACATCGTTTCAGCTCATTGTGGTGCGGCATAGCTTGGTAGTAATGGCGAGTTTTCTTTTCATTTGCGAATATAAAATTGAGACGAGTTTTTGATGTTTGTGATCGGATTGAAACCCTAAGAACTGTGTGACGGTATGAACTGTTTCCTTAGCGCTCAACTATTTGCTTAAAATGTGCACCAGGATTTGTTTCTTTGTGTCAGAATTGTTGATCCAGCATACGATAGCGTGATCTCAAGAAAGTTCGGTATCCAAACGTGTCAGCTAATTGGACAGCGACTTAGCATGGTACGTACCTTGAATTTTCGTTTCATTTACGTACAAGCATGAAATAAGGATGAGTAATAACGTTTGAAGGTCCAATTGAAACCCTAATGCCGCTTGAACCCTAAGTACTGTCTGGCGGTGTAAGTTGTTTCCTTAGCATCGAGTGCAGGTTAAGGGAGGGAGGGGGAGGGGATACTCATTCTGTCACTTCAAGCTTTTTAACCGATATGTAGGAGTGTGCTTCATTGGGATTGCACTATAGAACTGTGGAGCGATCACCACTGGTGCAAGAACCAAACCTGTTGAGAGCAAATTTTTATCACTAGGGATGAATTCTTTATGCAATCATTCGAAGTGGAATGTAGGCCGCTATAGTTGAATTAGGCCAACTCATTTCCATTCAACGATGAGTGACCAAAGACATTATTTAGCCAATCATGCTTACTGATAAGTCCATTTATGAATATGGATAAAGTATATGAAATTAGGTGAGTTGTTGTTGGTAGCCGGGGTCCTTGTAGAAGATAAGGTACAGGTGGTTTTATTAGTCTTCTCTACCTTAATGTTTGGATTCGGGTTGACAGTTTGTAAGGGGCTATGCAGTCTGGAGTTTGAAGGAAGACTGAATTGTTGTGAGATTATTGTCCGTATGCATGCAGGAGTTCCCAAGCACAAAAGACGTGGTAGAAATAGCGGGGAGCTTGTACTCGGCTGTAAAGAGCGTTCTCATTCTCAATCTTCAACTTGTTCAGGCTTTGGTGCCCATGCCCACATCACACAAGGCTCCTCTTAAGCTTCCCGCTTAGTCATTTTTTCCTCACAGATGACCTAAGTGAGACTGCTCGCTTGAACAAATTTCGTATAGCCTAAAGCTAAATGCTCAATTGGGCAGGCATTGCGAAGCTCGCGTAGTCGATGCAAAGTGATTGATGTGTAGTAATGCATTACGTATCGATTCTTCATTCACGGGCGGATATCCGTTAGGAGAGAATGTTGCAACAAGTAATAGACTGAAGTGCCGAGCTGTATGTAAGGCAGACTTTTACAATGTTTGTCATGTAACAGTAGTAACATTTTTTATGTGAAATGTCCGCGCATTATCCACTAACTGCACTGATTTTGAGGAGGTCCTTATGGCCTCATATTTTTCATTTATCTTTTGAGGCTTCTTATGTAGCTTCCATTGGTCATGATCTGTGTAAGAGATTAAGAGGTGTTGCCAAAAGTATGAAGGTTTGAAGTGTTTTTGTGATTCCAGACCGGTAAAAACAGTGTTTGTTAGATTTTTTAATGCAATTTCTTGTGTAGGATAGGTTCGTAGATACAAGTGAAGGTTTGATTCATTTCATAATTATTAATACGAGGAACTTTGTTTTTTTCGGAAGACTTTACATTGTGTTGTAAAAGTAATATTATAGGTTTATTACAAAGTCAATTTTCACAAATTTTAAAATATAAAATGTTCTGAATGTTTAAATGGTTTCTAAAACATTCTCACTATTGGAATTGATGTAATTCATTCTAAAATAGAAAATGTTCTGAATGTTTAAATGGTTTCTAAAACATTCTCACTAATGGAATTGATGTAATCCATTCTAAAATATAAAATGTTCTGAATGTTTAACCCCTGAACGTCACAGGGGACGAAAAACGTCCTCACAGACTAAAAGTCAAATTCAAAGGGTTGTAACTTTTGCATCCAATGTCCAAATTCAATAAAACTTGTTGGAGAAGTTTTGCATACTAGTCTAGTTTGTGTAATAAAATTTTAAGATCAATCCAAGATGTATAATAGTTTTGGGAGCCAATCGAAGTTCATAGGTTCAATTTGAGCTCACCAAACTGCATTTGGTGGCTGCAACTTTGGGGGCTTGTATCTTTGTAATCTAATGTTTTTTTTCAATAAAATTTGTTGGATTTTGTTTCCACTGAAGTCTAATTGTTGTGGTAAAGTTTTCATGTCAATCCGAGTTGTTTCGAATGATTGGAAGCAATTCAAAGTTCAAAATCCAGACATTGGTGGATTGCAATGAACTTTGGCGGCCTATAACTTCTTCATACAATGTCCAAGTCTAATAATATTTGTTGGTAAAGTTGCGCATACTAGTCTAGTTTGTATGGTTAAAATTTCATAGCAATACAAGTAGTCATAAGTGATTGAGAAGCATTTTAGTAGAAGGAGGTTCAGTCATAGATGTGATTTTCATTACAAAAAATTTCAGCCCTGGAAAAGGCTGCTAACAGCTCATTTTCGGCACCCCTGTGGTGCAATTACAGAAAAAATAAAAAATTATTTTTTTATTTTTTTAATATTTTTTATAAATAATAATAATAAAATAATAAAAATATTTAAAAAATATTTAAAAAATAAAAAAATATTTAAAAAATAAAAAAATCTGACAGAACGTTGACGTGGTCGAAATTCGACCACGTCAGCGATTTCAGTTCAGAAGGGGATTTCTCTCTACTTGCACCGGTGTGTGTGCAGAACTCACGGCCTTTTCCAGGGCTGATATTTTTTGTAATGTTTGTTACTTTTTTCACTATTTTCTAACATTTCAAATCCGTTTTGCAGACACAATGATTCATTTGAATGATATTTTTTTCCACCAAATTGTATATATTCTGTTTTTGAATCACTTTGTACCTTAAAGTTTTTTCATTTGAGTAGGTTTAGAAATCAAATTTCACCTCCAAATGTGCTTTTAAGAAAATTTCAGCACCTTTTTTCAACACTAAAACATTATAATCTTTTAATCTATACGGTCAAATGACCCCAAATTTGTTCCACACCATCTACAACATGCACACTACAAAATTATACGGTTGAGATCTTCATAACTTACTCTGATTTTGACTTTTCAGACTTGCAAAGGTAGGCAGTTTTTAAGCCTGATTGGACCTCTGGCGTTTAGGGTTAAATGATTTCTAAAACATTCTCACTATTGGAATTGATATAATTCATTCTATATGGTAGAACCACCCATAGTCCACCATTTAAGTGATTTTGCACATATTCTATAGCATAGAAGGCATTGTAAATTTATTGCCCTGTAGAAAGATAAAAATGATGGACATTGTCAATTTTTCTTAGTTTTTTTTCCTTAAATTTAAATTACTATTAATTTTGGAAGCCAAAAGTTGACCTCAACCCATATCCAGTACATGGAGTCTTCCAATTCCGATCATTCCATAACTACTTTCCCGCTCACTATTTCCTACTTTCTTGCTCACTACAATAGGATGTGTGCTGTGACGTTATAATCCCAACCTTGCAAAGGAGAAAAAATCACATTCCAAACTTTAGTTGGAAACCTCTTCCAACCTTGATTGGAAATAGCTGCCTCCTATAGGTTGGATGTGGATGCTTGGTTGGTAATGGGTGGTTCTACCATATTTATTAATCCCTAACTACCAATCAATCATATATGGTCAATCTGAAATTTTAGGCTCATATATGGTCAATTAAATTCCTTTGATCGTTTTTAAAGAAAATTACAAGCAATTTTAAAGATTAACTATCAAAAGCTTTCATTTTTCAATATAAAAAATGATAAATATTTTATTTTTGAGAGGTCCTCAAACGCATATATGTACCATTGGTGAAGAATAAAGCTTGCCAATTTTACTTCATTTCATGGCTTTCAGCAAAATTTGCCAATTTCAATTGGTTTGAGATTGAAAAAATTTGTACATATCCTTTTGCTTTGAAAATGGTCCTAATGGGAAGAGTAAAGTATTTTCATGTTTTTTACCATTAAAAATTTAAACATGGAAGTGTTGATTTGGAGTTATTTGAAATTTCTACTTATTAAAAAAAAATTCATTTCAACAATTGTAAGGTGGATTGTGTGATGAATTTGATAGCTCTTCATTTGAACTTAAAGTTTTTAGTTGTGAATTTTAGTATGCTAACACACTTTTTAGTTGTTCATGTCACCTCCAATCCTCCAAAACTCTTATATGAAAATTTCTCAAACATTGTGAGGAGGGACAACATACTAAAAATAGGACAATTACATTTTTCTTGTTATAATCTCACAACTCCTGTGCAATTTCATGCTCAAAATAAAAATTTACACTAATAAGCACATTCTCTAAACATCTATAGATTTAAATTAAATTTTTTTTTTGTTTCATTGGAAATAAGTATAAGCCTATTTTTTTAATAGAAAAAAACACACTACAAAAGGCTTAGGCATTTAGGGATTAAAGCAATTAGCAATCTTGTTTTTCATTTCATCTTATACTTCTATATACTTAATGATTTTTTCAAGAATGAAACTCAAGATTTTTTGGTTGGATTTTTTTGATAGATTTTGAATTCAAAATTGTTATTTTTTTTTCCTAAAAGCTTTGAATGATAATATTGAGCCTCTAGGAAGAATAATAAAATGTATTTTTTAATGGTTAAACACAAAGATCTTGCAATTGGTTGGATTTTGCTCTCTTAAAATTTTAAGTCAATAAGTTAGCTAAAAGATCTAATGGTTGGATTCACAAAAAGATAAAATCAAAAATTGACTAGTAGATGAGTTTTGATCTTGGGGAATTAAGGTCCTAAAATTGACCGAAGAAACATTTGAGTTTGTTTTCCATTATTGAGGTGTCCAAAATTATTGTTGAATCTTGTTGGGAGTCAAAAGAGGATTCCAAATCTCTTCACACACATTTTTTGAATAATGTATGAACAATTTATGAATTTCCAAAGTGCTGAACGTGCTGAAAATAAATGTACCAAAATCACCCCTGGACTCTCATGATCAGAAAAACGCACAATTTAGGCACAAATCTAGATGGGACGTTTTCCTAAACAGGTCACAATTAGATGCAGGTTCAAGTGTACGTGTGTCACAAACTCCGACAGCATTCATCCATAAAACATGGTTTTCATCCAAATCATTCATCTGCGAGAGCTTCCTTTCACTCGCGTAGGCTACGGGGAGCTTCCGCTCCTCGAGAGCTCCCTTTGGCAAAATCTTCACGAGTTCCACCGCCTAAGACGACGATCGCGATGGCTGCATCTGCTGCATTGCGAAGGATCATGGCGCAGGACCCCGTCCTGACCGCCTGTGCTGTCCTCTCCGCCATCGGTAACCTCGAATTTCTCTTAATATTTTGAATCTCAGATGTTCGCGGCTGATTCAATTTTTAGTTCAATTGCACGTTTCTGTTGGGAGGAATTGACTCTCGAGGGTAGACGGAGGTTTTACAAATAGAAGGATCCGAATTGCGCATGTATATTGTGGCGATGGAGGGGGTGAAGAGTGCCGAGGACGCTTCCGTAATTAGGGTTCGCGTGAGCATGTTTGAGTGTCTAACTGTTTGTGAGTTTTTATGCGAATGTGATTCGGCTGCGAAATGTAATGTGCTGAGCTGAGGAACATATTGGCTGCTGATTATAAGATTTATGCCGAGAGTTGAGTGATATATTCCTAAAGTTTGGTCAAGGGTTTGGTTTAGGATGTGATAGACGAGTTTTCCAGATTCAAGAGCTGTACTTTGAGGAGATGATGTAGAAAATATGTTCGAGTTGAAATACGAGTTGCTAACAGAACTAGGTTGTGAAGGAAGAATGGAAGGACAGACTGGCGGGGACTGCTATAGGAATATTTTTTGCAGTGAACTCGATGATGTTAGTTCTTACAAGTAAATGTTTGGATACGTTTGCCACTGAAGGGCTAACTTAAGTGCTGCGAAAAATCGGCTGTTTTGTACAGGGCTTGGGGCTCCGTTGATTGTTCCGCCCATTAGAAATGCTATGAATCGGCCAGAACCGATTACACCACCCAAGCTAGCAAATGTACGTCGCTCAATTCAATTGACTTTTTGACTAAGCTGCAATCTCTGTGTTTAAAATTAATCTCCACAGTAGTTGGATCGGAAGGTAAATATGCGTAGAAAGGGAGTTCGTGATAAATCTGGTTTATTTTGTGGCTGGAAAGCGTATATGAAAGTTGTACTCCAGCATCGTTAGATTGTTTACTTCATTGTTACTTATATGTCCTGCTAGACCTGTGGAAGGCTTATTCACTGAGTTTCTGACATTCTCCCTGGGCCATTCTGTGTCCCACATATCAGGTTGTTGAGGGCATGCCCGGTAAGGCGAGGAATTGAAGTTGACATTTTGATGTGCTATATTGATGCCAGCCATGTTCCTCCTGACGAGGTACTAGTCTTACAGTGCGCTGAATGAAGTTTGAAGGGTTCGAATTCCCGGTTGCCATTCAACACTCAATGTCTGCCACACCTCCATAGCTATTGGGTTTGCGGTAGGATGTGATTTAGTTGAGTGACATGTTTGACATAGTGTTACTTACAATTCTATTGGCAGATATTCCATCATGGAAAATCTATCGACTTTGTTATCCAAGTCTTCTCTTGAGAATGCTCTGATGGGTATCATGTTTGCCATGAAAATAGAGATAAATCGGCAACTTGACTAATGATCAGAATGTCCTAAGTACATTCTGATCTATTGTTGTGCGGTTGTATTTTGTTTCATAATGGAATGAGTTCTTGTTTGCCTTAAGAATTACAAGTTTCACAGCTGCGTGGATTGTTACGAGTAAGTAGTCTGACTCATCAATTTTTTGTTGAATTGCTAGGTGTTGTCGATCTATTTTCAATTTCTAGGGTTAAGGAGCTGAGAGTTGTTTGAAATTTTCTTGTTCTGATCACTGGTACATAATCATGCTTTTTGAGAATCACTGGCAATCGTAGATGGGTACTATTAGCGCGCATGTATGCATACCTCACGTCCTGATTCGGACTTGACTCTCTATCTTCACTCGATTCTTTGCAGTTTAACCCTCCTCTCAAGTGATTTATTGTTAGCGTTCCCTCTGCATGTTTCAAAGATTTCTGCATTAGATGAAGCTGTCAATTGGGCTTAGTGTCTTCATTGTTGAATTAGTACAGCCAGACTGCACATATCAAAACCATGAAATCCCTAACCTTTGACCTGTGACTTGTTTAAAAAAGAGGTCACAACAACTTGGATCAGATACAACGGACGACAAGATTTACTTTTCTGCTTGGGTGTGCGGAGAGCCTCTACTCCCTCAGTGGGCTCGTTCCGTGGCGGACTTCATCATCTGCTGGCAGCATCTGTATCATTTTGTGCATGAAGTTAGCTTGATAACACAAAGCACTACAAGAGCATCGTAGCAAATTGTACTGGAGCTGCAGTACTGTAAGTGCACCTAATTGCAACAATTATCCAAAGAGCAATTCTTAAAGATTCTTGCTTCAAATGTAAATAATCTGAATGTAAAAGCTTAGGGTTCATTTTGGATTCATGGAAATTGTATTCCAACTGACTAGAAGAAGGCAATCTAATCATAGTAACCTTGCTCAAACTGCTTATTTGAAAGATTTTAGCTACACAAACCTCAATAATTTCATTCTACAGGAAGAGCTAACCTTGATGTGGTGGGGCAGAATCTTCACATCAAAGGGCGTATAGAGCCACGCATCGCTTGAGATGAAAAGGAAATTCTCCAGCCGGCTTGTGTACACATCTGCGTACCGCTGCACATTGTATGCAAATGCGGACTCCTTGGCAGTGTCCATCAAGAATGTAGATCCAAAGTTTGCGTTGAACATGGCTTTCATAGCAAGTCTGGATTTGCTCCGCATGTCCCTCAACTCTCCCAAGATGTTACTCTCCTCTCTTGTGATGACAGCAGATCGTCCATGGAACTTTCCCAGTACATCCTTCAACATGTTATACTTTGCCTACAATTGGAACACAGGTAGCATGTTGTAATGCCATTGCTGGATTTTAACGTTAATATGGCAATGGTTGAGAGGGGGATTAGAATTCATATCACTAACCTTCTCATTGTACCTACATACCACTACAGAATCTGATTGTAATTACTGAAGCAAATTTTGAAGCTGATGTGTTGAGACGAGGAGGATTAGAAGCAGACTCCCAAAACCCAGCCCTTCTTAATTGTACATCCAATCCACTAGAGAATTTGATTTTTAAAAGTCATGCACCCACTGAGATTCAAAATTTGAAGGTCAAAGTGCAATGCGAAATTTTGAAGGCAATTTAAAAAGGTCATGCACCCACTGAGATTCAAAATTTGAAGGTCAAAGTGCAATGCGAATTTTTAAAGGCAAACAATGTCGGATTGATATGACATCAAACAGCTTATTATATACTCCCTTTGTCTCAAAATAAATTCATGAATTTCAAATGGAAAACATGGATTTATTTTGAAACAGAGGGAGGATATTTTAGAATTGATAATCATCCTAAAATGTACAATACATTGCAAGTCTTTTGATGCCATACAAGTCCAACACAAGTCTAAGACTTTGTGTATTATAATCTTTAAGTGTATGCAAAATTGATGGTGGAAAATCTGAGAGTAGGACAAGCTCAACATGATCATCAAGATCCTACAATTGGACTTTGCACATTAGGTACCAAACAAACATTTTGGATTAGAGTATAATTGTGGGTTATAAATGTAATTTGCATTAGTATTATGTCTAGTAGTGGAAATCAAGACATTTTTGGTCCATATTCTTGAGAGCCACTACCAAGGCTACAAAACTATCAAAAACAACTCTCAAGTTAAGGTAACTCTGCTTATGACAGGTCAACTTTGGACCAGCCTATGCAGGCCCAGAACTTCATGAGCAATACATGTGAACTGCTCATGAAGTTTTTGGCCTGCATTAGGCTGGTCCAAAATTCTGTCTGTCATAGGCAGAGTTATCTTAGTACTTCTTTCACCACTTAACAACTCGATAAGAACTAACTTGGAACTAATTTTGATAAAGGCTAAAATTCAGATAAGAGCAAAGGAGGTAGGCATTGCCAAGTACTCTAGAAAGGCATCTTTTATGATCCATAGATTTAGCATCTTCTTCTCTAGAAAAATCTGTAGTTCCTCAATGAGGGGCTTTCCACCACCAAGTGATGCATACACATCCAAAGAACTCTCCAAAAAATATCAGATGAAAACCATCCATCTTTCAATTTCAAATAGGTCATGGCATGTTTGAACATTCATCATTTGGCTACATCAATGTTTACACTTACACAAGCATAACAATGAATGAGATTGTAGGTCTTGATATCATTCATCATTGACAAAAAGAAGAGTAATACTAGTCGTGTGACTAGCATGAATGAAGAGTCTATTGGGGATAGTTGAGAATATGATGACATATATATAAGTAATGCCTAAACTTAATGAAAAGGGCAAGCTTACCTGCTGGAACCGGTACTCAATCTCATTCTGCGTAGAAATCTCCCTCTGTTTCATAACAAAGGTTCATCAAACTCCAACATTGTAAAGCTATTTGGATGCTTTGACAGTTAGGTGACACACCCAAAATCCTAGAAACAACCTAAAGTAGAGGGGACTAAACCCATTGGTGATATGACCCCATCGCATATGATGACTTCTTGCTCATTTATTCACATTTATTTGCAATCACTCAGAGCATGACTTGGCTAAATGTCTATGGATACAAATCTTTTGTTGAAATGTTTACTATCACATATTGTGGTCTCCAACCTCCCACTTTTAAATTGTTAAGAAATTCATACACGGTGATGAAAATTGAATCTCAACAGACTTAGCTCTTGTACCCAAAAGATCTCCCCAGAGCTCTATACTTCTCCCAAAAATCAAAGTACACATTAGATCAATGAACATATTGACGCAAATTGTATCCCTCTACTTTTTGAGACAAATTCCGTTTCCTTCCAGTTTTCTGCTCTCGATCTGCTGTGTGTCCAGCTTGTAATCTACTTCCACTGACAGGATTATCTGACTCAGAAAAGGTGCGCAAAACGATTGGAGAGGTCAAGTGGTGAGCACCTCAAGCTCCCGGATTACAGCTGCGGTCCGCCATCCAGACTTTGCAGGTCCTTTTAGATCACTGAACAAGTGATCTCCAAAGTAAATAACCTGCGAGATACACCAAGAACGTTCAGCACTTTTCAGGGCGCTGCACCTGAAAAGCAAACCATACCAGTCCTAGTTTTTAGAGCTTTGTGCAGATGGATGTCACAATTTTTAGAGACCAGAATCACGCCAATTTAGCACAAATTGAAGATCAAGCTAGGATACGATGCTTTTATTCCATTCTACAATCAGTGGGGGCGTGAGCGTATCAATCTGATAGGATTGATGCATCATTACATCAGTCCAGGATCAATTGCAGTTGCCCAGATCCTTGATGACACTGCCATATGTTCAAGGACTAAAATTTCACCCTAGGACAATGTTGGAGAGACATGGCACCTACCTCAGACCCCTTCCACTTAGTGATCTCGGCGAAGTCGTTGAGGCAGCCATGATAGTACACACCGTGTGGTTCAAAGGTTTCCACTTTTGTGAACATCAGAACATCTTTCTTATGGTGGTATGCTCTGCAACAGTCATTATACATTGAACAAATTGCTACTCACAAGTGTCTCTATCCCAATAGAACTGTATAATATTCATGTTTCTTTCCATGCAATCCTTAGTACATTTCGCAATATGTTACTAAAGATAACCCTCACTTATTGAGAAATTGAAAAAAAAATTGAAAATCTTAGAACTTCACTATCTCTATAACCACATCACAAGTCTAAATGACATGAAATTCATTGTTTGGCATGATGGACCCCAATATTCTATGATTGCTTTTAACGTCATTGGATACTGTAACTGTCTACATTTTAAACCATGCCTTAGTTTCTCCCATTGGGGAAGAGTCAAAGAAGAGAACAAAAACCAGGTGGTACTGATGCCAAAAACAATGAGCCCGTAACTAATACTCCAATGCATATCAATACTATGCATTAGTTAGCATGGTTATTAAGATGATAACGATAGAAGAGCATACGGAGAATAACCAAAACCTGAAAGGTCTTTGAGAACTGTAGAAGTTCGGTTTGTCAGAAAGTGCAATCACGACATCAAATAGATCCCTCCAATTTCCAGGCTTGCCTGTTTCCTGTTCCAGACATAATGAAACTGTAGCAAGTCATATCCAGAGATTATCTGCGGCGTTCAGCTGCAATAAATGGCATGTTCCAGAGTTGTAAGCAGGGCGTTCACAACGAGACAATCAATTCGATGTGTGAACTTTCTACATGGGCATAGACCTAGTAACATTTCCATTGAACCATGGGAGGAGGGGGGGCCTTCGTAACCACAAAATAGGGGCAAGTTTCACACTGTCAAACCTATGCGCCATTCACAGCAGCAAAAGAAGCCCTCACACATTCAATGGAAAGTACCTGGAAGAGGAAGCGCATACCACCATCAACGAACGGGAATGGCGAGTTGGTCAAAATGAACATTTTCTTTCCTCTTTCTTTCAAGATCTGTAGAAACTCCACCACTTTCGGCTGCACCCGGAGGACTATAAATATTATTGACAACTTTGAAAAGCATTAATCTCTACTTTCACACGGACTTGCTCATATCTTATAGCTGTCAAAGGTAAGGTAAAGGATACTAGAACCGTTATTAGGGACCTGATCCCGTCTCCTAAACCGACCCCTGCTACCAACAGCAACTCATCTATTCAATCACAAATCTCAACAGATTTGGCCTTTGTATCCAAAAATCTCTCGGCAGCTTTACACATCTACCAAAGAGCACACTCCTACGTACTTTAAAGTGCTTGAAGTGACGCAAGCAGTATCATCTACCTTATTTATACCATGATGCATGCAGAGGCTACAGCATAGACAGATAGAGGAGCTTTCGAGCACACTACATTTTTTTGCAGGTACTTTTCCGGGTCGCTCAAGATTTCACGGTGCAAGTTTCCACTCCTGTGGATGAACTCAATGCTTTTTTGGACATCTTCGTACACATAGGTACAGTCGAAATCCAACTTCTGGTCCACGAAGTATTGAATCACATCCGCCAACAGACATACCTGCACCGAGCTCAAAACCCGGACTTCAGTGCAACAGCCAGTTAACCCTTCTCAAAAACATCAGGTCCATCGAATTAATGCAAAGAGCAGAGCTACGGGGTAGAGGATACAAAAACCATTGGGACCTAATACCATCTCCTGTACTGACCTCTGTTACCAACAGCAATTCATCTTATTCATACTATATGTTGGACTTATTAGCAGAGGTGAAAGCTTGGTTTGACTAAATGTCTGTAGCCACGGTATAGCTACGGATCTCTGAATGGAATTGGGGTTGTCTCCTGTCACTTGTAAGTGGTCTACAACCCTACCACTTTGGACTTGCATTAGAATTTCATACATAGTTATAATAGTTTTATCGCAACAGATTTGGCTCTGGTACCCAAAGTGATCGCTCTAAAGCTTTAGTGATCTCCCCCAAAACACAATCAATATGCTTAAAGTGACGCAAATTGTATCCTCCACCTTACCTCACTGAGGCAGAAGAGGTCCATCAGAGGTACAAGATAACGCATGTGCTCCAAGCTCACGTGCTTCCCAGGGTAAGTAGCCTCCAACTCATCCTCATCCAACTGCAAACAATGTGATTCCTTAGCCATGTCAACATCATGCAGTATTGAAAGCTAAGTGAATATGCTTTGCGTCAGAAATCTATAATGACACTGCGTTCAGACATTTACCCTGCGCCGCCCAAAAAAGCAGCCACCGGGCTGCACCGAGTGGAAGAAGTCCAATTTGAGAAGGTACCCCATTTTCTTGTCATAGTACAAACCTCGGATGGGAAAATTTGCATCGTACTGAAAATTCAAGCAGGTATCCGGGTACCTGTGCTGTTTGATACACATCCACAAACTTGCCCTGTTAAAGCTTGAGTATCGCTACACAAGTAAACCACTGACAGAAGTAAATCCCTAAAAGACCAAAGATTCATGGTTTAGAAACAAAATTGAACAAATGAATGATCTGCTCAAGAGTCCCCATATGACCTAATCAAAAAGCATGAGACCCAAACATTTGAGCTTCATGATGCATAACAAAAACCCAAAACATGACCTCAAAACAAAACGAGGCAAGATCTACTCACCTCTTGCACGAGATGGTTCCTGGCGAGCTCGTAAATGGTGTGCTGCAACGCAGGAGTGTAATGTGCCAACGTGTAGTCATAATCAAACCCATACACATGGATCTTTGCAAGACGCACGTTATGATTGGCATAAACACCTGCTTTCGAAGAGATCAGAAAACGTCGTTGACTGAAATTGGGGGATAAGTTCGCAGCACATTGCAGCAGGTATTTTAGGTGTATGGTATGTGCATCTAATTGCAACCGACCTAATTGCGTTGCGGCACTATGTGCAGCCCCTTTTATTTTAGCACATAAATCTAGGGTAGTCATCTAGTCATTCTTGTCTTATGAGAAGAATGACAACTCTAGATTTACGTTCCGAAACGAATGATGGGGTGAATTACGTACCGCAAGGGTTCATCTTCGGAAGATCTGCAAGCTGGTCCGGGAGGTTGACGAACAATTTCTTGACACGATCAAATTCAGTCTTGAGCTCGACTGCGTTCCCCACAGAAAGCTCCCCAGGGTTGCGTTGGTAATGACCTTCTCGCTCAGCGAGAGACAGGCTGATGGATTTGTCTTGGGTTCTTCGAACACGACTGAAAGGCTCCCCCAACTGCACGCCACTCCCACTCCCACTCCCCTTCTCGTGCCCAAACAATTGCCCAAACATTTTTCTACAATCTAATTCAGCGATGCTTACGAATATGTTATCTGCAGGGAAATATTCAGCCTGACGCGCCCAGAAGTTTTGATTCTTCACCAACTCCACCAAAAGTTTGGTCTAGCTTGAGATCAAATCGTCCTGTGCCCTAATTAATCAAACTCTGGGATATCCCGTTTTGAAATCTGGCCGAATTGAAACCACTTCGGAAGCTTAACCCCACGACGAGCAGATGTCAGCTCTGCAGTACAGAAACTGAACGATCGACCATCAAGCATCCAATACTACTCTTGTAATCTTTCTTTTTATTTGTCGTTTCAATCCCAGCCGTAAACCCCATGTGAAGATATGGAACCTTTTGTACCATTACTTCCATCGTCTTCGTGTCAAGGAAATGCTCCTTGTCATAACATTCCTGAAGACCTAGGGCCTAATTCAAGGAAGACTCAAGCTATCCAATGTGCTTCAATCCTCTTCGACATCATCTTCCTTTGCCATATATCCTCCTAAGAATTTAAGAGATGGAAGTCCTCGACATCAATAGCTCGTTCACAACAGCACCTCGATTGACACTTTGTGAGCAAGTAGAAGTATCATGTTCTTGGCTTGTTGCAAACCATTCTCACACATATTGACTGAATCCAAATCATATTCTTTATCTTTATGTGTTGACAGATGATACGAACAGAATGCCAGGTGCTCTCATAGAACAACTTAAGAATGCTACGACGAATTTCATGACCCGCATCCTGAAATGGGAAACACTCACTCATGATCCAATGCTCGAATTCACTCAGAAAGAGAATTAGGTCTGGCAAAAATTAGGGCATCACAAGAAGTCCAAGTGACTGTTCCCATCCCCTGAACTCCAAGAGATGGGTCCCTCCCTCCCTTAACGTAACTTACCACACGACCGTCAGGCGTCACTGACAATCCATCGTTGGTACCGCGTTACCGACGTTTGTAAGGAACAACAAAGTCATCTGTTACTCACGCGGACATTGAAAGAAACCTTCATACCATGTGGATCTTCGTCGCAGCAACGGTGATGCTCCAGATTGAAAAGGTCCGTAGATGGATGGGTCCGAATCCCACCCCCATCTGCCACGTTCACATTTGCTGACCTGGAAACAAAGGAAAAAACTGGCTCACATTTCAGTGAAGCAATGGAAATGAAAATCCTTACGTTTTCGAGCTTCAATGCTTGCCGAGATCCGCGCCGGCAGTTGCTTGGTAATGATTTCTTGGTTAGACGCCTCAACTGCGAGGTACAAGCTGGGGTGGGTGAGCTTGTGAAAAGGGCCTGATACCCACGAATTTCAAACTATCAGCCTCACTGGAGGTTTTCAAGATCACCCGATTGTTGTGAGCAATCACGGAGGGCTTCAGCCAACGACGATCAGCATTATATTCACCACAAGGAGGCTTGCAAGTTAGCGTTTGCCTTACGCGAGGTACCCTTTGCCGAACTTCCTCTGTTTCGAATTCATCCCTGTAGTGGCTGGAAGTCTTGGTACTTCAAGAAGACGGTACCCGAGTGTCTGCTTTCAATTCCAGATCGAAGGGAACTGGATCATGTTAGCACAGATTTGCAACCCCAAGATCGGTGCAATTTCGTCGGTGAATTCCAGTCCATTACATATTGCCTGGTTTCGTCGGTGAATTCGAATCGATTACATATTGCCTGGTTTTGTACTAGTTCGAGGATTTTAGGGTTTTAGGATTTTCTGTTTTCTGATGGAGACGATGGCGAGCTTGTTGCAATCCCTTGGCCACCACAAGAATCGACCACACTCCTCCCACTCTCACCACCACCACCAGCCGTTCCCCGCAGTGGAGAATCATGCCGCAGGAGCTCCCAATTCTTTATGGGCTTCCCCCATCAAGACCCCTCCATTTCCAACCAACACCCCCTGGCAGAACTTCGTCCTCAACGCCGGCACTTGCCACGAGAATCTGCACCCTTTTCTTGTTCAGCTTCAGTCTGATTCTCTCTCCGTTTCTTACCCTCCACGAGCTCCAACGCCCGCCTTCATCTTCACCCCTTTCATCGCCGATCTCACCTTCAAACTCCTTGAGCCTCCCCAATCTTCTCATGTCGTCTCCCACTACGACGATCTCAGCGTCACAGTCGACTTCGGGAAGTTCCAAGTGCCGTTAGTCCAAGGCTCCCCGTACATCACCATCGTTGTTTCTGACGGCACACCCAGCTTCTCCACCATCCACGGCGTTGTAGGCTTCTGGGCGAATCCCGAGCACACCAAGCACCGCATCACGCTCAACAACAAACAAACTTGGTTGGTGTACTCCTCCTCTCCTTTACATCTCTCATGTACCTCTCATGGCCCAGGGATTACAACAATATCTCAATCCGATGAATGTTCCTTTCATGGCGTGATACGCGTGACGGTCGTCTCCAATTGTGAAGAAGGGGAAGACGACGAGAGCTTGCTTGACAAGTACCGCACCTGTTACCCCATTGGGGGTGTGATTGAGTTTTACGAGAATTTTGAAGTGATTTACAAGTGGGAGACGCGTGGTGATGGGGAGCTTCTAATGCTAACATTACCCTTACACCGAGAGGTGATGTCGAAATGTTACACGAGGATGGTACCCACTGTTGAATTTCAGAGCTTGGATGGGGAGTTGCAAGGCGTTGTGGGACATAAGTGGGGGTTGGTGGTGAAAAGAGTTGAGATTTTGTGGCATTCGAGAGCAGGGATTCATGATGTACAAGCAAGAGAACAAGTTGTGGAGGCGTTGGAAGAGGATGTGAAGAAGTTGGTGGCGATTACGACGCCGTCGACGTATTTTCATGGGAAGGCGTTGGCGAGAGCGGCGAGATTGGCCCTCATTGCGGAAGAATTGAGGATGTTTAGCATCGTGGGGAAAGTGGTGAAGTTTTTGCAGAAGGGGATTACGCCATGGTTGGTGGGGGAGTTCGAAGGGAATGCGTTGGTGTATGATACGACGTGGGGAGGGATTATCAGTCGTGAGGGGTCGAGAGATTCCGGTGCTGATTTTGGACTGGGAGTTTATAATGATCATCACTTCCATCTCGGATACTTCGTTTATGCGGGTAACGTACTGCCCCTCATGATTTTTTGGCATTTTGTGTGCGTCATATGAGGACTTTCTTGTGTTCAGTTTGTTTTTTTCCAACCAGCACTTGCAATGTTCTTTGCCGGTTCTGGTGTTGTAAAATTTGTCCCTGACTGAATTTTTTATTTTTCAAAATATTACTAAGCAAATTGGTCATTCTGATAACATGAGATCTTTGTCCTTTTGGTGATGATTCGTTGCTCAAGTATTTTCAATGCAAGTTTGTTCAGCATCCAATTGATCTAATGTCAGAAATTGTTTGATTGAGAAACGCTGTTCTCCTTGTCTTGATGCAAATGCCATTCAAATTCTTTCAATGCAAGTTTATGCCAGCAGCCGATTCAGAAGCATGTTGATTGAGAAACGCTCCTCGCTTCGTTTTGGTGCCATTCAAGTTCTTTCCAACGCAAGTTTTCAGGAGTCAATTCGGAGTTCATTTAGATGCATTGTTTGAAGTTGCGGTTCCTTTCTTCTTGTGTGCTGTGATGCAACAGGCGCGGTGTTAGCGAAGCTGGACCACTACTGGGCGCAGAACTTCAAGCCCCATATGTATGCCCTCATCCACGACTACATGAGCATTGAACGGCGGGACTTCCCCCGTCTCCGCAACTTCGACTGCTACACGCTGCACTCGTGGGCAAGCGGGCTCACCGAGTTTGCCGATGGACGCAACCAGGAGTCCACCAGTGAGGCTGTCAATGCCTATTACGCAGCTGCTCTGGCAGGGTTGGCCTACAACGACTTCGACATGGTCACTCTGGCCAGCACTCTTTGTGCTCTGGAGAATCGAGCTTCGCAGCTCCTCTGGCATGTTCCGTCCAACAGCACGCTGTACGAACCGGAGTTCGTTGCAGCGAATCGTGTGGTGTCCATTGTGTGGTCGACCAAGCGCGACAGTGGCTTGTGGTTTGCAGGTGAGAATGATAATGAACCCAAGCATGTTACAAAGTCTTTTAACTCTTACCCTTGAGACGTGTGCATTTTTTCTTATTTTTGAGGGTCATTTCATCTCTTTGCACTCATATTTCTACAGAATCTCTTTCAGGAATTTATAGATTATAGCAAAATGAAGTCGATCATTTAAAGTAGTTGTGAATCAATTTGATTATTGAGTTTTGTCATTGTTTCAAAGTAGGACATCAAATTTAGTTCTAGTTTTTCTCGATTTTGATGACGATGAAATCTAAGATTCAATTGTTTTGAGTGGCATACATAGAAACGTGCATTTGACACATTTAGAATGAAAATCCATCATAATGGAACAAAAATTCATGAACTTATCGACAATCAAAAGTTGTTGACGTTTTGAAAGTTGCATTTTTCAAACTCATATCTCACTGGATGTAATTCATCTTTGCGATTGGACAACTCCCGTAGACAAATAACGAAATTCTGTTAGGGATTTTCGTTCAATGTATTGACAGAAATTCTCTTTTATGTGGCACTATATTTGGCTTGAGAAATCTCCACAGGGCCTTTTGGGGCATTTAATTTATAGAGGTTAAGAATGAGGATGTACGTTTACTTTTAGAAATGCTGAGAATTGTTAGGAATTATCTTAAATTGTTTTGCTTTTCTGTGTGTGTAGGAGCCGAGCGACGTGACTGTAGGCTTGGCATCCAGGTGCTGCCCATCACACCCATAACGGAGAACATGTTTCCCGACAAACATTACGTGAAGGAGCTGGTGGACTGGGCCACGGAGTCGATCAACAACGAAGGCGTCACGGATGCATGGAGAGGCTTCGTATACGCCTTGAAAGCCATTTACAGCCGCAAGGCTGCATTGGAGGACGCCATGAGCCTCAATGAGCATGACGACGGCAACTCATATACAAACCTGTTGTGGTGGATTCATACGCGGAGAACGCTTTCTTCTCACCCATAGCGACTTGACCATCCATGAACATGAAGCGCTAAGGTAACTACTCCTGAAACTGTCCTAAACTAGTCCAAATCAGCATTTTGATCATGGTTCCTGTTATTGAACTATCTTGAGTTTTTGTTCGGTCTTGTTGGGAGCCAAAACGGGATTCCAGATTTCCTTAGCATGCATATTCTGGACACCATATTACGGAGTAGTAAACTAAGAATTTTCAGAGTGCCGAAAATCCGAAAATAGGTGTACCCAATATTGATCCCAGGCTCTCATTAATAGAGGTTGTCCATTTTAGGCAAGAATCTGTAGGGGTTGGTTATAGAAACAGGTCGCTAGCAACTTTGGTCGTGGATTTTTTTATCATGTGGCCCTTCAAGACAATGAATTCACCCACATGTGCCACTCGTTCATCCCTTCCACAAAGGCCACTACATGGTTCGCATCCACTTGGGCTCTCGATTTTGTTGATGTGTCACTCTCTCATTAGATATCAACTGGCACTGTAGGCTACCCTCAAATGTCTTTTCCGAACTATATACCAAATGCAATTACAATGTCCTCGTGGATGTAAATATTTGTGAGTATAGCGTATTGATGGACCAAATGTTTTTCGTAACCATATTACTCAGGGATGATGAACTGCGAGGTGATGAATGAATAATGTTGTAATCGTTACCTCCTTGGATGAGTATTCAACTTTGAAGCGATTTCTTCCTGTTTCAAATTTGTAGGATGAATGAGATTCTACGACTGGTGTTAACCAATTAATGATATCTAATTCAAAACACCAAGTTTACTACCAGTGTTCACTTCATCAGTAGCACATGGCCTTTGTGTGCCATCTCCCCAATACTCCAAATTTCCTAGCAAGTAAGAGGAGCTCGAAAAGGTCGGTGTCAAACTGGGAAGTAATATATTTGTACAAGATACAAGCCAAAACCACACCCTAAAAACGAATAAGATTCCTAAAGGGCATATGCATGCACATCGAGTTCAGTTAGGAATTGATATATTTTGTTAGCACATGGCTTCATGTACCTTAAGGTAGGAGGTCCATAAACCGCTCATCTAAGAGCTGAAGCTGACTTTGGGGGAGGTAGAACTTCTTAAAATATTTTTCAGTAAATTTTCCTTGAAAGGCAAGAGAAAATTGGCATCTAACCCAAGTTGTTTCATATTTTTTGAAGCTTTGTCGAATTAGTTATGAATTTCTGAAGTTGCAGAAAAGTGCATTTTTGTGGGCTCTAAAACCGACCACCTCCTCAAATGCACACCACTTATACATTGGAAAGTGCAAAATGTACCTCTAGAGCCTGATTGGTTTTAGAACCCATTCCATTTTAGGACCTCCTACCTTACTCAACAAGATGAAAATATCATCATGTTTGAAAAACTAAAACTTTGGTACAATAGAACTTCTGTAAAGTGAACTTTGGTAAGCCAACAACCTCTCTAAAGTGATATTAAGATAGGAGGCTTTGAAAGTGCCCCTTTCCTTGAAATTGCCCCTATTATTAGTTAGAGAATGGAGATGAGGTGATCCTTAAATGGACTCAACTTTAGCAATTGAATGAATTAAGGAAAAAATTTATTTTTCTATTGCAAGAGCCAATCATTGTCATTGATTTCTCCACATCTCTATGCAAGTGGACGGATTTTGGGACACCTACAGGCACAAATAGGTGTCTATGTCCCAAATATTTGAAAATTTATAAGTAATTCAAAAATGCTTGAAAAAATACAAAACCACTTGTGCTAGGTTCCACATCTATTTTTCTTTCTCTGAAAAATGATCTAAATTATTTTTGTCCACAGAAACCTATGAAAAAGGCAGACCAGCCATTAAAGGGGTGCTTTTAGAGCCTCCCACCTTATTTCTTTGGTCCTGGCTAGGACGCATTGAAGATGTACAAAGTAAGGTAGGAGGTCCTAAAATGGAGCAGGTTCTAAAACCAATCAAACTCTAGAGGTACATTTTGCACTTTCTAATGTACAAGTGGTGTGCATTTGAGGAGGTGGTCGGTTCTAGAGCCCACAAAAATGCACTTTTCTGCAACTTCAGAAATTCATAACTAATTCCACAAAGCTTCAAAAAATATGAAACAACTTGGGTTAGATGCCAATTTCTCTTGTCTTTCAAGGAAAATTTACTGAAAAATATTTTAAGAAGTTCTACCTCCCCAAAAGTCAGCTTCAGCTCTTAGATGAGCGGTTTATGGACCTCCCATTACAAAAAAATTCAGCCCTCGGTAGTGCCGCGAGTTTTGCAGGGCTGTGTGCAATTAGGGGAATTTTTTTTTTTTTTTTTTTTTTTTTTTTTAATTTTTTTTTTTTGGAAAATCTGACGTGGCACTATTAGTTACACGTCAGACTGGAGAATTTTTATATATTTTTAATATATTTTTAATATTTTTATTTTTTTTAAATTTAAAAAAAATTTAAAAAATTTAAAAAAATTTAAAAAAATTTAAAAAATAATTTTTTATGTTTCTGTAACTGCACCGCGGGGGGTGCCGAAAAAAAATTCTAAACAGCATTGTCGAGGGCTGAAATTTTTTGTAATGTACCTTAAGTAAAAAAAGAAAAGCAACTTTCATTGAACTTGGAATCAAGAAGTTGCTCTCGTGAACGTGACTTCCAAAAATCTTCAAATGTCATTAAATTAATGCCAGAGCCCCTCTCTAAAGCAATAACCTCTCCTGCATTTCCAACAGACTTGGGTTCAATGCAAGATTCATCATCAACAAAGTTAATATTGATCTCACGACAGGAGTAGATACTCTGAAATTTGTAACAAGGTCCGGTGGTTATTCATTTATTCTTCAGCTTGATTCATTGGTAGACCTGCAAGTTCATCATTTCTTCTTAACCCCTAAGTGGTTCTGGGACCATATTGTGTCCCCTGAATTCATACATGAGCCTTTTTCTCCAAATTCGGAAATGTATTGACCAAATATGTAAACACCATAATTGAATATGCAAGAGCCATTGATTTTCTGGAGTTGTTAAAAAATTATTATGATGCTAGCTGTTTAGGATATTAGCTTCCAAACAGGCTAAACTGTGTATTTCCAGCGGAATACGCACACTGCTTCTTGAGACATGTACGCACATCACCCTCATGTACGCATTTTCATAACCTGGTACGCCGGTTTCTGGCAGTTAGGGCCGCTTTGGATGCCCCTAAGTGATCACGACATTTGTAGGTTTACTGTCTTTTCCATCTTCCCTCCCTTCAGCTCTCTTTGTGGTGGATCAAACGACATTTTGGGTTTAGGTTTTTTAATGCCTTGATTTGTGAAGGTGTCGCAATCGAAGTGTGCGATTTGTTTTGTTTAGGCCGATTTTTTCATGCCGGACAAGTACTTTGAATGCTCAACTGTCCAATTCAGCTGAAAGGGAAGGAGGAGTCTGACCAGTTCTACAGGTTGTTTGCTCTACGAAAATGACTGGATTAGGGAGTATAAATATTCATGAATTGTCCTATGGTTTGTCCTTTGGCAGAATCATTGTCACTTTCTAGCACTGCAAAGCGTGGGGTAGTTTGACTTGATTTTGGTACATACTTTGAACTTGTATCTCAAAGATCCTTTAGCCTCTGAATTTCTATAAAATCATCAACATGTCCAATGCACAATGGAAGTGTGTAGTTATATTTTAGACTTTGAAGCGCATGTACTAAAAAAAGAAGAAGCAATTTCGACATTGAAAATGTTAGAATACAGGGCATTGTATACCACAGTCGACAATGTATAGCATGCATTGGAAGACAATCAAAACCACTTAGGGGTTAAATTTGCAACTGAACATCATGGTGGGATGCTTCATCATTTCTTCTTGAAATATTTGCAACTTGGTTTGATGGTTCTTCATTTACTTTTAAATTTGTTACAAGGTCGGACAGTTTCATCATTTATTCTTTCAGCACCTGACTCACGAACTGAATTTTCAACTTCATCACGAGTATGTACCATCAGTTAATCGTGTAATTTGTGGCTCTAAATTATTTAATTTTTTGTCCAATCGCCTTCTGACAACGAGCAATTGAGAATATCATAATTAGTCACTGCATACTCCCCTGGCAATGCACTTGGCAGGACGTTAAACACTGGAATTTTTTATTTGCCACTCATGATAGAATTTGGAAATTTGGAATTCAAATTTGGAATCAAAGGCCCCCAAATTTGTTGAGAGAGGTGAAGAATAGTCGCATGTAAGGTATCAGGTCCAGAAATCGCCCCAAAAAAAAGCTGAAACTGAATTTTGGGGAGGCAAAGCTTCTTGAAATAATTTTCAGTAAATTTTCCTTGAAAGACAAGTGGAATTGGCTTCTAACCCAAGTCATTTCATATTTTTTGGAGCTTTGCAGAATTAGTTATAAAATTTTGAAGTTGAAATGGCATAGGGCACCAAAATCACCCACGTCCTAAAATGTACATCTTTTGTACATTGATGAAGGCTATGAAAAAGAGACATGTATTCACAGTGTACATTTGAGGATGTGGGAGGTTTTAGAGCCTGTGCAATTTTAGAACATGTTACCTTAGAACAAGTGAAGAAGACAAGACATTAACAAACCAACCACATGAGTAAAGTTAAGTTTTTACATCAACCCTTTGTTAGCAAAAGATAACCCCTAGTTGTAGACTTCATATGACACATTTGATGTCTTGCATACACTTGTTCCCCATTGCACATTCTAAAGTAATATTATCTAGGAAAAAATCACACATTATCATTTTAGCTATTAACAAAACCTCACTTCTTTATACAATGAATCATATCATTTATACATATATGATATTACTCCAAATGGTATTATATCTATACATTTTAACATCATTTTGTATAAATGCATTGATAAACAAATAATACTTTCCATTGCACACAACGCTAATTGTAAACAATGTTTAATATTTGTTGGATCTTCCTTCAAATATTTATAACATAAAAGAGTTTTTTTGCATCTATTGTTCCTAATGACAATGATTTTGGTCATTGCACTAAAAATAGATTTAAATATTCTCAATTTTTTTAATGACTACTAATTGTTTCTTCAATATGCTTTGTCTACACTTAAGGCACTCCAAAATTTTAAAATAATAAAAATTTAAGTTCTAGGCAATCCCTTCTCAAACGTTTCAAATAATACTTCACCTCTTTTTTTATCATTTTCATAGCAATGTATGCAATCAAAATGACAAATGAATATCCAACATCAAGAGTTATAGTTATAATTGTTTTGCATAAATTCTTTTCAATATTCTACAATCCTAATCCAAATGTTGGTATTTCAACAATATTATTTATAATAAATATATATATTTTTTTAAATAGTTGTAATATTAAAATTACATTTTTGAGGTAAATAGCATCATTTTGTAATATCATGTAAGTTTTGAGATAGTGTTCATAAATTAAGTCATTTCATTAAATAACTAGATGATTGTTCATTATATATTCATGTGAAAAAATGAATTACTTTCAAAAACTTATGTTTTAAATTTTGAGAGAAAAATTCTTTTACAAATGTGTTAATTGACTTTATAAATCATATTTGTAATTTTAAAAAATCAAATTTGAGATAATTATGGTTTAATGTAAATTTTAAGAAAAATATTAATAAAACTTTATGATTTTTTTGAATATTTATAAATGCTCTTAAAATGTGACACAATCCAGTGAAAAGAGGCTGTCACCCCTGGTTTGTATTAGTTGCCCCCCCCCCCCTTTTTCAAAAAATTTAAAGGCCGTTGATTTTTTGTTTCTTAAAAATATTTACCTTCGAAAGTGCCGTTGATTTCTCAGAAAATCACAAGCTGTTGATTTTGTGAGATTTAACTTGAGCCGTCCAAATATCAATACAGATACGGATACCAAAATGAATATTGGATATAGATACAGTATTGTATACAAATATACAATAAATACTAGATGTAAATATGGATATAGATCTGGTACAATACTAAATATGAATATAGATATGGGTATGGGTATAAGATACGGGATGTTGTTTATCCCATATCGTTTTTCAATTGCACTCTTTTCTGAAAATTACAAGAGGGCAAGGGGAAGAGGGAAGATATGAAAATTTCAAAATTTCAAAATTAATTTCAAAATGTGATGGGGGGTTACCAAAGAATTAATATAAAAAATTGGATTTTGGGTGCATTGTGACACTTTTGTATCCAAAAGAGGCAGTCACTTGTATATCAATAATTTTTTTATAAATTAAATATATAAACTAAAAAAAATTATACTACATTAAGTTTTTCATCTCAAAAATTAGTTTATGTGGAAATTTATATATGGCATTCTCTAATATTTTCATGAATTCATTTTCTAATAAGAAAAAAAATATAAAATATAAAATGACATAAATATTTAAAATACTAAGTTAATAAGGATTTTTAAACATAAGAATAAATCATTGCTCAATGAGTTTTATTTATTGGTAGTAAAGGAAATCTTATCGATTAAGTTTACTAAATAAACTAAGGCTTACTTCTTCTACTCTTGACCAATTTAAATTTCTAAAACTTCAAGTGTCAAATTTTTAAAATCTTGAAACCCATAAATATGTAATCAAAAATTCAAAAACTCAAAAAAAATCATGAGGACCCAATTCTATCTAAATAGAGAACCTACATTCATTATCAAAATATCAATTTAAATGTTTGTAGATTTGAATGACCTAAAATGAAATCCAATTAGCAAGAGACTAGTTTGAACTATATGCTTTCTAATTCAAAACTACATATTTCATTTATATAGGCAATCAACTTTGAGATGCATTGAATGACCTTGGTAAATTGGGAAACATTTACCAAAGATTCACATAGTACATACTTGCCAAAAATGAAGTAGTCAACAATCTACCTTGACTAAATAAATCCACACGTTTACATTCACCTATCTCTTGAACACTCTTTCTACTTTCACAAGAAAATGACAAAATGTACTTTCGTATCATAGACCTACTTTTCCACTATACAGCACTTTACTAACAATCACATAGGATCATCAAGCACAAAAATTCATCAAATCTCTATTTCAAAACATCTAACAAATTTCTCAATGAATTTCTCCACTTTCACATCACAACCCCAACCAACTAACCAAAAACATCGGAACACACGTTACACCACAAGAATTCACCAAAGGAAACAAACAATTAATATGTCTTATTACAAAAGCCCTATACATTGCAAACTAATTATTCTGCATAGATAATGCAATAAAAGATGCTTTCACACTCCAACATGAAAGACACTACACACTCCAAGATATTTTTTGCACAAACAAAGCCATAAAACAAAATAACAACACACTACAACCCGCACATATTAAGAAGTTCTAAATTATGGCCTTCTATGGAAATTTATACACACAAACCAAAACACCTACTCCATTCAAAAAATTCTAAACACAAACTCTTTCTCAAAAATGAATATTTTCCACATAAAGAAATACTTTAAATTTTTTTTGGATGGATAATAAACAACATTGAAATATACACCAAATGGATTATTCCACATTAAATCTTTTCAATACACAACCCATACATATCCAATTATAATTTATTTCTACTAAAGTAGCAACATCCATAATCGTCAATTTAAGGATTTTGGACATGATGTTTCTTAATAGACATCCAAAAAATTATTGAACTCTATTTTAGCAAGAAAAAAAGAATTCCAGTGCACTTTCAAATGTATTTTTTGGACATTGTGAATATAAGTTGTAAATTTTTAAAGAGCCAATTATAGATGCACCTCATACCAACACTAGGGTCTGATATTCATATGTAGTACATCCTTATAATCACATCTATTTACTTCCCAGGATTTTCTAAAATTTTAGAGGTGGCAGTTATGGGTACAGTGACACTCATAAGTGCTACTACCTTACATCAACACTTCAAATCAAAACAACATGCACATTACACTACATCATTGATATACACCTCCACTAAAAAAATTCAAGACACTAGATTCATTCAAACACCAACGTGCCTCCCACTAATTTATATATTGACCTATAAAAAGTACATATACACAATGAAATTTCTTATAACTATTTCAAAAGACAAAATTCAATTTTTTTGAAAACAATATCATACAACATTTTAACAATATATCTTAATTGAACTACTAACCCAATCATTTGAAATGATCTAACTCTACTAAAGATATAAATATAAGAAAACAAAAGACAACAACGTACATAATACACAATTCACACTACTGGAACTCATTCTTGATTGATTAGTAAGTTCTTTCTAATTTATACACTCTTATTTCTCATCACCAATTACATGCCCTATCCAATTCCAAAAATTCTACTCCCTATATATCAAAGACAAAATATGCATCTCATTACATTCATTACATTCAACATTTTCTAGACAATGGTTAGAAAACAAAGTTCTTCATGCAAAGCTTTTGAAAACACATGACCAACTATACACTAGGCTAGACTTACAACCTAAAATAATCCAAATAATATTACAATACTAATACTCCTAGACAAACTTGGCACAATAAACCACCACCTAATCCACCTACACACCTAAATACACATGTACTAGCACTTCCAAGCAAATACAATAACATATCATGAACCAACTAAACAAGACCACGTTAAGAAAAAATAGAAAGAACTACTTGCATTCCACATCTTTTGTATATACAATCCACACATCCTTGGAAATAGAACCTTATTGGCAAATTTGTACAAATCCTTGATAGAATTACAAATACCTAAACCTATTTTATCTATCATCTACACAAATCCAAAAAACTCGAAAGATAATAAAAAAAACAAGTAAATGGAAACCAATACCACCTATCCCAACTAACATTGTTATAAATACAAGAGATCAAATATGACCCCTTTTGATATACAACCACAATCCAAATTCCAAGAACAATATAACTAATATACACATGGCTCATTCATCCCACTAATTATAAGAAAATCTAAGTAACTTTGGAACTTCAATTGCAGAAACTATTGCATATGGTATCAACAATGTACATGGAAATATTGAATTATTTGCTCAATTATCAAAACTTCAAAATGTAATTAGAATAGAACTTGCAACAATCCACAAACTACACCAACAAACCAATAATTATACTTACAAATAAACTCAATTCAGTACACTTTATTTTAACTACACATAATGCCCAACCTCCCATAATAATCACCCACATAAAATCATATTCACACCAGTAGTAAACATACTCAAAACTTGTACCTCTAGACTAACACTTCCAAAAGTCAAAGCCCATTCAAATTAACATAGACGGCAACTCGGGGGGGACACTCCTTGTGTATTTGGGGGACCCAAGTGCGGCGGTAGGGTATTTTTTGAGGGGCTATTTACTTCCTAGAAAGCATTTAAAGGACCCCTATTATTACATAAAGCAAAAAAATTAGCAATATTATCATATCTATCATTACTTATAATATGTAGGTCAAAGGAATATATTAGAGGCTATTTTCTTTGTAAGGAAAAAAACTAACTAAAAAATAATGAAAATACAAGTGACTAACAAATACCTTATAGAAAAAAGGATTCAAGTTATAACAATGCATGAATACAAATACAACACAAATACATGCATGAATGAGAATAAAAAACAAGACATTAAGGTTGAAAAAGTATTGAAGAGATTTTAGGGACAAAATGTGTTTAAAAACATAGACATGAAGTTCATCTGTGAACTTTGACCACAAATATATGCCTCATATAAAAAAATTACATCAAAAATACGCCATTCTAATGCCCTCCACCACATGTGAGAAAACAAAGTCAAGCTCTATGACATGGTGCTACCCAAACTTCAGAGAGGTCGTTCGAAGCACGAACTCCTGCACCCAACCAGATTGCAAACATCGACGGAGTCAGATCATTAAATTTGCCATTTCATCCACAATACTTCAAAATAAAAAATCATGAAGTCCAATGCCATCATTAGGACAACTCTTGTATCTTAAATTTCCCCTTCGTACCCAAATGGCCAAATGCGACCACTTCTATAGCTTTAGGAGCTGAAATAAATCATTTCTAGATCTCTAAGTAACACCACAAAGAACTCATGCCACCACAAAGAACTCATGCCCGACATCCTTAATCGATAGAACTATAATCTAAAAGTTAATATAAAAAAAACAATTTCTGACGTGGACTTCCTCATTCCATTAAGGGGTTAAATTATGACAGTGATCACTAGGTGAATAAACCTATCAGTAGAAACAGCCTGTGCATGCCGATAACCGTTAATACTACAACTCCTTTAGAAATGAGCCATAAAGCACAGTAGACACGAAGCACCAGAAACGAAGTAGGAGAGTGAGTACCTAGCAGGACGCTGTGCTTTTACAGCGTCTTTCTTCAGGTTACTAACTTTTTGCTTCATTCAAGCTAGCTCGGGCAATTTTACCACTCTCCATTTCAAACTTCGCATACCTAATCCAAGCTTTATCACCAGGGTGACATTCTATGCACCTACATGTTTAAAACCAAGGCAAAAAAAGTTCAGTGGAACACCTCATAAAGGACAGCCAGTATGACAAGGCCAAAAATAAGAACTACAATGAAATGCTATGAACGCTACACCCTAAACAGATGAAATACAGCATTTGAAGTCACCCTTCCATAATAGGGCGGGAGTCTCAAATTACCAAACCTGTTGTAGAGTGACCTTGCCCAATCGATGTCGTTGTATCAAAGCTTGAACATAATATACGCAGCCCACCCATGATGATCAAGTTCCCAAGTCATCCACCGCTCAAAGATTTGTCGAGCTCCACGCAAATTTCATAACATCTCCTCCATGTGAATATACTTGTACCACCGATTGTCTTCCAACGAGGCGCATTGCAATTCCCTCTTCAGCTTCTTGCCGTGTTCAAGTTAGCGGTCCCAGATGTGCTCCGAAAGCAGAGTGGAATGCAATTGATGCTCTAAGAAAGCAGAGTGGAATGCAGTTGAAGCTCTAATGCTCTGATGTCTCACTAACCCTAGAGTTCACTAGATCAGGGACTGCACCTGCTTCACAACCGAGATCACAGTTTCTATCTTCAGGTATGGCCTCACTTCGTGTACCTGCATCGTCTAGGCGCCAACGTTTGGAGGCTTCCCTTGAAACCGCAAGACCTAATGGCAAAACAAAAACATCCGCAGGCATGTCGCTGAAGGATTCCATTTTATGCGGAACTCTGTTGCCTTCCTCCTTGTCCCAGAAATCGAATGGCCATTCCAACGCTGATTTCTCCTCCAAACGCAGCCTCAGTGATGCATAGGTTTCGTCTTGAAAAACCTTGACCTTGTTGTAGAAAGTTGGTTCTCCGAAGTTGTCCTCCATTGTCTACATCTTAACTGTAGTGGCCATGTCCGAGAACCCTATCCCAACCCTTAAACCGTAAGGAGCTCACTGAAACGCTTAAACCCTAACCCAATGCACGTAACGCCTAAGCGCAAACGCCTCAAACTGAAACCCAAAAACTCCTCCAAGGCAATTGAATCTCACAACTGAATCTCGCGATCACAACAATCGCGCAAACTGCGAGTTTGACACCCGACGCCTCAACTGAAACCCTAGAACTCCTCGAAGGCAACGCGCGCATTGTCTAGCTACATTGCACTGTCCGTTACAGTATGATGTAAAGATATGAGTAAAGATATGATTTAAAGATATGATTAAAGATATGACTTAAAGATATAATTAAAGATATGACTTAAAGATATGACTTAAAGATATGACTTAAAGATATGACTTAAAGATATGACTTTAAGATACACTATACATGAGCTGTAGATACACTGTAGATAGACCATAGTACTTGTAATTTGAGCTGTATCTAACTAGTACTATAAAGTAAATATTAATTGAACCTACTAAATTTAATTCCTAGGATCCCATTCTTTTGCCCCTAATTTATATCTACCTAAATTTTAATGGACCATATTTTTCGTTTTCCTATATAACTTATAAATGGCATGCCACATTTAATGTCCCATAATTTATATGTAAATTTCTTATAAATTTTATCCAAGATTATTTAAATGTACCCTATATTCTGCCGCACATGGGTAATTAAAAAACGGGAAGTGTCCCCCCCGAGGACGGCAACAAAATAGCGGATGTATTAGAAGTACAAAGAAATGTTATTGAACATCAATTATCCTTTGAAGACTATAAACATGTACACTCAACATCCTTTTATCTTTAGAAAGACAACTAACACTTGTGAGAACCCCTACACTGCACAAAGGACAAACTATATATCTACAATTTTATTTAAAGAAACAAGAAAATGATGAAAACACAAATACAGCATATAAATTCTCTTGTATAAACAAATGGACAAGAATTTGTAATACATGCTATAAACTACTATAAATTTGGGTAAAATCCACAAATAATATATAAACAAATTATACATCTTCTTAAATTCCAATATGGACAATAAACGGAAAATGCTCATAAACATCTCATCAAGCCAAATGATCTTTCAAAGAAAACTTTCTCAATATATTCATTAACCCCTAAAAGACCAGTATGCATTAATTTGCAGTATAGAAATTTTGGGCAGGTACCTGTGACTGGAAATTTTCATTTTTTTTGGGTGAAATTTTAATAGAAATTGTGCGCAAGGAATGTCTTTCATATGCAATAAATTTCATAACATTTGGAAATACAAGTTAAAAGTTATGGCCTAATATATTACTTTTTTTCTCGGGCGGGTAGTCCGGGCAGATAAAAAATAATCACTTTTTCATAAACAAAAATTTGAAATTGGTTTTCTAGATTCATATATATGTGGAAAGCTTTGAATCATTCTATTTTGACCAATGAGTCAAAAGTTATGAGGAGTTTTAGTTTGCGGGCAGTTATGGAATCTTTACTCTAAAATAAACTTTGAAGTCCTTCATCTTACTCAATTTCCAATATTTTCTGAAAAGAACAAAATCATAGGATGTAGATTGTTTATTGCAACATTTTGACCATTGAGATTGGCATTTTTCAATTCCATTTCTAAATTCTTAACAATTTAGTATTTTGAATCATTCTCTACTTCTTTCTACTTACTATTTTTTTCCTATATGTTGTACAACTCCAAATGATGTGAAAATTTTCAAGCATGTAGACAACTTCTCTAGAAAAATGAATCCAAAGAAGCACCACCATTTTGGACATTTTTTCATAGAAAATTGAGCTTGTGAAGTGCAGCTGCCCTGTTTTTTGCAAGGCCAAAAAAATGATTTTAATGAATTTGAATGCTTATATCTTACAATCCACGCGGTGGAAATTTCTGAAATTTTTACCACATATTCTCAAGTCAGCATACTACAAGATCCTATGGTTATGTGTGTCAAAAAAAGTTTTTTTCAAAAATTTGGTACTTGTACTAAAAATGGCAGATCTTGAGTGTTTTTGATGAAATCATAGTTATGGAACTTTTAGGAGTTAACCCCATGTTTTCACCCAAACCATGTGGTCAGAGACTATGTTTTCACCCGAACCACTTCAAAACTGCTATTTCTAATACAAGTATCAAATTTCAGATCATTTGGAATTGTAAAACATACAGGAAAAAAATAGTAAGTAGAAAGAGGTAGAGAATGTTCAAAACACTAAAATTGTTAAGAATATAAATATGGAATTGAAAAATGCCAATCCCAACGGTTGTAATGTTTGAATAAACAATCTACACCCAATGTTTTTATTTTTTTTCAAAAATATTGAAAATTGAGTTAAATAAAAGACTTCAAAGTTTATCTTAGAGTAGAGATTCCATAACTACCCTCAAACTAAGACTCCTCATAACTTTCATCTCATTAATCAAAATGGAATGATTCAAAGTTTATCTTAGAGTAGAGATTCCATAACTACCCTCAAACTAAGACTCCTCATAACTTTCATCTCATTAATCAAAATGGAATGATTCAAAGCTTTCCATGTATATATAAATCTAAAGAACCAATTTCAATTTTTTATTTAAAAAAAAGTGATTTTTAAAGAAGTTTTTTCAGCTGCCCAGGTTGCCCGCCAAACAATGAAAATGACATATTATGCAATAACTTTTAAACCACGTAGTCAAAAGTTATAAAAATTGGGCCTTAAAGCTACTCCTTGGGGACATCTTGTGGTAAAATTTCAAAGAAAAACAATAAAAACTCCGGTTGTAGTGAGTTGCTCGAAATCGCTATGTTGTCAAAATACAATGTTTGGTCCTTTAGGGGTTAAACCAAGTAGATACAAATTAAATGTGCTACTATGGTGTATAGATCCGCACATAAAAGCACTTTGAATAAGTAGACATAATAAAGTAGTACAAGAAATAAGAGAATTATTATTATCTCATATACAAACAAAATACTATACATTAATCACTGAGGAAATATTTGAAGACAAACCACTGGACCAAATAGTCTTTAACTAGATATAATTGTATACATTGCACCAAATAATTGAACATGTGATGCACAACTTTGCCGTAACATTATATACCTTCCAAAAACAAAATAAAATAATCCACCACCAAACATTTCCTTTCAAAACTAGAAATTATAATTCATAGAATTTACATATTGCAATGACCACTTTTCTTCATTACCAAAATAAATAAATATGAATAACTTCTATAGATCACAAAAAACAAGGGATAGAACACATAACCTTTACTAGTCATAACTACAAGAGCTAGAGGCCTCGCCAAAGGCATAACACATCTTCCTTCCTTCTAAATACTAAATAAATATCACACTAAAAATACCAAAATATGCTAGAAATCAAGCATTCAATAATAATAACATGGCCATAAAATACTCTACTTACATCCTATTAGTATATAAGAGATAATTTGAAAATAAACAACATCTATCCCACATGCTACACCTATTTACCTTACTATAAAGTGGGAAAAACTTACATAACCTAATTTAGTAACCAACTCTAAGCAAATTATCAATTATTATATACAAATCTATGTATAGACTCGTGCACACAATACAATCATGATTTCTACTCATTTATCAACAACAATTTCATTTCTTAAATAAAAAAATTTCTTCCATTTTTTGGTAAATATAACAAAGGTGGGTAATTTTGGAGTCACTCATAGAAGGTTTTGTTAGGATTATTGTGAGGCACAAAATGAATACTCTAAGAGTTTACATCAATCTAAAAAAGGATTGGAGCTCTTCTTCATCTTGACCTAGAATTAGAAATTTTAATCAATCTTAAATCAAAATTTACTCTTAAAAGATAGACTAGTGATTGTGGAAATCATCTTTTATGATACCATGGGAATCATTGGCTGTAAAAAAATGCAAAAATACTCACTGGAAGTCAAACTAGTATAGAAGACCTCTCCTTTTCACAACAAAATTATAAGGATGAATACTTGCACTTTTGTTCTATATATAAAGATTTTGTCATTCATTAGACACAAAACATTTGCGGCGTTGTTTATGGGTTAAACACTCATATTCTCTCCTTGATTTTGGTAGAATAAGGTTAGAATTGATTTTAGAGCAACCTATTTTATATCAAAGTGAGTACATCCCAATTCATACCCTACCTAAAACTGCCATCATCAATCTGTGTACATCTCCAAAATCAATATGTAGAAGAAACGGTTTTAAAACCTCTACCAAAAATAACTTTTAGCTTCCATAATTTTTTGCATATAGTATCCAAATGTTGCATTCTTTGGTACGGTGGAACCTCCTTTCACATGCCAACAAGACTGACAATATGAATATTTGACTAGTCCAATAATAATAACTAAGTACAATAGCAAAAAGTGGGATCCACCATCCATGCACAATAGATTTCCCTTAAAGTATCCCTAAACTTCCATTAAAGTGTCCCTCAAAAGTACCATTAAATTGTCCCATCACTAAACTAGAGTTAGTTGACTCTTGATTTTGTCAAGATTTTGGTTTTAGATTCAACTATGTGATGGTTACAATGGTTTAAGGAGCTCCCATTTTGAAAATTCATAGAAATTACATGCCATATCCAAAAAATCTTTTTTTTTGATAAATCATGATTTTCAATTACTAATACTACAAAAATATTTTTCCTATGCTGAAGTGCTTATATTGACAGTTTTAGGTGTTCCACCGTACCACATCTGGATTTGTCCCAAACCCTCAAATGATCAGTGCGAAGCAAATGATCAAGCTCCGTCTGACTGAGACAGTACTTTAATTAGCATCCCTAGTCACTACCAAAAATAAGTTAAGCTTAAATTGGTTTAGGCTTTCTGTAGTTTTGGTAGGGACATTAACTGGAACGGTAATAGGGTACATTAACAATTTACCATAACCGGTTGTTGAGTTTTCAACGCTCACGTGGCACCGTCCCATTGGCAACCCATCACCATTGCCATAACAAATTGCAACTCATAACCTTCTCTCCTTTCAACTTGCTTCCTACACCCTTGGATCATGAAGATCAAAGGTTGTGATTGAAACGTGAACAACCGGTTATGTCCGATAACCTACTTGCCGCTACCGCGGCTTGTTGGTTATCTAATACATAGCTTCCTCCATTATTCAGGATTTAGGTGTGATTACTCTCAAAGACGTGAATGTGTTGACTCTTTGCAAGAACAAGATACCATAGCATGTACGGGACAGGTACATTAAGTCAGCTTTTTCTAGCTACCTCATATATATTTATTTTGGGGGCACTAGTGAAAGCAATCTTCATGAGATTATTAACTTCTAAAGGACGGAACCCATGATCGTGTAATCAAATATGCATACGTTGAACAGACGCTTGGTCTTTTAGGGGTTAATGAAAACAATTACATCCACGTCCATGCATGAAACATAAAACATAAATAGCTGAAAATCAATTCTTTATTTTGTAATGTGAACTTCTTAGAAGTTGTTTTATTTTGTGTATCTAACCATAGGATTTTGTACTAGACTAGTATGAGAATGTGCAAAAGAATTTTTAGAAGCTTTGACTAGATGGATTGCAAAATATTTGGGTTTGAAGTGAAGAAAATTGTATTTAATTTTTGCACCTTGCACGACTAGGTATTAAGGCTTTAAATCTTCTTACCTTAAATTTTTTGCGCTACCATTATTAAGTTTTTAAAAAATAATGTTGAAGAATTGAGTTGAAATTCTAGGAAAAAACCAAACTTGATCTTTATTTTTTTTAAAGTTGTTAAGTAGAAGCAAATACAAGATAGAAAGAAAAATTAAATCGTTAATAGGTCTTAGATAGAATTGAAATACAATAATTTCAATGGTGAGATTTCACTACCAAATGAACTACACCTTGTCAAACTATGTTTTTTGAAAAATTATGAAAATTTTGTAAAAATAAATTCTATAAGTTATTTTTTCAAGAAGATGCTTAGATTGCTTGAAAAAACAGATTGTCCATGAATTTCTCATCATTAGTCCAATAGAATAAATCAAATATTTCTATGTAGACAAAGCACTTTCTAAAAGAAACAAAATTTAAAAAACTTTGTTTGACTTTTTGTGTTTTTTTCATGTTGTCCAATGAAATTTGTTTTGGGCTTAGGATAGCATAACTTTTGCTCTTGATCATTGATTCAAATTAAAAGTATATTTTCAAAAAGATAATGTGTTTTCCTATATTCAAAAAAGATTTTAAAATTTTCAACAAAAATTGAGACTGTAAGAACCTACTTGAAATCCATTTTGTTTCCTAAGGGGACAATAGGACTTTAGGGATTATTTCTTGCCATAAAAGAAAATGAACTCAAGATTGTAGATAATTGAATTCTAGAATATTTAAAGCCTTTTATATTTGAACTAAATAAGAAATTATATTCTGAACATCAAAATCTAATACCCAAAACTTTCAAAACCTATATATTTACGACATTGTATATTGTTGATCATGTTTGTTTAGGGAGAAGATCATTTTTAAAATAGACATAAAAATTTGTAGAAATTTTTTTCCCACAAAAGAATTTGTATGAAAAAAAATTCTTGACAAATAGTTCTATGTTTTGCATTAGCCAAATCTTATTTTTTTGAAATAATCAAATATTTAGAAGAGATGTATTGATTCTATCCTTCCCTTACGGTATACTTCCTCTGTTCCACAATACTAGTCTCTTTTTTTCTATCTACCTTGAAGTATTTATCCTCTTTACCTCAAACCTAATTTTAGAATTGAAGTTTATTTATTTTTGTCTTTGACAATAACTAATGTAATGAAGCACAATAAGTCTAGTTTATTAAGCACTTTACAAATAAAAAAATTTAGAAATTTGATATTTATAGCAGTTTGAAGTTGATTGGGTCAAAGACATTGAAAGGGACACTGAATGAACTTTTCATTGAATCTATTGAATACCAAACCGTTTTGATTAGATCGAATTACACACAAAGGGCAAAATAGTTGCATAAGAAGTCTTTGTTCTCTATAAAGTCTATCTTTATTTATTTATTGCACTTCGTATTCATTGCAACTTCCTACTTTATGATTTTTTTTTATTGCAATAAATAGTCACATCCACTTATTTTGCACTTGAGAGGGATGCATTGTACATCTACTATTTAATTATTTGATTGTAACATGCATTAAAAAATTGTTTTCAAATCCTTAATACTTTCATTACTTCAAAAAAAGACTAGTATTATGAGATAAAGGGAGTACTAAATATCTCTTATTAGAAGCCTCCAAATGATTTATTTAAAATATTATGGATATTTAAATGAACATTAGCTAACCAAATTTGCATTTAGAAGTTAAAATTTGAGGATGACATCTCTTCAAACTAATTTGGAGAATGTTCAATCCAACCTTCAATTCTTCTTTACAAATATATCAAAGAGCTTTTTCAATCAAAATCTAGTATCATGTGGTAGAAGATTGAATTAATTGCATCAAAAAGTGATATATTAATACCTTTCTAAGAATAACTACCTAACAATGCCAAATTCAAATTGAGTAAGTAAATAATTCTATTGAGGGTTGACTTTCTCTTGAATTGGCCTAAAAGAGTAAAGAAAGATAAATATAATTAAATAAAAAAGACAAAATTTTCCAAATTAAATTCATTTCTTGATTTGGTGAGCTATTTTGAGGGTAGAGTACATGTTTTTATTTTATTTGGTGTACACTCTCATTGGTCCAATAATCTCTAGTTTTTTTTATTATATTTGATAAGTTACCTTCTTTTGTCAAATTTAATATCATATTGTTGCTCATTGAAGTACTTTATTTTAAGCCCAAAAGGACAATTGCCTCTAATTTGGATATGTTTGTATGATGTCAATTCTAAGACCTGAATATTTTCAAGATTTCAATACAAGGTGTAAAAACTTGTGGAAATATAATGATTTCCTAATAGCATGACTATATCAAAGATTATGTTGTCCAATTTTTTTGGAAATATAGGCTTGTGGTAGGCAGCAAGTGCAAAATCTTTCTTCTTCTTTTTTTCAAAATTTGGCAAGTATGTAATTAATATGATTAATATAATAAACAAGAATAGAATGAAGAAACCATGTGCAGTATAAAAAAACTAACTTTCTGTTTCAGGCACATTCCCAATACTCTAAACCAACCAATGTTTATCAAAATAAATAATTAAAATTTTAATAAAAATTAAATTAAATTAAATAGTTTTATTATTATTATTTGATGTGGCAGTCGCTTTGCCACATCATCTTGCTATTGTGGTTGAGTTCCTATAGTCCAAGAATTTGGAAGAACTCACATCCCTGTAGACTACCTGAATTTTATCTAATGAACTTCATTCTCTATCATCTTGTAGTTTATGCGATCAAATTTTATAATACTATTCTATACATTCAATCCAATAATATTTTAGTGTAATTGATTTTTTTTAAAATCTTCATTAATGCTCAATGTATCAAAAAATGACAATGTCTATCAATTTTTGCCTAAAATGAGCTCCATTTATGTAGGTATAAAGTAATAAAGATTGATGGTGTTTCCTATTGGCAACAAATCCAATTCAATGTAGAAGTTCATCCTTCAATATGAGTGTAGCAAATGTTGTAGCATCTATATCACCATTTTGTTAATTGAATAGAGATTGGACTTTGGTGTTGCAATTGAATACCTAGCCCCCCTAGGCACAAATAATGTTCAAGAATGTTCAAAGAGTTTGTAAAAAAATTCAAAGAGTCTGTAAGAAATAAGTTTTGGAGTTTATGTTTTTTTGTTTAGAAATATATTTCTATTATTATTTTAGGATTAAATATTTTGTTTCATCTTGATAGATTTTAGCTTCTACACAATTGTCTTTAAACTACATATTTTCAATGGAAGAGAGATCATTTTTAGTTGAACACCATATTGTAGCCTTGAGCACAATTTCTTCTCTTCCAACTCTATTAAAGTTCATATGTTTTTATTTACTTATAGGACTGTAAGTTGGATTTTTTCTATCCTAGAACAAAACCCAAGGACCTACTAGTATAGGGGTTCTTTTTGGATAAAGGTTAGTTCTTCTATCATTTAGGTATCTAAGGTCACTTTTAAAGTAGGTTATAGTTAAAAATATATTTATTTGTCAATTAATCCCAGGATGATTTAATTCAATCTACTCAATGTTGGCAACTGGACACCATGTAGTATATTGCCTAATTACGCAACAAATTAAATTGGATTCTATTGATTTCTAAATCACTAGTCAATTAGACACAATCACAAGGCTTGTTGACAACGCCACAAGTGAATTTGACCAATTTATAACTAACAATTTTTCTTTTAGTATCAATACAATCCAACTCATTACACATTATCAAATTGCTAGAATTGATTCATTAGTCCATTGCTAAGTCTATTAACTTGCTAGCCAGTTCTCAACTACAACTAGCATGGTTGTCGACCTCTTTCAACTAGATTCAATGATCTACAAACCTATCAATTCGCTAATTTCTACGAACCATTAGACACTACAATTTGTTGCAGACAAATTTCAGGCTAATCATTCAATCACAACTTCCACAACAATAAATCAACAATATCAACTCATACAATTTAAACAAAGAAAATGGCCATTACACAATTATAATTTCAATCTTCTTCAATTGTTCCTAAATAACAAGCAACTTATCTTGTTGTCAATTTGACTTCTAAGCTTGTCCAACTCCTTCGTCCACCCGGCAAGTCCACTTTTCAGTTCCACTTTTCTCTTGCAATTTGATTTTCATGCTACCCAACTCAACCATCAACCAGGCAGCTTCACTCATGAGTCCCTCTTGGACTCCGCCATTCACAAAGTTGACAAATTGATTTGCTAGGTCAATTTACCAATTTACTTGCAAGTGGTCGACTTAAGAAAATGTTCTCCTAGACCTCTCACATGCTAGTGGCATAAACAAATAATTGATGGTTTGAATTCAATAGGGATCTACGAATCCACAAGGTGCTAACACAAATGCAATTTCAGTCATCTCACACAAGGCAAATTGCAACTACACAATTACAATTTTACAATTTTACAAAGAGGAATCAATTGAAGGAATGCATTAATACAACAAAATTGTCAATGAGCCATAACCGTTGAATAAGCTTGAATATGAACTCTCCCAAAAACAAACAAACTTGCCCTTGCTAAATAGCCCAAGGACCGCATGACAACTCCTCTAATGTTTGATCCAAAAAGTCACAAGGCAAATTTGTCACCCTTCCTATCCTACCCAATTGTCCTCTTGCAATCTAAAACAAGTCTTTTTTACATTCCAACAAAATCTCAAGCTATTTGCCACTTCAAAACCAAAATAAAAGGATTTATCTAGTATGAAAGGTATTGCAAAATCAAAAAGGCAATTGGCTCAAAAGATTTTATGACTACAAGAACCAAGTCATTGAAGGTTCAACTCGGATATTGGATTCAACTATGTCTTTGTGAACATTTACGGTAAAAAAGATTGTCGTTCAATGTGTGTGAGTAGGAAGGAAACAAGTGAAGGAGAAGAATTGCCTTGTTGCCAAAGTAAACTTAACCCTTAACCCCTAAAGCCCCGAGGGTGTTTTCTGTCAAAAAAAAACCCACTCAAAACTACCACTTCTACTGTATTCAATTAAGGAAAACAGATTTATTTATTTTTTAAATTTAATTGTGGGATCTTGTACTTAACTTGTCTGAGATCTTGTAGTAAAAATTTCATCAAATTTGGCGGTATGGATTGGAAGATATTAGCATTCAAAGTTGAACAAAAAGTTTTTTCTCAAGAAGATGCTTAAATTGCCCAAAAATCTAAGATTGTCCATAACTTTCTCATCCCTATTCCAAATAGAATGAATCAAAGCTTCACGTAAAGATAAAAATATAATATTTTAGGAAAAAATTATTTAGACTTTTTGTAATTTTTTTTGGGCTGCCCGCCAATCTCTTCTTTTTGCTTATTGTGACATAACTTTTTCATCCGGCAATTGATTGAAACAAAAATTATATATCCACAAAGTTCTTGCAAAGCTACAAAATCTCAAAAAATCTCAAAAAAATTGACTTCAAATTCAGACAATAGGAACCTACTCGGACCCAAATTGTCCCCAACAGGGACAAGCAGTCCTTTAGGGATTAACCCCTCACCGCCGAAGCTCTAACCATGTCAAACAACAACATTGCTTTTCAAGTGTTATAAATCTAAATGTGAGTAAGGTATAAAAATCTCAACCGTACAATATTATAGTGTGCATGTTTTAGATGGTGTAAGTAAAATTTGGGGTCATTTGACCGTATAGATTGAAAGATTATAATGTTTTAGTGTTGAAAAAAGATGCTGAAATAATCCTAAAAACACATTTCGAGGTGGAATTCGATTTCTAAACCTACTCAAATGAAAAAACTTTAAACTACAAGGTGATTCTAAACCAAAAGACAAACACTTTGGTGGAAAAAACAACATTTAATTGACTCATTGCATTTGCAAAGTTGTTTTGAAATGTCAAAAAACAGTGAAAAAAGTAGCAAAAAAACACATCTACAGCTGAACCTACCTCTGCTAAAATGCTTCTCATTCAATCATATCTTCTTGGATTGATATGAAATTTTTACCACAAGAACTAGACTAGTATGTGAAACTTTTCCAGCAAAATTTATTGAAAAAAACTCCTGTATGAAGAAGTTATAAGCCACCAAAGTTCACTGTAATGCAAAAATGTCTAGATTTTGAACTTCGAATTGCTCCCAAGCATTCAAAACAACTTGGGTTGACATGAAAATTTAACCACAATAACTAGACTTAAAGGGGAACATAACACAACAAATTTTATTGAAAACGAACATTGGATGAAAGAGATACAAGCCCCCGAAGTTGCAGCCTTCAAATGCAGTTTGGTGAATTCAAATTGAACCTATGAACTTCGATCGGCTATCAAGAAATCAATAAAACTCGCATTGATATGAAAATTCTGCCACATAAACTAGAAGAGAGAGCGCAACTTCACCAACAAGTTTTATTGAGTTTGGAAATCGGATACAAAAGTTACAGCACTTTGAATTTTCTGTAAGGACACTTTTTGTCCCCTCCGGCGATGAGGGGTTAAAGGACATTTCATATCTGGTCTTGGTCAAACTTCATTATATTTCTACATTAAAGCACACATTTCAAAGTTTGATATTTTCAAATTTATTAATATATTTTAAAGTTTAATCTCATGTTTTCATGATTAAATATATTAAATTGAATTTTATGTGATTTTAAAAGTAATTTCTTTGTAAAAATCATAGCAATCATAATTTTTTGTAAACATATTTAATTTTAAACATGGTAATAATAGTATCAAACATCTTATTGTAATTGATGTATTCTTTGAAATCATACCAAGAGAAATTTAATAGAATTTTTTTGAAAGTGGTACTTTAAAGCTGCTATCTTCAAAGTGTCACAAAAATTAAAGTTTTAACAATTTTGAAGAAAATTCAGATGAAGTAAAAAACAATTATAGGAGATTAAGATTAAACTTAAAAGACATTTAAAATCATTTTCAAAATTATACTTAAAAAACATTTAAAATCAAGAACCATGTGAAATTCAAGTTTTGACTTTTAAAATGCTTGTGGGTTTTGCAGTGTCCTCTAAGGGTTAAATTTTTATATTTAAAAGTGGTCCTATCAATTTTTAAACGAGACTTCATAAGTGGAGTTTCCCCCTAAAGGACTAGTATACCTTCAAGGGACAAAATTAATTTTGGACAAGTTCCTATAACCTCAATTTTAGGTGAATTTTTTTTGAAACTTTCTTACAAGATAGAAATTTTGATTAGCTTATTGGAATATAATAATTATTTCAATTGGTGCCCGGAAGAAAAACTTATACTACAGAAAGCCTAAAATTGAACTTAACAGGCAAAACAAAAGAATCACAAAAAGTCAAAACAAAATTTCAAATCTTTTTTCGTAAAATACTATATTAGTTTCTGCATATAAAACTTTGATTCATTCTATTTAGATTGGTGATGAGAAAGTTAACCCCAAAAATGCCCAAGCATTTTGAAGTGTGTTTTTTTAATGAAAAAAGAACATGGGTTTATAATTATCCCCAATGAAATAAATTTTTTCCTTCAAAATCTAACCATATAGATGTTTAAAGACTTGTCATATGAGTGTATTCTAATTTTGAATGTTAAATTGCATATTTTTTTGAGATTATAATGATAGAAATGTAATTATCATATTTTTAATATGCTGTCCCTTTCCACAATGTTTGAGAAATTTGCATATAAGAGTTTTGAAGGATTGGAGGTGACATGATAACTAAAAATTTAGCACAATAGAATGCACTTCCTAAAACCTTAAGTTCAAATGAAGAGCTATCAAACTCATTACACAATCTACTTTGCAATTGTTGAAATGAAATTTTTTTTTATAAGTAGAAATTACAAATAACTCCAAATCAATACTTCAATAGTGAATATCATGAAACCTTTTATTCTTTCTATTAGAACCATTTTCAAAGCAAATGGATGAGTACAATTTTTTAGATCTCATATCAAGTGAAATAGGAAAACTTTGCTCAAATCCATGAAATGAAGTAAACTTGGCAAGCTTTACTCCTCGCTTTATTCTTCACTAATGGTACATATATGCATTTAATGACCTCTCAAAAATCAAATATTTACCTTTTTCAGTAAAAAATGAAAGCTTCCAATAGTTTACCTATCCATAATTTTTTTTAAAAGGTCAAAGGAACTTAATTGTCCAAACCAAAATGAGCCTAAAATTTTAGATCAACCATATATGGTTGGTTGGCCGCTTATATTTTATAATTTTATAATTTTGACCATACATATACTTTCTACTTTTTATGCTTCACATTATTATTATTTGATGCAAACTTCAAAAAAGTTATAGAATTTATATTTTATAATACATTTGTGTTAAGTCCAAATCCCTTGGGCTTTTAGGGATTAAGGACAATCATGTATTTTGGGCAATCTAAATATCTTCTTGAAAAAATAACTTATAGAATTCATTTTTGAATGAAATTTTCACAATTTTTCAAAACTAATTGTTGAATAAGGTTAAATTTGCTTGCTAGAACAATTTCACCATTTCAATCCCATCTTAGAGCTATTAAAAATTTAGTTTTTTGTTCAATTTTGGACCTACTTCTACCTAACAATTTTTTAAAGAATGAAAATTAAGTTGTATTTTTGTGAATTTTTTTTCCTGGACTCTCAACTCAATTCTTCAACAGACAAAGTTTTAAATTCAAAGTTTATAGTGCAAAAAATTCCACATTTCATTGTAGATTTGTAGTGCACAAAGGACACTACGGCAATATTCATGTTTACTCATTTGGATTTCATCCACTCATTTTCAACATATGATACAAAGATTGAAGCTGAACACAATAAAGACTCAATTTTCATGTGACTATTTACCATGATGTTGTACACCATAACATACATCTACGGTGAAAATTTCAGATCGAGTTTCAAATTTTTTGAATATATTTCTTAAATGAAAAAATTCACATTAGTTTCAAAATCCCCTCCAAAAAAATTGAAAATTTGATGACTAGTAGTAGGCATATGATTTCATCTCTAAAAAAACAATATAAATTATTTCATTCATGTCTAGTCGCAAATTAGTAGCAAACACTATGATGCATAGTAAGGCTTGGAATCAATGTTCACGAGGCCATCCTTCTAGGCTTAACCCTTAAACATTAACAAGGACGTTTGGCGTCCGATGGATGACAGAGAATCCTTACACTAGGATAGCAGTGCAACTATTTGTCCTTGGAATTTTGTTGTGAAAAGGGGAGGTCTTCTATAGTAGTTTGACTTCCAATGAATGCTTTTGCAATTCTATAAGCGAATGATTCACACAGTAAGCAAAGGGATGATTTCCACAGTCACCAATCCATCCTTAAGGGTTAAACCATATACGCAAAGGTCACCAATTTTTTTGTGGCCAATCAAGGTCAATTTACCCATTCTAGTGCAAAATCCCATCCCAAACATCTAGAAAAAGATCCATTTTAGGTTGTTTGTATTAGAAAATAGAAAATGCAATTGAAAGAAAAAATTGTTTGCTTTAGGAAACTAATTGCACAAAATGAAGATAACATGTACATAGATCATGGAATGGGAAAATCTATGCCTTAATTATACACTGTCATCAATTCACTCTAAAGTAGCTTCAAGTTGATGCAAATCAATTCATTCTAGCAATAGAAGTATGCACTTGGTATTGAAGTCATTATGGATCGGAATGAGCATGTTTTAACTCCTAAAGTTTCAAGGGCTTTTTCCATCAAGACCACTCAAAACTACCATTTTTGTTGCAAAGAGCAAAAAACTTTTGCAAAAAAAATTTGCATAGAAATTTAATTATTTTTTGCATTTTCTCTAGAAATAAAAGAAGAGCCCTTGCAAGAGGCTCTTTGCACTACTATAGACTCGACTGTTATTCTGGACTAGGGAGAATTGACCTCTGTTTGACCGCATGTGAAATTTCAAGTGAACACTCTCAACTCGACTCCAATTCACCGGATTTTTGTTTCTTCTGACTCTCTTTTTTTTTCCTCACTTTTCTAGGATCCTCTCGACCAACATTGACTCCGTGTCTACCGGTATCGTTTCAGTGATTTCCGTCAACAGTGCTGAAAGACTTTAAATATTCCGTCCTACTGGTCCTATAGAGTCCTAGACATGCACCGTATTCTCATGACATGGCTATACAAGTGACAGAAAGCGGTTGACACAAGTGCACCCGTCCTGTCTTCAAGCGCTGGATCAAGCAATTATCAAACCCAGCTGCAAAGCGGCAGCAAGTGGTAATGTGGAGTATTTATCATCACTGTGAGAACGAATCAACGCAATTAATTCCGTGGATAAGTCGATGCCGAACAACTTGACACCAACAGACAAGCACAACACGCACAGCAAAAGGAAGTCAATACTCCAGGAAACCAGGAAACCAGGAAACGGAAAACCCAAAAGGAAGAAACGGAAAGAAAAAACTCCGTCTTCAAAACGATCACTCTCTTCTCCCAATCGATAAACATGGGGGCAGAGTTTTGAGCTCTGTGTGTGTGAGGGAAGGGAATAATAAGATTGAGTTTCCATTGACGTGCTGGAGCTCTTGAACTCGAACAAGCCTCTGTGTCCTCCGTCTTGAGTTTTTCTCCCGTATAGAGTTGGAGGGCCTAGACGCATGCCACTACAAAAAAACAAGGGTATAAATGACTTGTCCACAATGACTACAAGTACAACAATGACTACAAAAATGATTGTTTTGCAGTCATTGTGGACAAGAAATAACTACTAAAGTTATTATGGACAAGTCATTTATATCCTTGTTTTTTTGTAGTCGTTGTGAACATGATGAAGGGCTTACTTTCAAGAAAAAGACAAAAATCTAATTGAAGTTCTACCCAATTTGCTGCTATGTTGCTCAAATCCGGAAACTACTCTAGAGAATCCCAAAGCTGCTCTCTTCCGGAGCTTGTCCTATGGAAACAAGCTACCCTACTTGGAGGGTTGAGGTCCTTTTAGCCACCCTTTGGTTCTAGAAGTTTTGAATTGCCAATGGATATAGGTTCTAAGAATAAACTCCGACAATATGCCAGAATTGGAAATAAATTTCAGAATTTTTTAGGGTTGGAATTGTCTTTGTAGTTTGTAGAATTCTATTAAACTTTTAATTTCTATGTGAGTATACAAAAACATTGCATTTAACATATAACTTTGCCTTGTTGTCAAACTAAATTTAGACAATCCAAAATTTAACTCCATCATACAAAATAGATTTTTGGAAATAAAAAAGTTGCTTCTCCCACTCTGTATGAGTCTCTCCCTAAAAAATTTTCCATCATATTTTTACAATTCTCCTCTTGCAAATATGACTTACTTTCATGTAAAATTCCATTATTTATTTATTATTTATTTATTTTTATTTTATTTTTTCTCTTTTGCAAAGTTTGGTTCATTTTTGTACATGGAAGTCTACTCTTGGGGTGAACTTCCATGCACTTGGAATCGATCAAACTTTGCATAAGATCCGTTGGGCCACCTCTGTCCCTCACTTGTTCCTGACCCTAACGTGGGTTCTGTCGCTTCCATCTTTCCCTGCAGTTGAATCCTTTCTTTCGTATCCAAGGAGAAGGAGAAAAAGGAAAAGAAACAAGAATCCGGAGAGTAAAGCAACCCCCTTGATAGTTCAGTACAATACAATTTACAGACATAAATGAACTGAAATACCCGTACTGTAGTGCTCCCCCAGGTATCCAGCAAAGCAGGCGCCGCCAAGTCATTCAACACTTCCCGGGCACTCCGCTCCACCAGCATCCCGACTCTCACGCCCACCCAGCCGTCCCCGCGCGTTTTCGATTCCATGATACATCGAACCTACACAACAAAACTTCTCCACATTCATCAGAAACATGAGCCCTCTCATCAGTAATGGAACCCCGAGTTCTAGCTACCCACTGCATGTGCTGATTCTCTCGGTTTCACACACGGCCATCAATGCCTCGCACTTGGAAGTCTAGTCTATCTAGCTAGCTAGAAGCGCGCTAAACTTAATAATTCGGGAAATCTTCCTCTAAGCAACCCAAGTCAATGTTCTGTTTTGTATTTCTGTTTGATGTTTGCTGTTTTCAACTTAGTCTTCCAGGGAATAGGAACCTTGTTCTGTGTCACTGTGTCCCGTGAAGGTTCCGATCACTAGGTCGGGTACAGTACCAGCCGGCGTCTACTTTAAGAAGTGACAAACGTTTGTGGCTGCAATGCGAATCGCGAACCTCTGCGGGGTTTTACAGAGTTCCATTGTGGTCGAGGGGTCCGATATTGCTGTCAGAATTTGTGGAAGAGCGAGTTTGGTTGCATAGGGATCGAGCGTCACGTTTGTTACGGTGAGTAATTTATTGGTGTGAGTTTTTATTGGAATGGGGTTTGGAATGGTGGATCCATGTTTGGTGTCGATGAAGGTACCAGGTTTGAATCAGTTGTCAAGTTTCGTCACGTTTTGCTTGGTTGATTCAAGTTGGGTGGCGTCTACGCAAGTTGTGAGTTTTATTGTGAAAGTTGATTGGAATGTGGTTTGAATGGTGGATCGTTTGCACAACGATATGCCGCAGCCGGTATTGCTGCTTTCATTGTGGAGGAGTTTAGAACAGGTGGGGTTTGTTGCTGGAGTAGATACACATGCTGCGGCAGAGATTTTCGGGTGATGGAATTATCAGTTGCGCCATTTGTAATGCAGGTACAGAGATTCGACCAATCTGTAGATCTGAACACGCAATTTGAGGACGCGGAATATTTGATTGATCGTGGTTGTGCCCAAGATGTCGAATTATCTCGATCTGATGGGGACCCTAATGAACCGGATTCCGTGTTAGAACCGCCGTCGCCCGTAAGGTTCGTACCTTACTAAAAGCTCACGTTTTAATTTGGAGGGTGTCACTCGTACCTGCATTGTTAGTGATGAGGTTCGTGCCTCACAAGCGTTACGTGCGATTCGTTCTGTTGATTTATCCGTCGTTACGGATCATTGCCTCTCTCAAGTGTTGTGTCACAGTGTCACTTAATCGAACCTAATTCTGTCCTTCAGGTTTTATCGAGAGAGTCCTTTTCTAAGTGGTTCCCATGATTCCTTCCCAATTGGACCCGCGCAGAAGTCCGCAAACGAAGCTTTGCCTCTGACAAGCGCGAAGTTTTAATTCGTCCTTATTTTATGTCAACATGTGTAAATGCCTTGGCCGGTAGCTAGCTAGGGGCAGGCCAACTCTAGAAGTAAGCTTTTGTCAACAATTAGCAGCTACCCTTTGTGCCAACGTTGTGCACGGTGTGATTTTGGTAAAATCCTAGTAGGGAATTTTGCGGTAACGTTGAAATTCTGTACCTGACTCTGGTTTCGTCTTTCTCTGCTTCCAGCTGTGGGCAACATCAGTGAAACCGATCCTCTCTCTCCTAGCCCATCATCTTCCCGGGGCGTGCGACAGATTGCGATGAGGCTCCAGTGATCAGAGCAAGCAGACGTCTTAGAATCCGACTCTTGACGTTTGGTGGAGACTTCGCCATGACTGCTATTCCGGGGTCGTCGTCATGCGCTGCGGAGCAGCTGAGTAAGCTGAGCGTGAAAGAGTCGGGCGCCGTTGCAGACGCGGTGATGAAGGCGCCGGATGGGAATGTGGATGGTACAGAGTTAATTCTTGGAGACGACTCCTACTACAGAGATCGTCGTCACCGTCATTCTGAGCGTCAGAGGCATCGCCGGAGTAGCGTCCACCGCCCTCGCGTGAAAGACGACGACAACAACAACACGTCGATTTCCAGAGCCGAAGTCGACGAGAATGCGTCGAACGCCAGCAGTCATCGCCGTCGCCGCAGTAGCGTGCACCGCCTTCGCGTCAAGAACGAGGACACCAACACGTCGATTTCCAGACCCGAATTCGACGAGAATGCGTCGAATGCCAGCAGCCAGAGTCTTCACCGTGAGCGCAGCAGTGCACACACTCGTCACTACCATCGGCGAGTCTCACATTCCCCTGATCACGCGCATTACGGCCACCATGGACGTCACAGCAGGGATCACCGCGTTCACTCGAAGGATCACCACCACAAGAGCCGAGAGTGCGCGAATTACGTCTCTCGCGCTCACCACCGTCGCCACTCGCGCTCTCCCGAGCGTCGCCACGAGCACCACAAGGAGTCCCCCGAGCGTCACCACAGCAGCAGCCACAAGCACCAGGGATCCCACCACCGCCATCACCCGAGCGAGCAAAGCTCCGGACGCAAGCACCACTCGCTTTCTCCGGAGCGACTGCATCGACACCACAAGGACCACCACGGGCACCAAAAAGACGCATCTTCAGAGCATCATAGCCACCATAGCCACCACAGCCACCACTCGAGTGCTGGCCATCGTCACCACCAGTCGAGCTCTAGCCACAAGCCACACCACTCGCGCTCCCCTGACCATCGCCACCACAAGCCACTCCACCGAGACTCCGCACTTGAGCATCTTGAGAATCACACCCACGGCCACCACAAGAGTCATCACAAAGAAACGACCTCGGGGCTTTCCAACAGTCATCACAGCCGAAGTCACCACCATGACCAGGAACTCGAAACCAGCCATCACAGAGATCACGACAGCCACCGCAGCAGTCACAGACACAAAGAGCATCACGGCAAGCCCCGTCACTACATAGAGTCAGCGTCAATCTCCAGCGTCACCAGCGATAAACACCAAGGTCACCACACGAGTCGTCACCCTCTCGTGTAAGTCACATACCATCACTACCTTGCATTTTCATTTCTACCAAAAACGGGTGCTTCAAGCATCGGTATGAAATCATTTGCTTTATTTCACTAAATCAAGCATTGTTATATTTAATTCAGAGAGGCGTTTGCATCACCGAGTCGTCGATGATCTCTTGGATAGAAGCACTGAGCACTGAGTCCAGATGCCAATGATTTTCTGTATCAGGGAAATCTTACCGGACGGATTTGCACCGGTACTACAGCGCCCTTCTCATCGATCCGGTAATAAATCACGGCTGCAGCGAACTTCTTCTTCAGGGTGGTCGCCGCCTGGAACGACAATATGGCAGAGTGACATCGCCTCCATTGCACAGATGATGCAGACCATTCCTATGGTGGCTCGCTAGTGAAGAGCTTTTGGTTTCAGTTCGGTTCATGTAGTTAATTTCGTTGCAACCGCTTGCTAATGTTGCTGCTGCGAGATCATCAGTCTCAGTTGGTTGTGAATTGGTGTTGTGTTGACGATTGAGTGTCTGAGTTGGGTTGAGCAGTTATGTGACTGGCTCTTCGAAGTTGCGGTTGCTGTGTATAGATGATCCTGATTCCATGGAGGAGTATCAAGGATTCGACATCAATTTTATCACTTGAGGTTCATTGTCTTCTGCGTGCAATTCCATGCTTTTGGGGCAGTTTTCTGAGGATTTGCCAGTAACGCTCTTATCGCTCAGGCATTGATCTTGGACTGGATGATGCTTGAGTCCATGAAACCGGTACTGCTAGCTGATTTTTTTGAGTTCAACCGCAAATTGTTGGATGCGAGCTAGCTACCAATTCGAGAAGCATTTGTCTCTGTATGCGTACAATTTTCTACAAGAAACTGCGAGATTGTGCTCTCTACTTTTCAGCTTTTCTCCTCAGATGAAGAGCTTCCTCATGGACTCTTGCAAAGGCCAGGGAGAATGTAGTAGTGTTGCTTGTCCATGTTGGATGGAAGTGGCAAAGGAATGTCATCTTCGTTGCCCACAAACTTGCTGAAAGTAGAGTCTTGGCATGAGAAACTCCGTTACATTACTGGACATAACATGAGTGATTAGTCTTTGTCAATCGTGTTCAATCCAGGGTCTTGAAAGAAAGATGCAACATGATTAACCCTGAAACGACGGGCCGGTCACCATGGAAATCATCTGTCTGTGTCTGGGTACCGTGTGAATTGTTGTCTTAAAAAAATGAAAAAGCACTCACTAGAAGTCAAGCTACTGTAGAAGATCTTCTCTTTCCACACAAAATTGGGAGGATGAATAGTTACACTTCTCTCCTATATGGAGAAATTCTTTGTCATTCATTGACTGGAAAACATCCTCCCCGGCGTTTATGGGTTAAGGTAGAAACACCTAGAAGTAATACTTTTTTTTTGTTCAATTGCTGTACTTGTAGGTCAGTTTTGTAAATAATTAGAGAAAGATTGGAGTATGTCTAAAATATGAAAAATTGGACAACTATTTCTGAAAATTGGAGAAAATTTGATTGTTGAAAAATTAGGAAGAGCAACATGCCAAAAGCCAAGAAAATCAAATGAAGCTGCCAAATTGTCCAAATGCCCAAATTGAATTATTTTGACACCAAGGTGATGAATCTGATTTGAATGTATGATGTCCCAAAGATCAAATGACCAAAATTTTATTAGATGTGATTATTAGCTAGCTCAAGACAAATGCAACCCATTTCAGGCACTCTATTAATATTTTATAAATTTTCAAAGTTGAATCATAGGATAGCTTATATTCCCTTTATTTATGAAAAGATTTGTGTTTTACAAAGTTGTGGTGATTTTTACTTGACATACATATGTGTCAAATCCTATGATGAATAATGAATACCTTTAAATGTGGAAAATGGCAATAGATGAAATTGTTAAATCATTATAGAATCTTGGGATGACTAATTTTGGAGGGAAAGAATCTACACACTTTGGATGAATGAATACATTTAATCCATATTTTTTGTACTTCATCTATACTTATACATTTTGGCTAAAAGCAACTAGGTGAGGTTTTCAGCACTTGTCCTTCAGTTTCTTGCTTTCAACTCAATTTTTAACCCTTAAACGTCAATGAGGATGCTTCTTGTCTGATAGATGATAGGAAATCCTTCTAGTAGGATAGAAATGCAACTATTCATCCTCAAAATTTTGTTGTGAAAAGGAGAGGTCTTCTACAATAGTTTGACTTCTAGTGAGTGCTTTTGCAATTTTTTAAGCAAATGATTTACATGGTAACCAAAGGGATGATTTCTACAGTTACTAGTTTGCCCTTTAAGGATTAAAGTAGTATGTAATTATAATGTTATGTCACCAAAAAATATTTGTGCTCCAAATTGTGGTTGTGACAACATATAAAAGAAGGTCTTCATTGCACAACCTTCACTTGAAGAAACTGAAAGAAACCAATTCTATGATTGGAAAGAAACATTTAGCTATTTATTATTTAGGTAGGGCAATGCCCGAGGAAGAGGGGATTGTGCCTTCTTTGTCCATCATTTTTTTCACAAAATCCCCTCCTCCTAAGGCATTGCCCAACATAAAATGCAAGGAGAAATCCTCCCTCTAAAGATTTCCTTATAGAAGGTCTATGGTTTGTAACGTAGGATTTGTGGGTTGTCTTTACAAAAAGCCCCATGTCACTCAAATGCACAAAATTAGTTCCAGGATGAGGGTCACTGAATAGAAAAATCTAGTTAAAATATAAAGATATCTATTCTACAAAATCTAGGCATTGTCACCCCAATTTTGAAATCTCTATAAAGGAAATTCTAAAACGTTTTGGGAAATGTTTATGGAAGAAAGATGTGTGTATGGATATTTCCTACATATCTATGCAATCAAATTTAAAAAAAATATCACTAATGATTTTCAATAAATTATCATGTAAAATCATGTATCATACATGAAACAATTCACCAGAAATAGAGTTTTGCTTTTTCAAAACTGAAATTTGGTATGCTTGATTGAGATTGCATAAGAACTGAATGTCAATTATGCAAGACAAAGACCAATTGTATTCTATATTATGAAAAAAAAAAATTGAATTGCACACAGGCAGTTTGTGAGATTATTGGATCTGACTGTAAAGTATATCTTCTAGTAAACGCAATTGGGCACACTTGACATACCTTTGTTCCAAAAATGACTGAAAACATTTTGATCAAAGCAAAACTTGATTCTGAAAGTAGACTTTCAGATCCACCTTTTAAAAGAAAAAAATATGGACTTTTTTTGTATGATACGGTGTCTAGTTGTGTCCACCAGTGGATGACTTTAGGGAGCCCTCTCTAGGATGGAAAAATACAATCCATTGTTCACATTATTTTGGGGGAGTTAGAAATTTCTTTGTTTGGGTAATTATTATTGATTTCTATATAAAAACAATGTTTGACCCCTGCAATTCTTTTGCATTTTATGCCTAGAAAACACAGAATAATGGTCATTTTTTGTCAAGAATTTTCAATGAAAAGAAATGTACACAATGACATTTGTACCTAGAAGATCTTACTCTCACGTTCATTGAGAACAAGTACAAAGAGTTTCAAACTCATCATTACATGTTATTCAGCCCCTGTGGAGGGTTGCGAGTTCCCCACGGTTCCCAGACTCTGAAACTATCTGGAACTGCGTTGCAGCAGCTGCGTGACGTGGTCAAGCGACTGCCACGTCATACCAAAAAAAAATTATTCAAAAAAAAAAAAAAAATTTGTTCATTTTGTTTTTCCATTTCAAGATTTTAGGATTTTTTTTTTTTTTTCTTTCTTTCGGAGCTTTTTTTTCTGACAGCAGCCGTTCTTTTGCTGCCGGGGGAACAGTGCCAAGAACAGGCCCAAAACGGCCCTCCAGACCCTCCAAAAATCATCTAATGATTTCTTACCATTTGAGATTTCAATCAATTGTTGCTATATGACTTATTTGCATGCGGAAATTATATTTTTAGGTGCGCATTTTTCAATATGAACCCGGAAATATAATTTGCATGCAAGACCGAGTTTACATATATTTTTGAGTAAATTGGCTTCAAATTTTCAATTTCTATAATCATTGACAAATTGTCATTTGACAATTTTTTGGACACATGAGGACATTCTTCCTCGAAGATCTATGAGGACATTCCCCGTTTGTTAAGAATCTACAAGATTCTCCTTATCATGATAAGGTAACAACACCTAATTGTGATCCCTTTCTAAAATCAACCTCTACAAATTCTTGCCTAAAATGTACAACCTCTATTTATGAGAACTTAGGGTTGCATTTGGGTATACCTAGTTTCAATACTTTGAAAATTCTTAGTTTATTCATATAATGTCCAAAAAATACGTTCTAAAAGAATCTAGAATCTCCTTTTGATTACCAAGTAGACCCTATAAAATGTGTTTAATACAAGAGCAGAAAAATTGTGAAAAATTGTATACATGCTTAATTCTTCATTTGCTCGTTTGGACACATTTGGGTGTTGATACCTTACTTAGTAGGGATTTGCTTAATTTGCTTGATTGCTTTACTTAATTTTCTTTTTAGGTATTAAAATGTATTTTCATTATTACTAGTGCGCCTTGAGCCATTGCTACTAATAAATAAAAGTAAAAGCAATCTTCTAATTTTCTAATTCAGAAAAACTTTGAAATTCAATATCTTTTATGTTGTAGGTCTAAATGCCACAAAACAAAGCCTATGCCCCCCTCTTTGCAAAGAGCTTTCTGACAATACCAAGAGCATGATTTAAGGACACACAATTTCAGAGATCTTATAATAACAAACAAAACAATACAATTTCAATTAAGGTATAGATTATTTTTGTTGGATGAATCATCTACGGAGGTTAGTAAAAAAATGGAAGCATACAAAGAAGAAGAATTTTTTTTTGAAGTTTACATAAGGTAGCTTCACCTGATTTTGATCCCTTACACCCTCTTGCCTAAAATATATTGCCTCTATTCATGAGAGCCTAGAATTGTTTTCAATCTCCAATGCATAAGAAGATAATCTAGAATAGTCTTTTGACATCCAAACAAGATCTTTGACAAAAAAATTACACTATTTAATAGTAGGAACAATGCTCAATTGCTTATTTGGACACAATTATGTGTATTCATGTCAAGTGATCCTAGGCCTATCCTTTTCTTCAGGGTTAATGATAACATGAGAAGTATCACGCAATAAGTCTAGTAAACAACTTCTTCCACCAGATTCTTTATCACCACCATTTCAGAATATGGAGAGTTGAAATCTCAACCGTGTTTCACAGGGAGTCTTCCTGTATGTATGCACTGTACATAATTCAAAGACTTACTAACTGAGCTATACAAAAGCATTCCATTTACCGAGGTGACTAAAACGTCAATCAAATTAATTTTGATACAATGTGGTCACTCCATTTCGAACCACTAAAACTGCGTCATCTTCAATAACTCTGTCTAATCCTCTGAACACAGCTGAATGTATTTGGGCAATGTCTCAGATATTATCACAATTGGGAACTATCTCAAATATTGGTTAAATAGGCTCGTCAGAACATAATTTTCGACGTGTTGATGAAGGAATTCGTCCTCCACTCCAAATGCATCACTACACAAGGCAGAATGGGGAACCTAGTTGCTGAACATCAGTTGTAAAGGACAGTATTTGAAACTAGAGTCCCTAGTATCATCGACAAGAGACAGCAAAAAATGTTGAACTAAATTATACGGGTGACATTTGGCACCAAAAATAAAAATAAATAACAAGGATGTGTCGCACAAATTCCAATTTGGAAGCCTCTGCTCAGCTCTTCACACCTCTTTCAAGAATGATCTTACTGACCTTATTTCAAAAAGTCACGCAAACTGCAACACTGAAATGGTTTCCCGAATTCTTGCTGCAATCCATGTGACAAGAATATTCCTCACAGAAAAACAAGTTGGTGCGCACTTGCCTCAACACTACCCTTCACTTTGCAAGGGCACATGATCTTCGTCATATCCAGTCCCTGCCTCCAGTTTCAAGGTCCCAACCCCACCTCCGTAACATTGAGCTTGATTGTGCATCCAGCAATTGAGAATCTTGAGGAATGGCCCCATGCATTGCCACTGAGCCTTCTGATTGGATTGCCGTGAACATGACACGTGGGTTGCCGATCTTTCCAAGCAGGGACGGGGACGCAGCCGCAGTCCATAAATTCGCAGGTGAGGACGAGAGAGGGTTACGTTCTATCCAGAATGTTACACTGCCTAACAAACTCGTTGGTATAATTCACATACTTAGACCAGAAAGGTCTTAGCTGCGGAAACGCGACATCCAACCATGGCTTCGCTTGTCCGTTGTAGTGAATCACAGCTGCCTTTTCCACAGCTTCCAAGTTGGATTTCGTATTGTAGCCCAACCCCAACATGTGCCAATTCTCCGGGATAGGGTGGACGTTGCCATCAAAGGCTATCAGTGCTGGTGGCAATGTCCCTAATCTCCATAGTGTCATGTTCAAATGCAGATTCTGAAACATAAGCACAGAAATAATAAGGTCCACTATTCCGGCGTAGAGAATCGACAAATAGCGGTACCAAAGAAATTAGATATGCATACTGCACATCAGAAAATTAAATTATTCATCATGCGTTGCATCAGACCTAAAAAACTGCTCGTTCCGTAGAAATCATTACGACGCGGAGGACGTTTTCTGGTCGATGAATGACAAAGAAGCTCTCCATGTAGGACAGAAGTGCAACTATTCATCCTCCAAATTTTATGTAAAAAGGGAGTGTCTTCTACATTAGTTTGTCTTCCAATGAGTGCTTTTGCATTTTTTTAAGCCAACAATTCACACGGTTCCCAAACAGATGATTTCCACGGTGACCAGCTCGTCGTTTAAGGGTCAAGTCTAAAACGCTGATGATTTACTTGCAAAGATATTTAGCTATGAAAGCTCATTCATTTCACTTTGAAAAAACATGATAAAACAACTGTAGATTCAGATGACAACGTTTTAGGTCATGCACAAAATAGGAAGAGTGGAAGCGCTTCAAACCTGCTTTTGCCAATAATGGTACACACGGGTAATATCCGCTTTCCTCCAAGCTTGCAAATCAAACACGTTCATACCGTAAGCCCACGCGCACTTCTCCGGATCAAACGTAGAGGAGATGACAGGGTGGGAGAAATTGAAGTAGTTCTTAAACGTCTTCGACATAACATGGGCGTCACCCCCATGACATGTCTCCACAGCGCCGTTCACTTTACCGTGAAGATCTATATCCCACAACGGACCAAGATCTTTTTGCACTACTACATCATCATCAAGAAACACCACCTTCTCTAGATCCGGAAACAGCTGGCACAACCACGACACACAATTCAGCATTAATTTTTTTTAATAAATTCATGATTTTAGACCCCAGCCGTGTTAAACGGTGCCAGTGGGACGTCACTCGACGCAGTTTCTAACATAAACCCTGCCAAGTGTAACGCAGATAGGTTTTCTAGAATACCTCTGGAGGGTGGATTTCCTACCACTGTAAATCTCCAACCGGGGACTGTGAAAGACATACGCAAGCTACAAAGCACATAAAAACAGAAGAGAAAAGTCGAAATCTCTGTAGAGACGGCATCATGCAAAAAAAGTGTCTGGGCAGCTCAGCCAAGACTTGTTCAAGCTTACGAGGGTAAAGAACTCACATCTGGTAGGTAGATGCGGAGGTGGTTCATGATGGAGATGTACTTCGGAGACCGAGCTTGCAGGTAAGCAGTAAGAATAGTAGGAGAGTACTGGCTAATATTGGTCCCTGCAGCGTGATCCCCATGGTAATAGTATTTGATGTCCTCCGAAGATTCCATAGCGTCCAAAACAGGCACGTTGTCCCTTGTCAACCACTGAAATTGGTCTACCCCTTTGACCTCCACAATTGCAGAACCTAAAGGATTGAGTGCAAACCATGCATGCATTGCCGCATGCGTCTTCTTGTCGGCGATTACATGAAACACTATCTTCTCAGGCTGAGCTGAATTTCGAATTGTTGAAGCAACAACCACTGCAGCAGCTAATACGTTATCCGTTGCAAGAACCAGATGATGTAGTGATGGATCTGTGAGCCGTGTAGCCAGGTTAGCGGAGGGGAGATCCAGCCGAGCTCGAGCGTTGCTTGAATACTCCCCAGTCAGCTTCAAAGCTAGACAATGGAGTCCCTTCGGAACTCCACTGCTTGCATAGTGCCTGTAAAGAGCCTCCTGGAGCTTGGCAGCACGCACCTTTCTCTCGTTGTCCTCGACCTACAGTGCGACTTCAAATTCAGGATTCACATTCAAACAACTGACACATTTCTACCAATAACTTCAAGAAAAAAAATGCAAGCACATTTAAACGAGAGGTAGAAAGGACAAAAGATAAGTCCAAGTGCACAAGATCCTGAAACACACCATAGACTTCATACGTCGCAGGAGAGTAGGCATGTCGTACTGCTTGCTCCGAGCTTCTTCCAGCAATGCGTCGATAGATTCAGGAATATCAATAACGTCATTCTCGCTTCTGTATTCTAAAAGTGACAAGTATTTATCCGGTGCCTTCTGCAATCAATAAGGGTTTGCCTACAACTAATTAATACAAATGAGAAGATGCTATATAAAGCTATTAACCAGCAGCTAAAAAAATTCCATTTGGAAGCCAATAGTCGATTATAGTAGCTTTCAAAACATAGATTTCTAATACAAGGTGTGGTTTCTTCTTTCTATAGGTGTGTTCAGTTACCTTCCTTGATGATTTCATTTAACTCTTATAGCTATGGAAGCGGCCACTTTCGCCACTAAGGGGTAAAAAAATTGGAGATCAAAAACTTGGATGAAATGGGAGGAGCAATTATGTAAGAGTCGTGACAATACTTACTGGAGAAAAGGGTCTCTGCCATGATAATCTGGGTCCCAGTTTCCTTCCAAAACAATCTGGCACAACCAAAGCAACACTTCAGTGTCCTTGCATATCTGGTGAGCTTCATTCCATCAGTTTCCCTATAACCGTTTGCCTCAAAAGCATCATTCAGACAGGGCCAAATCTGTAAAGTACATTGGTCAAGAATTGGTCAATATTGAAGAAAAGAAAGTTCCCATATGACCCACTCACTTCGTCAAATCTAAAGTACAGAGAAAAGATACAACATGACGAAAGCAGCGGCCACAAGATCCAAATCTAGCTCGTGAAGTAGTCTCTGAAGAAGCCCTAAGTACTGTCTTTCGAATGCCTGGCATAGATTCCACCAAGTTGTGCTCAATTGCTCTCAAAATGAAAGCAAGCAAAAAAACTCACCAATCTCTTATCTGAACCACATCTAGCTAGAGATCAAAATCATTCAATGGTCAAAAATGACAAGCGGCAGTGACAGAGAACGAAGGCGTGATATGACGATTTTGACTAGTTTAGGAATCAAAAAGGTAAAAACGGAGATATATGTGCACATAAATCTAGCTCATTAAGTAGTCTCTGAAGAAGCCCTAAGTATTTTCTCTAATTCCATTAAGTCGCCTTCAAATTGAGAGCAAGTAAAACCCTCCGCAATCTCGCCTCTGAACCAAATGTAGCAAGAGATCTAAAATGTAAAACGGTCAGAAAGGGTGACACGACAATCTCGAATCGCCTGCTAGGCTGGTAATTTTTATTTTTTTAAAGCAGAGAGAGAAGAGCACAAAAGCTACTCAATTAATGTGTTACATTAAAGTCTCAACCCTAAGAGAAAAGGAAAAAAAGACTGATATTCCACTAAGTCGCCACCAATTAGAAAGCGCGCAAAACCACCGCCATCTCGTCTCTGAACCAAATCTAAATAGAGATCTAAAATATAGAATGCTCAGAAAGGGTGACACGGCAATCTCGAATTGCCTGGGACGAATCAAAAAGGCAAAAAACAGGGAGAGATGGAAATACAAGATGTCCAGATTATGCGTTACATTTTCAGTCTCAACCCTAAAGGAAAAAATACTAAAAGTCTGAGATTCCACTGAGTCGCCAACCATTAGAGAGCCACGGAAAACCTCCGGAATCTCAACTCTGAACCAAATCTAGCAAGAGATCTAAACTGTAAAACTGCCGGAAAGTGCGACACGGCAATCTCGAATTGCCTAGGAAAAATAAAAGGCCAAAAACAGAGAGAGATGAACACACAAGCTCCCCAAATACTACGTACTCCTTTCCAGTCCCAGATTTGTCCCAAGATCTAAATCCCAAGGAAAAGCAAGCACGGGTTCGAAGTGAACATACCAAGCGACGTGCAATTGTGAACGCCTTCCAGAGTAACCAGCGCGGAGGTGATGAACAGGAACGGCAGCAGAAAAGCGAGAAACAACATCGTCCAGAACAGACACCGGTAGCTCAAGTACCTCGCTGCGCCTTTCATCTTCAAGGGATCCAGGAACCCCGGCGCCGTGGAGATCGTGATCCGTCTCATGCTGGGGGAGACGTGGACCTGCATTGTGGGCCACAGGTCCCCCCTCGCGTCGCCTCTCACAAACGGCGCAATCCCTGCGCTAACCACTGCTCGTCCACCATAGCCACTCAAACCCCTAGCTCACGGTCACCAGATCCCTAGCTCCCCAAAACCTCTCGGATCAACCCGACTTCGCAATCTCACATCTCAAAACCCAAACCCTCAAAGGCTCAAAAATCCGCGAGCTTCTGCTCTCAACTCAACTGGATCCACTCAATCTTCCTTCAAACAATCTCCCAAAATCTCCAAAGAATCGAAAGAATCCCAAAAAATTCGAAAAAATCGTGGGAAGAATGTTGCGAAGCAATCTGAGTGCTGTAAGGAACAAGATATGCGGGAAACATTCAAACGCAGGGTCGCTATCTTCACTGAGTGCGCGCTACTGTGATTTCATACTATTCCTGTTGTTGCGGATAGACGCGCTTGAAGGCTGCTGCTGCTGCTGCATCTGTCCTTGGTCCTGCTCCGACTACTCCTGCTGTTTGCCTGTGCTGCCACTGTGACGGACACCACTCTCCAGGGCTAGCTGGCTGGACAACAAACGAGCATGTGACCGACGAAGAGGACGACGACGCGACGACGACGACGACGAGCAGAACGCGTTGCGAAAAGACCGGGTTCAACTGTTCAAGAGTGGGTCTAGGGAATATGTAGATTTGGGCGCAGATACCCGTTGAATCTACGTGTGTGGGGTAGGTGCGGTGTGAATCGGGGTAGTCGAGGAGAACGTTTTCACCACCGGGTTGGAACCGGTGATTCCCGCGTATCAGGGAGTGGGGTACGTAATTTCAGACCTAAATTTCCGGAGTCTGTATTTTTTATATGGCAGGGGTGTTGATTTTCTTAGCACGCAGGAGCATGAGCTCAAAATAAAAAGTCCACTTTGGAAGCTAATACACTCAACCCTCTTTCATGGGTACTGGTGTGCCTGTGCCATTGCTACAGTCAAAAATAGAACTAAAAGTAATTTCCTATTTTTCTAACTCATAAAAACTTCCAAATACAATATCTTTCATAGTATAGGCCCAAACGTCACAAAACAAAGCCCGTACACCCCTCCCGGCAAAGAGATTTTTGACAATACCAAAAACTCAACTAACAGAGGCATGGTCTAGGAGATCTCACCATAACAAACAAAACAAAACAACACAAACAAAAAGGCATGACTTAAGGTATGGACTAGTGTGCATGTGTTGTTGTCATAAGTAAAATAGAACTAAAAGTAATTTTTAATTTTTTTAACTCATAATATTTTTTTAATTTAATATCTTTTACACCGTAGGTCCAAATGCCACAAAATAAAGTCCATGCACCCCTCCTTGTAGAGAACTTTTTGACAATCCTAAGAACACAATTGGAAGACATATGGTCCAAGAGATTTCACCATAACAAACAAAACAAACAACCTAACTTAAAGTATGGATACATAACATTATTCATTAGGTGAAAACAGAGGGTCCTCGAACTAGGTAAGGTAGAACAGTCCATTGTGGTCAAATGACCTATAGTGGACACCTAGGGAATGATCCTATTATGGGGGGGGTCAGTTTGTGAGATTTTGGCTTCAATGCATGTCTTACATGACAACAATGGAGTAATTAGTGACTTCAGTAGGAACTTCCAACTTTTTAGTGTGAATTCATTGTAAAAATTTATTTTTTAGGCCTCCCATGTTAGAAAATACTATGACTTAGGTGAGCAAAATGAGCATGATGGATTCAAATTTTGTTGGTTCTAAGGTAGTCTACATACTCTTTTGGGCCATGATGCATTGAACACTTCAAAAATTCATAACAAATTTATACTTTGTCAAAAAAACATAATTTCAATTGCTCTTTTCTTACACTTATACTACTATGGGAGAAAAAGTGAAAATTTTCAACAACCACATAAGGTCAAACTCCTAATTCTGACTATAATGGACTGTTTTACCTTATCATAAGATGTTTTTCATCTCCATTGAAAGGCCATTTCGGGCATGTCTCCAATGCTGGAAACCAGCCACTACTGCCCAAAATTTTAAAAAATAAAAAAATATTTATTAAAATTAATTAAATATTATTATCTGACGTGGCAATAGTTTTGTCACATCAAACTACTAATTTGGGGCTGATTTGGCATAGTTCCCACATTCCTAATCATCTGGGAACTCACAATCCTTTAGAACCCCCAAATCTCATCTAACGTGATACTAGGAGTATAGTTTCTTCTACCAAAAGATGATTAAACTAACTTCTTGAGATCACACAAAGGCACATCTTCATGTATTCTTAGGTCTTTACAATAATAGTGTTTTGGATGTTTCCCAATTATATTTCTAATCTACAATTGCATAATATATTAATAAAAATAAATTACACAAGTGTAATAGGGAATGCAATTGGAGAAAAGATGGTTTGGGGCATGCCTATCTTATTGTAGGATATAAGATGACTATTGTCACCTTTGTGTGCAACTTGATATGTAAACTTTATCACTAAAACAATGTGAATACCACATTGATAAATTTCAATATTGAGTTGTTTTAGTAGTGTCTTTAGCATCTTTAGCTAATTATGCAAAAAAAAATGTTAGGACCCATGGTAGTTGGAAGCACCCCAAGCAATGACCAAAGTTTTCAATTGCTATTTATTTGGAATAAAGTAGACCAACCCATTTCCTTTCACCACCTAATTCCATCATCCTACTTTTGCCCCCAATTTTGTTCAAAAAATCATTTAAATCCATTCATTTTCTAGAAAAAAAACAAAACCCATTGCATTAATGCCAACATTAAACATGTCAATCCTTCAATGGTGAACACTTAAATACCATTAAATATATGGGAGAGCGATTATGGGTTGTTTTTAATAGGATGTTCATGCATGACTTCACTCTACAAATGGTTTTGTAATTGCAAGGCGCCCTACTTTAGTAGTTTACAAAATTTACAATTTTAATAAAAAAAAAACAATCATTCTACTTGGATTTGATTCATGAAACAAGCACGCACACACGCACACACGCACACACACACCTCTTTAAAATGCGTGCCCTTCTTGGAATTCACCCCAACCCCAAGATATTTGGACTGCTACAATAAATAATTGAAATCATGTCTCTTTAACAATTAGGTTGCCTTATCCTAAAGAAGTTACCTCACAATTCACCGCTCATCCACATGGAGGCGCATGTGACTCTCTAAACTTGGGACCATGAACTAGTGCACCAACCACCCATGCAACAATAGACATGGTTCATGCATCACTACGTCCTTCTACAGTAACAATACATATTCATATAGTGTAGAATATTGAGAAATTAGCAAGGGGCAACCTAATTTCGCTACCCTAAACCCAAATCGCTAGTTTTGCATGGTAATAGGCTTGTCTCGCTTCCTATAGGAAGGCCACACGGTGCTGGACTTTTGGGTTGATAAGAGAGTTGAATGTTGGGACGTTGGGCGCGACCCCCACTACAGTAGTACTGTACAGCACAGTACAGTCCGCTTGGAGGATTTGGAATGATTCCAGCAGGAGTTTTTAGTTCTCGGGGGGAGTACAACAAATCCGATGACTTTGAGGACCTGATAAATAATGCCCATGATGTTCAATAGCGTACCCATAGAATATCATAAGTGTTTACCCAATGACTGGAACAGTGGAGTGTTTGTGAGGAGGAGCATTGAAGAGGTTCCCAATTAGCTCTCAAGTCTCGACCTCTGTGTGTGTGGTGGACAACTCTGGTGGTGCTGCCCTCGCAGCAGCCAGAAAAGTGCGTGGTAACTGTTACAAAAGCAGACTGAGTTTACAGTTGGGGTACTTGGGGGTATTTCCTTTTTCACATGTGCGTGCACATGTACCTGAGGTACTGCTGTGGATAATTGACAAATATTGGAGGAAAACTTGACTTGCATTTTTGAATTGATGGCGATTTGATATAAACACTTGACTCACACATTTATTGTTTGTGAATAATACAGGAAGTGGTTTTGTCAGGTGCTGGTAACGTATATCATTAACTTACGAGCCAGGGGCATGTTTTCATGTTGGAGCTGTCAGGGGTGCTGGTGTAAGTTTAGATGAGGGTCTTGTTTTCATGTTTGGATCTGTCAGGTATCGATTTGTTGGGGTTTTTTTGTTTTTTGTTTTTTGAGATGAATGAAATAGAGTCAGGTAGGGATTTGGAATAGGATAACCCCTGCCACAGGAAAAAACAATACTCAAATAATAAACCAGTTCTCCAGTTGGGATAATGGGTCCCACTGTGGAATCACGTGTGCAAACGACAAGTTTTGGGGTACTGGAGAAATGGAGGACGATAACCCCCTTGCGAAGTGGGACCGGCAAGGTGAAAACTCAGGTTCTCCAGGGTAAATGTAAAATCTTGCCCCCCTATTTTGTGTCGACGGAATTCAGGGTTCATGGGACGGTTTTAGTGTCCTGCACTGGAAACCATGCAAAAACCTCATTTAGGGTGTTTTGGGGGTATAGTGTACTGTTCTATAGGACTAGCTTGGAAGTACCATACAGTGCACTAAATGTGATTTTGACCAAAATCATGCCACTTTTAACCCCTAAAGTTCCTTGACTATGTTTTCATTAAAAACGCTCCAAAACTGTCATGTTTAGTACAAATATCAAATTTTTGAAATTTTTTTTTTTTGAATTCATTTAACCGTAGGATCTTGTAGTATAGTAGTTTAAGAAGACGTGGAAAAAATTTCAAAAGAATCCACCGTGTGGATTGCAAGATCTTAGTGTTTGAACTTGCAAAAGTGCCATTTTTTGACCCTGCTGAAATCCGGGCAGCTGCAGTTCAGTAGGTCAAATTTGCATGAAAAAAAAGACAAAATGATTGTAACTTTGGACTTTCTTTGATAATGACAAGTTGTCTACATTCTTGAAAATTTTCAAATCATTTGGAATTGTTTAACATATAGAAAAAAATTAGTAAGTAGAATGAAGTAGGGAATGATGCAAAATACTAAATTATTAATAATTTATTTATAAAATTGAAAAACACCAATCCCAATGGTTGAAATGTTGAAATAAACAATCTACATTCTATCAACTTATTTTTTTCCAAAAATATTGAAAACTGAATTAAATATAGGGCTTCAAAATTTATTTTAGAGTAGAAAGTCTAAAACTGCCCACAAACTAAAAATCCTCATAACTTTTGACTCACTTATTGAAATGGAATGATTCAAATCTCTCCATACATAAATAAATATAATAAACCAATTTTAAATTTTAACTTTTGAAAAAAGTGATTTTTTTAGAGCTGCCCAAACTGCCCGAGTTGACATGCAAACAACATATTGCTTAATAACTTTTGCCTCGTATTCCAAATGTCTTGAAATTTGACACACTAAAAGATACTCCTCGTCCAGACCTTCTATTAAAATTTGGGCCAAAATAAACCAAATCTCCACTCACAAGTACCTGCCCCAAAAAATTATAATACCAAAAACAACAGTCTGGTCCTTTAGGGGTTAAAATAACTCCTACCCAGGATGCTTCGTTTTTTGTGAACAATCACCCTGCTGAGAAAGAACCTGGTTTGTGCTCAAAGAAATGTCCCAGATTCCACACTAAGTTCCCTTGAGTCCATGCAAATTCTTGCATGAAGACCAAAGTGTGTGTACCTTTAAGTGAAGTTTCTTTCAAACAACTTCTCATTCAAAGCCATGCTTGCCAATTTCCAGAAAGGAACCCTTCATTTATGATCACTTTGTTGAAATTGTTCACGTAAAATGTGATGAAGTGGCTTCACATTGATAGAATCTACATCTTCAATGAATGTGTCAAAGTCCGTTTGAGAAGTCACCCTTGACTTACAGCACTAAGGTAGCCAATCTCATTCTGACCACTTCAGCAATTGACTGTATTTCCAGTATGCATTTGGTGAGGGGAAAAATCCCCCCTTGTGGAGAAATAGATTTGAGGAGGGTTCCAAAATTTTATTTTATTTTTTTCCCCTTAAAAAACAAAATATTTATGAATTTTTTTTCATGAAGATTCCGTTCAACCCATTCTTGTTATACAGGGCACCACATTTCTAACCATAGGCTGATTACAAAATTGACCACGCTTTGATGTAGGTGATAATTGTGGCTTCCAGTGTACATCTTGTGATCATTGTATGTTTTCAATGTACACCTCCCCCACATTTATTCTGCATGAGCTGTAACCTAACCACATGAGCTGTCATCCTAAACCACAACTGATCGGAAACAAAGCAGTCTAACTAGCAAAAATAGGTAGTGGTCGGAAAGAGGTTGTCCACCTTACATGTGACTCAAAATGTCTTGATCAATGACTCTCATGATACCTTAGAAAAGAAAAATGCACCTATTCATTCAATAACTAGATCATTTTTTTGGCTCACAATTGTGGTGATAGGGTCCGTCCTTCAATGGGTAACTCCAGAAATGAGTCGGTGCTACAATGTGCAATAGGGGAATAGAATAGTGGCTTGTTCATCATTTTTATGATGAAAAGTTTATTGCAATAAAACTGTACACAAATGCACCGGCAACTCCCAGCCAGTGACGGGAGACGAATGAATGTTCTTATTTTGGATGGATGAAAAATAATAGAGTGGACGGAGTCTTTGGTGTTGGATACGCCGCTGTACTGTACGAGTAGCTGAATCCTGGAGCAAAAGAAGGGGAAAGGAATCAAATGTTCTCTGTGGATTCTGGAGCTCCGTTGCATTATTTTATGGAATATAAGTCAAAGGCAAGGAACTGTTCATCAGAATACCGGGCACTGCGCTGTACTTTGGATGAATAGTGGGTGAGTCTTCATTGATGAGTGCCCGTGGTACCAGGAAAAGGGGATGCTTCATTGCCTTCATCCTTGGACGACATCCTTGGGCTTGGTTTTGAAAGAATCGTTGACAAAAAGAGTTTGTTGTATTCTCTTGAAGTGTTTCAACGCAACGGACCCACTTCAATAGAGAATATGGCACGTCAAGCTTTCAATTTCGGGTGTAAAGTCGAAATACCTTTCACTATTCACTTTCACATGTCATGACCATATGAACTTTGGACAAGCAATAAAAATGACGCGTACATTGTTTCAAGGAGATATTTTATTCTCCCTAGGATTGAACTCTAGGCAAGTGAATGTCGGTTTAGGAGTGAACCCGTAAAGGACCGAATCCATTGCAATATGATCAAATATCATATTTGAGAGCTAAATTTAGCATGTTAAATTTTGTTCAAATATCAATCTTACACTTTTATTATATGGCATGATGAATTGTCTATTAGTATGAAAATTTCAATTTGTGTCATGGAAAAATGTCTTTGTCTTTGTTATAATTTTGTAGCAAAAAGTGGAAAAAAAATTAGTAAATGTAGCAAAAATATTCCAATTGATATGAAATTTTGTAAGAGGAATACGTAGCAATGCAAAATGGTGTGAAGGTTTATGAGTTTTCATTTTCATTTTGTACAACCAAATCACCCTTGCTGATGACCTTTTAGTCAAATTCCACTATTGAGCTAATTTAATCCTGTCACATAATTAATATATCAAAATTTGATATTTTTCACATGTGAAAAATGTATTTTTATTTATTGATGCTGATTTTTTTTTTAAATTTATGGAAAATAAAATAATTTTAATTTTTGAAAATAAATGGTGGAAATCAATTATATCAATTATAATGTATATTAGAATAGTTTGAATTTTTTTATCATAAATGAAAGTTAGAATGAATTTTTTTTTAAATCTAGAATTTAAATTTAGAATTTATTTTAAGAAGAAAATCCAAAGGAAAAAACCTCAAAGGACAAAATGGATTTTGGACAGCCTCCTAGGGCCTCAATATTCATAATGATTTTTTTAAACTTTTTGTGAAGATAGAAAACACACATTAGCTTTCTAGGAAGATAACTTTATTTCAATGGGTGCCCAGGAATAAAATTTATGGCATAAAAGGTCATTTTGGTGCAGCAGGCAAAAATCTCTTGACACACACAAAAGAATTTAATTTTAAAAATTAGTGTCTTAAAGATTGTAATTTTATCTATATAAGAAGCTTCAATTCTTTCCATTTGGATTTGTTATGTAAAAGTTATGGACAATCTTATTTTTCAAGCAATTAGAGCATCTTCTCAACATAATAACTTATAGGATTCTTTTTTTAATGCAATTTTCACAATATTTTTAAGAATATCCTTTGGCAAAGTTAATTTTGCTTGCTAAAACAATCTCACCATTGGAATTATAGTGTTTCAATCTCATCTTAGAGGTATTAACAATTTGTTTTCTCTTCTGATCTTGGACTAACTTCTACTTAACAGTCTTCTAAAGAATAAAAATCAAATTTTTTTAGTTTTTTTTAATTCCTAGATTTTCAACTCAATTTTTCAACACAAACTTTAGAGAGAAAATTAGGCCTCAAGAAGGCCGCCAGGAAGCAACCAAACCTGTCTATTACTTGAAAATAGGCTCCTTGATAAATATAGCTACAGTTGGTGGTCAGATGCTCTGACTTTTGGAAAGGACGCCATGACTTCACAATTAGCCTATGGCAAAGTTCTGTTTCATATTCACCTTTACCAAAGTGCACGGTGATTAATTGGCAAATGAACAAATTATGTAAATTTAAGCAAAGTGAAGTGGCTTTTAATGCTAGTTGCCAGAAATTATAAAAATCTAAATTTCCCTAACTAGCTTTACAGGTCACCCAATATAGCATATTAAAAGTTGAGAAGAGAAGCACTTTATACAAGTTGGGTAGTAGTAGTTAGCACAATCCATGTGGGATATGTAATTTTGGTGTAATAGGAGCTCAACTACTCATAGTTAAGTTAAAATAAGAATTGTGCTCAAAGTCAAATTTCAAACCTCATTTAAGCATAGTAGAATCAAAAGTTTCAAACAACTTTGAACTAAGTTAATGCGGAGAATCAAATTAAATTTCCTCTCCAAAAATCCATTTGATATTTGAAGACTCTATTTAAAAGTTATGGCCAAATTTCAGAGAGGGGTTGGAAGGGCCAATTTTTTGGACATAACTTCTATTTGGAGGCTCTAAACCTCAAATCGATTTTTAAACATAAAATTTAACTTAATTACCCAATTTTTTATAGTTCAATATTGTTTGAAAATTTTCATTCTACTATGTCTAAATGAAGTTTGAAATTTGACTTTGAAAACAATTCTTATTTTAACTTAACTATGAACAATTGAGCTCCTATTAAGCTTAATATACATATCCCACATGGATTGTGCTAACTACTACTACGCAACTTGTATAAAGTGCTTCTCTTCACATCTTCAATCTCTTAAATGTCCATGAAGTATGTACATCACATTACTATACCAAAATAATTGGATAGTAGATGGCTATTGTAAATTTTTTGACATTTGCTTGTTTTTCCACAACTTATTTAGTGTGCAAGGTGCATATTAATTTAAATTATTTAAAAATCAGCATTAGAATGAATTATAATCCCTAAACCCTGATTATTAAATATTTGCACTTGGATTTTGAATTGGTGACAGTGATACAATAACCTGATGGAAGGTAAGTGGGTGTAGGGGAAAAAGAATTTTTAAGCCAAAAAAAAACTAAACTTTGGGGTCTTAGAAGGGCTACGGAGCAGCCCTCTCTAGAGGCCTCATAATTTCTCTAATGCAAATGTATATTCAAAATTTGTAGTGCAAATTTTTTCCACAAATGGTGGTCAAAGTCACCTAAAGTTGCAGACTAGTATTCAAAATTTAATTATTTCTAATTTTGAATGAGAATATCTTCTATTTTGTATAGTCAAACTTTATGAAATTTTTATCACATGATTTAAGACAAGTGAAGTACAAGATCCTATGGTTAGATTATTAAAAAAATAAAAAAATAAAAAAATAAAATAAAAATAATAATAATATATATATATATATATATATATATAATTTATTTATTTATTTATTTGAATGAATATAGCAGAACTAACAATATTTAGTTGTTTTTGACAAAAAAATAGCTTTGAGACTTTAGAAGTTAAGTCACCTAGCAAAAATAGTTATTTTGAAAGTTACAATCAAGATTGACTAAAGTGCATCCACTTTGGAGATGTGTGAACCTTTAAAAGGATAATACTTAACCATATTTTGCACATTTTTGCTTATATCTTTGTACCAATGTACTTTCTCCATCTCATAATACTATTCCTTTGGAGGATATTTGTCCTGTATTATTTGTTTATTTTAGCAATGTACTTTAGAATTAATTTTAGAATTGAAGATGAATTCTTTTGTCTTTGACATTGAGTGACAAACTAAAGCACAAGAAATCTAATTTATTATCCATTCTATTAAAAAAAATTATAAATATAAAAATTTAATATCAGTTTGAAGTTGACTAGATCAAAGACCAGAAGACATTGGACTTTTTAAAGAATACAGAAGACACTGAACCAAAAGACATTGGACTATGGAATTCTAAGCTATTCTAAAGCATATGAAGGCAATAAGATGTTGAAGGAGATAGAGGCAAATGGAAATTGGTTCATAACACTATGCTTGGACATAGCTTAATTACCAACTTTCAAATCTTTCCTTAATTGCTATTGATAGCCACATTCACTTATTTTGCACTTGAGAGAGTACATTGTACAATACATTCACTATAGAAGCATTTAATAGCAACATGCATTAAAAATCATTGTCAAATCTCTAATACTTTCACTACTACAAAATATGGATAATATTATGCGACAAAGGAAGTATTATTTACCTTGATGTCATCAAATTGGTCATAAAGAAAGGTTGTCTTTTAAAGATTCAAAGAATTGCTAGGGATGAATGATGAAGAATTTGGACATAACATTGGTGAACAACTTACATTTAATTTGTTCATCATAATCATGAATATTAGTGTTGAAATGCTTAGGAATTAATTCATGTGTACTCAATGGATGGTGTGTATTGAAAAGTGCACTTCATTCAATCAATATCCATTGAGGACATTCCAAGATTTTTTTGTAATATATCAATGAAAAGAAATGAAAATGTTCTATATATGAATCAATAATAATTATATTCATTATTCCCTTCATCCCCAAATGATCTTTTGTTGGACAAAATGTTTTGAATTAAGGCTAAAAATAACATTGAAAAAATCCATTTTGCGTTGTAAGTAGAATTTGGTGCACTCTTAGCACCTTTAACACTTTGAATTTTGGAATCCTTTTCGTGTAGTTTTGGAATATTGGAAAGTGCAATTTTGGAGGCATTTTCAAAAAGCACCAATAGACACTTAATTGTTGATTATGAGATGTCATTTTGTGTGTAGTTAGTATACGGGCCCAAGACCATATGTGGACCTCTATACCACCTCCCAAAGTTTCATCTCCTTTAATTGAGCAACACTCAAAGAGACGCAAAGTATAAAAATAGACAGTGTTGATTGAGCCCTTCAGTCATTTCATTTGGTTTTTGATTGATGATTCTTTGGAGTTGTTTTGCTCGTCCCATATAGCAATCAAGAGTCAAATTTGACCAATTTCAATGCCACAAAGTGCAACATGAAGATAATTTTGGGACCAAAAGTTGAAGCCAACAAGAAGATCATTTTGAAAGTGATTTTATTATTCATTTAGTTCAAGGGCTTAAAAGTGAAGGTAGGCATGTACTCATTATGAACCATATTTCAATTGTGTCTTTGTTTACATGGGTCCAACATTTAACTAATTTTAGGGATTAAAATATTAAATAGATGTAGATAAATAAATAATTAAGAAAGGGGTCCATAATGTATATGTCTACTTTAACAATTGAAGATTAAGATACAATGAAAGTGGAATAAATTATTTTTTGTTTTTATTTCAATTTTCAATTTTGTGTTCAAAAGAAACAATTCAAAGGACATTTTAAGCCAAGGCAAGTTTTCATTTCATTTTTTCTAGGTAGGGCAACTTACGATCTTCAAAAGAATAACGAAGTTGCTTACATTCAAGTTATGAATGAAACATCATTTTTGCAGCATCTCAATGAACATTCTTTTAGCATTCAACTATGCCCTCCTTTTTTCAGAATAATTTTTTGGATGCATTTTGGCAATGTCAACTCTTCTAAAAAGAGGAAAGAAAAGTCACAAATTGTTTCACCCATATTTTGAAAACAAACTCTGACAACATTATACAACCAAGCAATGGTCCTCCTCATCTTGGGCAGGTCCAGTATCATGTTGTGCTAGATGCCTAGGACGGCCTCATCAATCAATTCAAGGAAGTCTTGGGTCTGGCGGAGGAGCCATGAACAAGACGATTTTGATCAACGTGGAGACCCTTTTCCAAGGATGCAAAAGGGACTCGCCCCCTCTCTCTCATTGGTAAACAAGGTCATGCTTCAAGTTGTAATCACTACTAGAAAACGTGCCTTTGACAAGGAAGGCTGAAGGCATGCTCTCCCTCGGCATATGGTAAACCTGATCCAATAGGATCCAAGTTCCATTTTCGACGAGGGCAAGGCGAATCGGACCGAGTCTTCCGCATCTCCTGCGACACTGTAGCTTCACCATCTTCCCGACCATCTTTGAGGGAAAATTCTGACAGTCGGTAAAATTGGGAAGGCATTGTCAGCTACCCTGCCAACAAATTTAAATTTTGAAAAACTATTGCTAGTTTCAACTTCGCTCGGTTAATTAGTGTAGGTTCCTGATGTGAATTGAAGTTCGTGAATTCTAAAGTACAGTACAAGAGCCTCATCTCAGATCTAATCAATCCACGCTCCTATTGTTAGCGGGAAAGTGAAAATTACAAGTTGTTGCAGTTGTATATTTATTTTGGTTCGGAGTGCTTAGACGGCAGGAAGCTAGCAACTGATTAGTAGTAGTGAGCTAGCAGGGTGATCGAACTCCAGTGCCGCCCATTGCAAACTGCTCAACCTTCTCTCCGTGGTCGAACTCCAGTGCCTCCATTGCCTTACTGAGTGCTCTGTTGTAATCGATCAAGGCACCAAGAGTGATGGCGCCCAAGGTGATGTTCAGGTGGACAACTTCAACGGGGTTGTTGCTTTTTGTTGCCGACGTTGTTTCCTTGGTGATCAGCTCTGTCAATGATTTGTTCTCATTTGCTAGAGTGTAGCCATGTGATTGTACACACAATCTTCAAAAACTTGCAGAAGTTAGATTGTGGAAACAATTACGGCAATGTCAATGCTTTCCACTTGTTCTAGATGACTACGCACTTCGCATTGCAATCGTTCAAGGCTTGCATTTGCAAATATACTAGCAGCATCCACTACTACAAATCCATGTTTTAAACAACATTGTTGAACGCAATTTTCATCGTCATTTTGATGTGGATAGTGAATAATGAAGCCAATGCATTTTATATGGTTTGAAATGCCGGAGGCATTGAACAATACAATGACTCACAAAAGTAGTAGGCCACCATAAAAATTGCTCTCATAAATTGAAAAAATTGGAATTATGAAGTGAAATGTGGATATGTTGTTGTACAAAAGGGATTCTAACTTCATATGTAATTTCACCTGAAACGGATTATATTTAGACCTATTATTACTTGAATGAAATTTCTTTGTAAAAAAAGATTTTTTGTGAGAAGTCAAAATGTCTCATTTCTTTTTATAGGAAGAATGTACATCTTGATTAGAATCATATGTTACAAGGTTCCTGAATTTTTTCCTTTATTGATTGAAACCTTATTAATTGAAACTTGACCTCAAAATTTTGTTTTAAAATTTTTTCACTCCATAAATCACAAAAAGTTCTTTTTACATAGAAATTTTAGTAAAGTAATAATAGGTCTAAATATAGTCTATTCTAAGTGAAATTACACATGAAGTTAGAATCCCTTTTGTACAACAACATATTCAAACTTCATTTCATTATTCTAATTTCTTAATTTATGAGAGCAATTTATATGGTGGCTTACTACTTTTGTGAGTCACCGTATATAATGCATTTTGGTCCGAAATGACCATAAACTACCTTGGGTGATGAACATATGGTAGGGACTTTTAATGGAATCCATGAGGTTCCTAGTCCAATTCCCCATGCTAATGTTGCTCGTGCGGGGCTCTTCATGTTGGCTCAAGAGGATGGAGTTTGTCCCTCCAGTTATTCATGACAAGGATTAGGTCCATGGATTGTTGTGGCGATGTCAAATCTATCCTAGTTGTGGCCCTCAAAGATAGTATGTTTCAAAAAAAAATATTGCACTCTAAATGTTGCCTTAAGTACAATATAAGAGTGTAAGAGTTGTATTGGTTGAAACACTCATGTTTGGTGTAGTGTCATGTGTCAATTTTTCATTTTTCATGTATACGAACTTGATGTTGTTAGTAGCTTTAAAAATGTATTGTTAGCATGAGGATTGCTATTATGTGAGCATAAGAGTGTAAGCCCATGAGCCTAGAATACTATACACTTATACTATAGATGTATATATTATATAAATTGTCTATGATTATAGGATATATATGTTATAAATATCCATATTATAGGTGTTTATGATACATACACCTTCTATAGTGTGTGGTACCTATATTGTAGGTCCTTATATTGTAGGCCCACTGCTCACATGCTCACATTCTTGAGTTCACATACTAGTATCGTTGTTATTAGCATATTGAATTGTTGTTAGTATCAATAAAAAGTTTTTAATGTAATAGGTGGTTCTATTAATTTTATTATTCTGTTCAATTAAAAATCTCAGTGAACTTAATAACTGAAGGATGAAAAAAAAGCTTGTCCTTTATATAGGTGGGGGTAGAAGGCATGACAATCCAAATGAAATATGTCATCCATACTTTGTATACATTTTCTTTGTGCATTATTGGGTCAATCCATTGCTAACTAGTTGTCCCAGTGGGGAGGATTGAGAAATATTTTACTCAAAAGCAATATCCCTTTATTTGAATGGAATATTTGACTATATATTCTTGCATTTTTAGTGAATTGCTACATATTTTTAGGACAATATCACTCTTGTGAGGATGAATGTACATTACTTTGGATAGATAATATTTAAATTTCATTGACTTTTTGCATGTTTAATCTATATGAATAGATGTAAATACTAAACAATGACATCAGTCTAATGAAGATTGCTAATTCACTGCCCAAAGTAAATGAAAAAAATCTATACTTGTCTCAATCTTGCAATTCTACTTCGTATTGTTTTATTCAATTCATATTTCTTCTTTTAGACTCTCTATTGTCAATGTTTATTATAGCTAAAAGAACTTCATACATCTTCCTATTAGAAGGGTAGTCTTGGAAGTCAATAAAATTCTTTAGCCAAGTTTCAATTAGCATTATATTGCCCTATAAGTCCTTAAATAGTTGCCTGTTGAAGTGGTTTTGTTTGCATTTATATCATTAATTTGCCTCTTCCCCTTAGAAGGCGCCTATATTCCTTGGCATCCTAAATTGACCTTGGTTGCAATCCCAATGCAAAGTTTCATATGTTTCCATGCTAGTACCAAATTTTCTACTTGTACTTAATATATTGTGGGGTTTATTAGCTGATAGGTGTTGCATATTCTTGTTATCATGTGCCATTAGATTATTGTATCCTTAACATTTTATCCTTCAAATTGAGACAAATTTGAATGGATGCAGTTTTTGGTTTGTCCCTTTTTTGGTACTTCAAATACTAGTGATACTTATAGTATTAATTTGGTATTTTTCCAAATTGCAACAAATAATATAAAGTGTTTTGTGCTCCCATCCAATAGTTAAAATTGCACAAATTAATAATTTCTATAAACCATGTTAGAAGAATCAAGTTGAAAAATTATTTATTCTGCCCTTCTAAACTAAATTATGAATTATGTAAACATTCAATACATATGATATGATAGTCTCATAATTCCAAATTATATGATCTTTTGTGCTACTTTTGCAAATATCAGAATGCATGGCTCATTTCAATTTGAATATCTGTGCTACAAACTAACCCCTAAATGCCCACAAATGGAACCATTTTTGTGTAAATTTTTTTTTCAAATTTTTTTCAAATACAAATTAGATTGGATTATCTTTCTATTTTTATATTCAAAACTAAGATTGCTACAATCAAACAAGGGATTAAGTTACTTCATTCTAAAAAAATTATTGCTTCATTTGGAAAAAGAAAGTTGTTTGGTTACCGGTATGTGAAGAAATTTTTAAAATAGTTAATTCTATGTAGTATGGAAGCTCACAAAGTAAATTTTTTTCTACTTTTATTTTGAAACATTTAAAATATTATTTTTGTGGTTATTTTGGTGAATGACCATCCTTTTAGAATTGTCACAAATGGGTAACTTTTATTTTGTTTTGCAATTTCTTTTTCTATTTAAAAAAATTGAAACATCAAAGTATTTTTTTTTTTGAGATTTCTTATTTTTAAAATTTTTATACTTAGAGAAATTTTCCATGCTTTATCCTCCTAAAGTAAAATATTCTTGAAGGTGTATGCATTGGCCATATTTAAAAATAAATAAAAATTATTTTTCCAATTTTAATCCATAAAATCCCAAGGCAATTTTCCATCAAATTCCATTCAAAAACTGCCATTTCTATTGTAAAGTGCAATAACTTTAAAAATTATAATTTTTGCATATCTAATTGTATGATCTTATACAAGAATAGCATGAGAAATTAGAAAGAAATTTCAGAAACTTTGACCATGTGGATTGCAAGATATTTGCATTTGAAGTAAAATAAACTGTTGTTTTATCCCTTCCTTGACTAGATTTTAAAGCTTTGAATTTCCTTAGCTTAAAATTTTTGAATTACCAATATTGAATTAGAAGAAAATTGTGTTGAAGAACTGAGTTGAAAGTCTAGAAAAAAAATTATATAAAGAACACTTGATTTTTATTCTTTAAAAATTATTAAGTGGAAGCAAGTATAAGATTGAAGAAAAAACTAAGTCATTAATTGGTCTGAAATGGAATTGAAGCACAACAATTTCAATGGTGAGATTTTTTTAGCAAGCAAAATAAACCTTGTTAAAGTTTTTTATTTAAATTTTGAAAATTGCATTCAAAAATGAATCTTGTAAGTTATTTGTCCAAAAAAATATTTAAATTGCCTTCAAAACAAGATTGTTTATAACTATCTTATCACTAGTCCAAATACAATGATTAAAATCTTTTCATATAGACAAAAATACTTTCTATGAGAAACAATATTAAAAAAAATTATTTTGACTTTTTGTGATTTTTTTTGTAATACCTTACAAACCCATTTAGAGCTTAGGGAGGCATATTTTTTTTTCTTTGGGGCACAAATTCAAATAAAAAAGTAATATTTCTAGAAAGTCAATGTATTTTCCTATCCTCAAAAAAAGTTTCAAAAAAACTGAAACTGTAGGACTCAACCTGAAATTCATTTGTCCCTTAAGGGGCCAATGGGACTTTAGATGTTAAAATAATATAGAAAAAATCACGAGTACAAATATGCAACAAAATCAGTAGGTGTTTCTTGCAATCACCTAGAAAATGTTTTAACTTCTTATTGGTGAGCCACCAACCTACAATCATGGTGGCCAATCATGCAACTTGAGATTTTGCAACATGAAAATAAATTATATGGCTTTTGAAAATGTAGGCAAATGAAGAAATGTCACCCTTAGCCATCGGCATAGTGTTAATCTAATCGTTAAAGGTAGGACATGTTTATTTCCCCTTTCTATGTACTTCCTAGACAACAAAATCTGCAATAAGATATCAATTATGCAATAAGCTACCAAATAAGTTTGTCCTACTTTTAATGCTTAAGAGTAGGTACAGTCGTACAGAGCCATTGATGTCTTCTGCCATACGCATGCCTATAGGTCTCTACTTCTCCAATGGTGGGAAGTTTAACCCTTTGATGTCTAAGTCATTTTTAGCCCCTAAATGACAGACCCATGACCAAATAGAAAATTATTTAAAAAAATCTGAAAATTTCACCTTATGTGTATATTACAATGACAAAAATCTTAGTATAAACTCAATTTCCCTGTCATTCTAAGATTAGAATTCAATAGACAATGAAAATACATCCAAAGTTCAAATTGTAATAAAATATTCAACATTAGGAATTTTTTCAAAATTCAAATTGGAGTAGAAATTAGAGTAGATGAACTTCATTTTGTGAGTTGGGATTAAACTCATAAAATATCATTTTTGTGAAGAAGTTTCAAATTTACAACAAGGAGCAACAACTTCCCCAAATACACTAAAATAGTGTATTTTGTGATCTGTTTTTTTCACTAACTTCCCATTTATGTGAAGAAAAACATTGGCAAGAGTACAAACTTCATTGGATACTCTTTATAACCTAGCATAAAAGGTCATCAAGAAAAATAGGGATGAAAAAACGCTTCCAATAACTTTGCAGGTCATTGGATTGTTGTCTAAGCGCTACACAATGGCGCCGGTGGCGTTCCAAGGTTAAATATTTGCATATTTTTGCTTTTATCTTTATAAATATATATTATATACCTAGATTTCATCAAATTCATCATATAAAAAGTTAAAAAAGAAAATTCAAGCATTGGTTTGGATGAATGAGAAGTTATGTAGTAAAAAAAAACCTTGGAACCTCTATGTTCATTGTCCAAAATTGAGACATTGGAATGCTAAGGAGTTAAGGCTCTAAGTAATTTATTTTACAAGCCATCAAAATAAACAAATACTTCTACAAATATTTCCATTTGTACATGTAGAGGTTCATGAGTCTCAATTACAACAATACCTAATTCAAAAGTAGTGCAATCTTGTATAGTAACAATAATTATTTATAGTGTCAAATGTCAAGAAATTAGTATAGAGCAACCTAATTTTACTATTTTATATAGTTGCCAGAAAGTCAAATATATGTTGGAAACTTAATAAGACTTGTGAATTTCTTCTAAGGTGGCTAAATTGGAGATGAGTTGGCTTTGTTCTTGTACAACCAAGATTACATTGTTGATTAAGGTAACAACACCTAATTTTGACCCCTTTCTAAAATTGACACCTATTGATTCTTGTCTAAAATATTCTCCCACTATTCAAGAAAGTCTAGGATTAGACTTTGAAACATCTATTGTTTTTAGCACTTTGAAATTGGTATTTTATTCATATAGTGCTTCAAAAATGTATACTAAGAGAATCTAGAATTTCTTTTTGATTGTCAATAAGATTCTACAAAAAATCAAATATGATAATGGAAACCATGTTGATTGCTTATTCAAATGCTTTTAGGTGTAGTTACCTTACTTTTCTTTTTTGTTTGACAATTATTCCTTCTTCAATACATCTCCTATAAGTTACACATAAGAAAATTAAACCATGTCTTAAAATAAAGACATGGTTTACACTAGGATGTTCTCCCATTGTATCCTAGTTGAAAGTGTGTTGTCATGCACCATTGAGAAATAGAATTGTGAATGTTATAGGTAGGATGTCTAATTCTTCTTGTTTGATGATAAATATTCTAATCCTGAGTCCAATGACCTTAGTCCAAAGAGACTAGAATTGATTTCATGTACTATCGAGGCGATGTGGCTAGGGAGGCCAAGATTGTCGGGAAACAAAGATACATTGGCAAGTTAACTAGATTGGATACTTCAAAGGTGAAGCTTATTTTTGTTGACGAGAATGGAAGATTTTAATGATACTCTTTCCATTCCAAAATAATCTTTTGATTTCCTATAATTTTTTTGGTTCCATTATGATCTTCCTATTGCACATTTGATGAAAAAAAGGAAATTTGGTGGCAGTGATGAGAGTAATTGTAGAGAATGAATGAAACGGGTTGAAATAATATTGTTGCTTTGAATTCTAATCCCGAACATTTTGTCGAATCAAAAGATCATTTGGGGACAAAAAGAATATATGATATTTCTTGCCCCTTTAAATAAGTAATCCCCTCTTCCAAATTTTGATATGTTACCTCCATATGTAGAAAAGTGGGGATGCTAGTATGTGAGCATGTGAGCTTGAGAGCCTATGAGCCTTCATTTTTTTTTCTATTTAGGATTTGTGAATCCATTAGTGACCTATGCCTGTGGGATTAGATGTAAGGATCTACAATCTAAATGAATAACAAATGAATATGATGGTGCACAATTTTGTACCAAAAAATTAAACCAATATATTTTCCAAAAGTGAGATATAGTCAAAATAGATAGTGTGTGTAAGCAAATACACAATGAAAGTAGGTGTAGTGGTTTAAAATGTCTCACTATGAAGCACTTAAATGTAAAAGTACAATACGTTATAACACCATTATAGAGGTGAAGTTTATGAAGTCTAAAATAGAAAGAGTAACAAAAGTAGGTTGTAGAGGTTGGACATAATTCTGATGACAAACAAAGGGTATAAACATTACAAACACTAAATTATGAACAATCCTTTTGAATGATTAATTAATCAATGTAATCTTTATCATGGGCCTTCATGTAAATTTAAATGATGAACATGGTCTACCTATTTTATTTTACTTTTGTAATATATAAATAAAAACAAAAAATATCTTGGATATTGAATGTTTAAAACAAACATAGTAGTTATATATTATATACCAAATACATGTATTAATCCCTAGTGAATCCTCATAGAACTGATAGAAGTCTCCATTGTGGATGTTGCCAACATCCAAAGTTTCTCTTGAATCTTTTTTGGACTTTCATCAAGAGTTTCATAGTGACACTTCACTTGATCCAGTCTTGAAGACCATGATGTGCTTAGGATCTACAATAGAGAGTTGCTTCTCCAAATCTGAATGAATAGCTATCTTTACCAAACTCTTGTTGCATGAAATAAATGATTTATAAAAATAATTATAATTGCACTTGATGACAAATGTTATATGTAGTAGAGCAATAAAATATTAAGTCACATTAATAACAAGAACAAAGGAAAGGCCTAAAAATTGAAAAGAAATGTAAAATGAACCTAGTATAAGACTCTATCAGAGACACTGATCACTTCACCTTAGGACAACTTCTTAGAACGTGATATAAATATCAAAACATGCAATAACATCAACTTGTCAGGCTTTTAAATCTTAAATCTATGGTCATAGATCCCATAGTAATAGGTCATATTTTTAAAATATAATAATTTTTTGAACGACATCAATCTTTTAACTTTTAAACCAATTTTTTAATAAATTACATCATATTTTAAATTTCTAGGCTCTAGACTCATACAACCCCTACTCACTACTCTTAGATCCATGCTCATGGGCTCACATCCTGGCGTTGTTGTATAGAAAGTATAGTTAAAAATAACCTTTGTATCTCATTGTAATTTATTAGAAGGTTGTATAGTACCAAAACTTGAACCTATTTTATTCTTAGATTGCCCACTTCATGGCCAACTAAATTGACTTTTTAAAGTTAAAATGATATTTACTTGATATGATATTTATTAGGGCTTCCTCTATCGAATCTTCAATATTGTAGTGTCTTTGGTTGAAGGTGTTGCTCTTGTTAATTCCATTGGAGACAACTCTTATTGTTTTCAGTCTTTGGAGTAGGACTCATAAAACAACTCCACAAGATGTGAGTTTAGATCTTGCTTTTCTCGATCATTGCAAGCATGAGGCTTAATGAGTTGTTCACCCTCTCATTTATTTCCTCTAATGTTTTGCATACTTTAGAATACATCCATTTGAAGATCTTTTAACTCAGTTCTTTGTCTTCCTTGTCTACTAGGCAAATAATGTTAGTGATGCACCTTCTCTCAATGTCACATCCAAGGAATCCAAAAGTTGTTTAGTACCTTTGTAAATAGACTCTTAATTCAAATTTTACAAAACATTACTAAACAAAGTATGTAGGATTCAAAACATTGTTGAAGTCCAACAATATTGACTGAAAGACATGGAATTATCCATAGTGTAGGCTAATAAAGATTGACCACCTTATAAAATTCCTTCTTAGATACTTGATTCTTCTTCAAATTCCTAAGTACCTCATTCTTCTTCAAGCTAAAGGAGAGCAATGCTAATTAGTGAACAATGTTATATGCTTTACAAAATATGAAAGAAGCAAAAATATGCTTACATTAACAATCATCTTATTCTTATTAGTGCCTTTTATCCTTTGCAAATTGGTTGGTAGTTTATGAAGCCATGTGATGCCAAACTAAATCTCCATTCTTGCAATTGGGTTCAACATTTCATTTTGCTCCAATTCTTAAAAATTTATTTAAGCAGTTGAAAATAAAAATAAAATCTAAAATTGCAAAATATTCTGAAATAATATGAATATAAATGTAACATGAAAGTTTTTAATCTACTAAATCCATGCCTAGATGGAAAACTTTTAGAGAAGGATTCAAAGCCCTTTAGTTTGTATGCTCCCATTTTGCAACTATACATGAATGTCAAAATAATTTATATTTTAGAGATCAAATTACATGTCTTTTATAAATCATAAAAATTATAGATTTTTAAATGTAAATTTAAAATTATAGTTAATTTTTTAATATAAAATGAAAAAAATTCATATCAAGTACAAAAATATTTAAAAATTTGAATTTTTTGTACAAATATATACAATAGTGTAAAAATATCAAGGTTCAAATAATTTATTTTTTCAATTTAAAATTAAAAAACCAACACTCAATAGATATATGCTTGTGGTTCAAATTGTAACAAAATATTTTTTGGAGGGAATTTTTCAAATTTTCAAATTAGAGTAAAACTAGACTTGTGAAACTTCATTTCAATAGTTGGCGTTGAATTTAAGAAAGATTTATTTTATGACTAAAATATAGATATATGGTGATCTATTGATTTGTCATTTACTTAAGTAGGAAAGTCAAAACAAATCACAAAGAAGGAAAATCCAAATTTTTTGTTGAAAATGATTTCAAGCAATTCTTACAAAAGACATTGGATGAAAAAAAAAGATTTCATCCTAAAGTTTTCCTTGAATACATACAAGGACACAACCCCCCTAACAAAATGTCCTTTCAATTTATTTAAGACTAAGACCCAAAACTATAGGTTACTGCTCTAATGGGGTTTGAGGCATTTTTTAAAACCATATGCCAATAGCCATGGGTGATTGTAAGAAACATTGGTATTGTTTTTTTGTTCCAAGTAGCGTGACAAACTTGTCATTCATTACAGCTTTTGAATCATGAATCCAATGAACTTGAAATTTTTATTAGAGATGAATGTTTCTATTGAAACCATATCCCCTATTTTTTGAGTTCGTTTTTTTTTAATTTATTAAAAGTCAATTTTATTAATTTATCATACTATAATTTAAATATTGATTACACAAGACCCTAGATGGCTTATGGCAGTCATTTAGGATGTAGCATGAATGTATTGATAGCTAAATAGTTATCAGTCATGTGAAGTGACATTGGAGCCACTCCCACTATAAGAAACTGGTGTTTTTTGTGATTTTGGAAAAAACGTGGCCTGACATTCATTTTGACGCAAAGGGAATCATTGTAAATGTCACCTAAAATCCGTCATATTGGACAGGCAAAAAAAGTGCCAAATTTTTAGAAAACATGCTCTTTTTGACCTTGTTTTTTAAGACATCCCCCAAAACATGGTCTTCTAAAGTTCCCATGATGCATCATTTGGCGGCTAGCTCAATGCCATGTAAGCGCCACGTCACCACGTGGATGGGTTTCTTGGTGATGTGGACATGGAAAAAAGTGATGTGGACCCACCAAAATCTAACGTGTCATGCCTTGTCAGCACACTTTCATGCCATTTAAGAATTTTAATATTTCTTTTAGAAACGTCTAAATTGACGGTTAGATAGACGTTTTTGAAGACATTGATTGCTACATATCATACTTGTAAGTTAAGGTTAGTAGAAAATATTGATTTAAAAATAAAATAAACAAGAATAATTGTTGAATTTGACAAGAATAAAAAAACACTTACTATCTAACATCAAGAGAATTTTTGATGGCCAAATGAAAGAATTTTTTTCATTAAAAGTTAGTGAGAATTATGGGTTAAGAGGTTCTATTTATATCCATTGTTCGTCTACAATGAGACAAAAGATATGGGATAACTAAAAAATAGGAACTTGACTGTTGTAAGTCTCAATTCTCAACGTCGTAAGTCTCAATTCTCAACGTCGTAAGTCTCATCGTAGTAATTTTTACTAACTTATCTATAGTCAAAATTGTTTATCTTGTTGACATGGCAATCTATGTTTTTTGAACATTCCAAGAAACATCAATATGTTTTTTAGTCATGTCAAATAAAACGTTAGCGTCAATGATAACATCAACTTGGATTTACAGCAACATGCTAATGTTTTTTGCAACATCCACAAAGACATCTACCTTGTTGGGCTAGATGTCCTCCGTTATCTTCATGTTTTATTGGACATCGCACGTTAAAAGAAAAACATCGCCAAAAATGTGATTTTCTTATAGTGTCTACATTGACTTATAGTGCTAGATGGACTTCTATAGTTCTACTAGAGTTCACCTTAATTTTGGATAAATTTCATCTTAATTTTAGAGTTCATCTTAATTTGGGGTTTGAATATTTAGGTGGAAAGAACTCCTTGACTTGACATTGTTGTCAAGTCAAACTTTGTGAGTGTTTTTGGAGAGAATTATATGTTTTTGCTTTGCTTGGAGATGGTGGTTTATCATTTAGTAAAGTCTTCACTTCTATTCTCACGTTTGTACTCTTGGATTCTCCTTTCATGGAGTGAGAGTTGCTTGACTTTGTATGTGTGTAGATTCTATGTTTTCTCACTATCAAAGGCGATTATGGATGGGGCTCACATTGCACCCAACCTACAATCTTTAGTCACTTCTTCACCAAATTGATTGGCCTATCTATATACCTCCACATTCACTTGAATGTGTATAGTTGTTATAGCAACGTAATCGAAAGTCATCTTTGACTATGTGTATATTTGTTCCTAGCTAATTGGAGGGACTCTTTATTTGTTAGGAGAGCATTCAAAGGTGTGTTTGTAATGTATTCTAGCTTCATTTTTTATTACATATTTGATGTTAGTTGTGGCACTCGATTTGTTGTGTACTACGATCTTTGTTTACACGACATACCTTTTATTAGTTGGACTCTATTCTTGTGTAGCAATAATTCTCAAAGGATTCTCTAGATACAAGAGCAATTCTACCATGAGTTTACAATGACCACACTAAGTATCCTATCATTGTATCTTGTTGTGGATTTCCTATATAGTTTCCACAGCATATATTCTCATATCACACAAATGTTATATTCTCAAGTGTTTGGATGACGTGGAGCTATTAGATTGTTTATCTACTCCCACTTTTATAGAGGCAAATCTTTACAACATCCTATCCAATACCATGGATTTGCTTCTACTCAATGATTTTAACATTGTATATTATTGTAAAGGCTTACGCAAGTTCCTGCATACCACAAACACTCATTCCAATATTGCCTTTGCAATTGGAATAGTTACCAGATTCACCTCCCTCATGAGGCTCATCTCCCAAGTTGTCATTCACATTTTTGCGATATCTCAAAGGAACCTCTGATTTTTCTATCCACTATTCGAGAGGAAGAGATTTAGTGCCATTTGAAAATTTGGATAGACGATGTACCTCTGGATATCTAATGAGCATACATATGTACATTGTCAATCTCATGAAAGAGCAAGCTCTCGGGGGGGGGGGGGAGGGGGGGCACTTAGAATATCCATTAGAAACCACGTGCGAACAAAATTTTGGACCTCCAATATACTTTTTGAATTTTAAATTAAAAAAATAAAAAATAAATAGATCTTCCTACTTTGAAAGTTTATGTTTTGAATTATTGATATTTTTATTTGCTAATAATAATTAGTTACAAATTTTTGAAGTAAAAGGATACACTATAAAACTAAAAAATAACTTTCACACCCCTATATTATATAAGAAAAAATTGTCTAAAAAATGAACAAAAAATTTCTAAAAGTAAATCTCTAATGAAAGCTCATTTTGAGTTGAATATTGATTCAATGGTCATCTAAATGTGTTTTCTATAATTATTTGAATTGAAAAACATGTCATTTTAGTTCATTTTCAACCTCTTCTAAAAATCATTTCATATTTTATTTTAGTTGAAAATTTTGACAATAGAAACCTACAATCATTATTAAACAATGCTCAAAATTTTAGGTTGAAATTATAGTTTATTAGAAACCACTTGTTTGCAGGTAGTTTGTTGTAGTAGAACTAAGTGCACACCCCACCCCACCCCGAGAGCAAGCTATATTAGAACAAGTTGTGTCAATCCAATTTTGAGGCATAATATAGAACAACTACAAAAATTGCCAAAGAGGCTATGTAGATACAAAATCTATTCAAGAAAATTAATTATTCTATCAAGCACCCTATCAGGCTATTACCATATTTTGTAATAACTACAATTGTATTAAGGTGGAAAAAATCTAAATTTTCAAGGTTGTACGAACTTGTCATGTTCATCTTGTCCGCGACTATGTCAAAAAAATAGACGATATGTCTGGACTTTGTACATTCTTAGTAGTAGATTGATGACATTCTTATGAAGTTGTTAAGTCAGGACTAGATCATTTTCAAGGGCTGAGAAGTCATCTACATCCACTAACGTTGGAGGAATTTTAGAAGTCTGCACTGGAAAAACTAGGCCTATGACATTGTTGTAGCCATGTTCCAATTGACATGTTCAGACCTCCAAAGATTTTTTTTTGAAGTCCGACAATGCATTCATTCTCACATAATAGATTGACACTAAGGCTATCTTTCCAAATCTGACAACAATATAAAAACATGACGTCTAGTAGAATGCCACATTTAACTACTTTTGGACTTTTACATGAATTATGGACAAAACATTCAAAAATCTTTGGATAATAACATCTAGAGATCTCCAGATGTTTGTATAGATCTTCAAATGTTTTGTATTGATCTCCCAATGTTTTACATAGATCTCTTGATGTTTTGCATTATCTCCAAATGACCGGTTTTTTTTCCATTATTAATTCTGAACCCTTTGAAAGTCCAGAAGTAGTTAAATGTAGCATTAGACCCTCCATTAGGCCCATCTTTCTAGTAGAATCAATTTTAATGTTGAATTTAAAGTAAATTCTCCATTTACAATTTTGACATATTAAAGTCTCATTTGATTGAAATATTTTAATTTAATAAATATCTATTATATTTTGAACTAAAGACCATAATTAATGTGAAATTTGAAATTGTTTCAAATATTGAATATGGCCTTATAAAACAAAAATGTCATACATACTGGACACTTGTCTAGTATGGTATGTAATGTCAAACGTCCAATACGATGCCAATACCCAATTTTTTGTCAAGCAAGACAACCCTAATTAATACTATAGATTAATTTTAGATTTTAGAAATAGTAAACTGAGGGGGAGGGGGAGTGTTGGATCATTCTACAATCCTCTACTTGTCACATACAATTCTCATGGATCATCTACGGTAGCTCATTAACTAATATTTTGTTAGTAATGAGTATGTTAGTTAAAGTTGTTCGTTGCAGCTCTTTTCCCATGTCATGTACTTGCTTATATTAGGCTAAGGTCATTATGAATTTACTTGTGTGGTCAAGATTACGCACCAATTGATGTTTTTCACTGTTTACTATTGTTTGTCAATTTCTATAGCTTGATGGCTAGCCAAAATCCTGTAATGTGTTGTCTTGTGTACATTAGAAGTCATCTAGTTGAGAGTGGTTTTCAACTCCTACAAGATATTAAAAGATTCATTCCAGTGATAAGCAAAATAACTAGAATATAAATGAAGATGCAATTGAAGAAGCTCATCTAAATTAATTAAATAAAATAGAATAATATCAGTTGATAATGCGCGTTCATGTGCCTCATCAACCATGTTAAGACTACCACATGTAATAGATGAGCACAATATTAAAGTGAAATTCATATTTCGGTCTCAAGTGCAATAGCACTATGAAAAAAATACTAGTCAAAATTATGGAGTAGAATCACAAAAATTAAAAAAAGGTTGTATTAAACAACAAAACATGTACTATAAGGAATTTTTTTTTTGGATGTTAGCAGCAAACAAACATGTTTTTCAAAATAAGAACACAAAGATGACATTGCAACCATGGGAGGTAGAATTGAGTTGGATGTTCTAAAAAACATTTGGATGTCTTTGGCAAAATGAGTTGATGACCTATGCAATGGTGATGTTCTAAGAGACATCTAAAAAAACATAGTCGCATTTTGAACATCCAAGAAAACATAGAACTACCACATTGGCAAGAGGTTTCAATTTAACTCCGGATAAGTTAGTAAAAGTTACTAATGGATGAGGGAAAACATTGACCAAATGTGAAAACATAGGGGAAAGGTAGCCACATGGTATACTTTGTAAAATAAAATAAATAGATGGATGTATATTATCAATGAAAGAAAAGTTCTTTATGCAAACGAGGTGGTAAGAAGTACAACAAACCATATGGATATGTATAACAAGAATTGTATTCAAATAATCAAAGTAGATTGTTTAAAAAAATTATCCACATGTCTAAAAGAATGTCTACAATCTAGATGTTCAACAATCAAGTTCCCATCTTCTAAGAATCCTATATACTTTGTCTGACCATAGAAAGACAATGGATTTAGTATAAATATGACCTCTCAATCCTTCATTCTTACCAAATGTCCATGAAGTAATTACTTCACTTTGCCATAAAAAATTCTTTGGTGGTAGATGGTGAATTCTTGCTAAATTTGACATTCCATTTTTCTTGTTTATTTATTTTTATTTTCTTCTAAATAACTATTTTGCCAAGATCTTGCCTTACAAGTATAGTACTATAGTATGTACCAACTGAGGTCTCAAAAAACATAAAGATGGCTAAGTTGTAATTTTTGAAACAATATTAAAATTCTCAAACAGCCATGTCAAGTGCTATGTTAGGTCAAGTGAAAAAAATCCATATGGCACTGCTTGCCCGCATAACCCTTATGTAGAGGTGACGTAGCTATCACATGGCACACTTTTGGCACCTTCTTTGACCAAGTCTATGCAGATGTACTAAAAACAAATAGCGTTTTCTAAAAAATTTGCATGGTTTTGCCATGTCAATTTTGACGGATTTTGTTTGACATCCACAAGTGCATGCATGACGTTAGAAAGAAACGTACTTCCACATTTATCAGCTTGTCAAAAAAATGCGCGTTTCTTATAGTGTTTTTAATCACTAAAGTCCCATTGACCCTATAAGAGCCAAAATGCAACCTCAAGTAGTCAAGTAGGCTCATAAGGTAGGAGGCTTTGAAAGCGAACATCTAAGGGCAAGTCTGCCTTTTCCATGTGATTTCTTGGATGGGATTTTTTTTGCTCATTTTTCAGACAAAGAAAAATAGATTTTGATTGAAATAAAAGTTGTTTTGTATTTTTTGAAGCATTTTTGAATTTACTTATGAATTTTCAAATGTGATGAGTTATAGGTCCCTATTTACGATCCTAGGTCTTCCATAAACCGTTCACATGTAGTTTCTAGAGAGAAATGAGGAAAACAAAGAGAATGATTGGCTCTTGCAATAAATAATAATTTTTTATTGATCCATTCAATGACTACAGAAGGTCCATTTAAAGACCACCTTACGTCCATTTCAAGCGAGTCTATATGGGCAGTTCTAAATGCCTGCTCGCTTTCAGAGCCTCCTACCATAGAGTCTCAATATTCATTGTAATTTTTTGAAACTTTTTTTGATGCTAGAAAAATACATACGCTTCATGGGAATATAATTTTTTATTTCATTTTGTGACCAAGAACAAAAATTATGGCACAATTAGCCATAAAATTGTGCCTAACAAGTTTGTTAAATTTGCAAAATTTAGAAAAAATAAATTAGTATGCACCTAGCTAAAGTTGCATTTATTCAAGCACAACTTGGTTTACCATTGAGCAAGTTATAGTAGGATTACTTTCCACCCCATCTCTGATCCTTGATCCCTAAATACTGTAATACTGTTTTTAAAATCGGATTTTTGATGCTAAAACTAGACTTGAAGAAGAACTTTTTAAAAATATTAAATATTAAAAATAGCAACTTGCACTATAAAAAAACAGTTTTTTTTTTTATGTTGCAGAAAACATGAGACGGCGTCTTGTTTGACGCAGAAGTAATCGGCGTAGACGTCTCCTAAAATCCGTTTGAATTGACGGGCAAAAAACGTGCAAAAATCACAAAAAACACGTCGTTTCCAAGCTTGTTTTTTTCTGATGTCACACATGATAAGGTGAACAAAGGTCTGCAGAGGTTGACATGTGGAGGCCACGTAAGCGCCATGTCAGCGCCACATGCTCGACCATTGCCATGTCATCTTTTTTTCCATCTATGCCATTGCTGATGTGGTCTTTGACGTGGAGGCGGGAAACTGTGACGTGGAGGCCACGTCAGCTCATTTTTGTGTCATTTGAATAATTTAATGGTATTTTTTGAGATGTCAAATTAGACATTTTTTGCAATGTCAAATTACACGTTTTTTCAAACATCAATTGCTACATATCCTACCTACAAGGCAATATCAATAAAAATTTAATATAAATTAAAAAATGAAATGAACAATTTTTTTTTCTAAATTCAACAAAAATTGAAGACAAATTACCATCAACCATTAAGAGAATTTTTAATGGCCAAATGAAGGAATTACTTCATTAAAAGTTAATAAAAATGAAGGACAAAGACATTGTATTTATATCCATTCTCTGCCCATGGAAAGACAAACAATATGGGATAAGTAGAATATGGTTATTTCACTTGTTTACATGTCGATGTTGTTTTTGACGTGTACATGTTCTTCTAAACATAGAGATGTTTTTTTAAACATAGAGATGTTGTTTCACACATCTCAACGTTTTTGTGGACATTTCACTTTGAACACAATTTTTTTTTGATATATCCCATATCAATTGTCTCTCTTCCACCTCCCCACCTGTATAAAGACTATCTGTTTTCATCCATGGAACACATCCATTTTCATCCATCCATTTTTCTTTTTTTTGGAAAGTTTGCCACGTCACTGCCTTTTTCCTAAATTTTTTATATAAGGTCAATATTTTTCCATTGACCGTAGCAATTTTTAGCAATTTATCCATAATGAAAATGGACTTCATGCTGACGTGGCAGTCTATGTTTTTTGAGATGTCACAACAAAACATGAGCTTGTTTTTTTAAACATCATTAAAAACATCTTTGTCTACGGTGACATCTACTTGTTTTCCAACTTAATCTCACACGTTTTTTGCAACATCAAATCAAATTCACTCTTTTGCACCCGTTCACTGCTTAACGCGTGACATCTTTGCAAACATGGCACGTTTCGGTCCAACGACAGCAAAAACAGGGTTTTCTTATAGTGTTGGTTAGATTTTATTTAGCTTCAAAGTTTTGCAAACACTAGATTTGGGTCCCTTGGACATTTAGGGGTTAAGAACTGCCCCTACAGAAGTGCCCAAAACAGTGCACATGTGATGTAGAAATGGAAATGACTTGATGTGGTGAGAAACTGCCAACTCATGTGTGTGATTTTAGGCTATTGAACTGGTGACATGGTTCAACATCATATGTGATTTGACTCATAATAAAGACCTGAACTTGGTGAGGTCTTTAGAATGACTTTGAAATGTCAAAAAATTGTAAGAAAAATTGCAAAAAACACATCTAAGGCTAAACCTCCTTCTTCTAAAATGCTTCTCAATTACTCAAAACTTCTTAGAGTGATGTGAAATTTTAACCACACAAACTAGACTAGTATGCACAACTTTTCCAAATTTGTATATTAGAAACGGACATTGTATGAAGAAGAAACAAGCTGCCAAAGTTCATTGTAATCCATGTCAAGATTTTAAACTTCGAATTGCTCCCAAATATTCAAAACAACTTGGATTGACATGAAAATCTTACCACAACAATTAGACTTCAAGGGAAACATAATCCAATGACATTGAAAACTAACATTGGATGAAGGAGATACAAGTCTCTAAAGTTGCAGCCATCAAATGCAATTTTGTGGATTCAAATTGAACTTGTGAGCTTTGATTGTCTTCCAAAATATCAATACATCTTGTATTGATCTGAAAATTTACCACACAAACTAGAAGAGAGAATGCAAATTTTTCAATAAATTTTATTGAATTTGGACATCATATGCAAAAGTTACAGCACTTTGAATTGGATCTGAAACTATGTGAAAAAACATTGGGGTGTTTAGCAGTTGCAATAAATTTTGATTTACAATCGAGAGTGAATTGAATGGAAACGTATAGTAAATCATTCTTAGTATCATTGTTTCCATTTAAAAGCATGGTTAGGATCATTCTTAAACTCATTGGCTCCATTCAATGGCATGTTTTGATTGATTATAGTTGCACCTATGAGCATTAATAGGAACCTATGCACCTCTAACTTTGAAAAATCATATCTTATTCATTTCAAGTCAGAAAATTAAACTTAAAATTTCCACTACTGTATTTCTCATTTCTCTTTCTTCCACAAAAATGTAAAAAAACTTTAGGTCCACCTATTTTTGTACAGAGGTCTTTTTTCCTTTAGATAAGCGCTTTCTGAGCCTTCTACCTTACTACATATTTGGGGAATTTTGTTAGAAAGGCAGTATTCAGTGTGTCATTTTCAGACTCCCTAATTTGAACCGTAAAAATTCCATCTAAGATAGGTATAGATTTCAGAAATCTTGGACTACTATAGATTTAAAACCATGCGTTTTGAACCATAAAAGTGCCATCTAGGTTAGATGTAGATTTCGGACTTCTTGGGCAATTGTACATTTTAGACTGCCCGGTCTCAACTATAAAATTTGCCAAAGTTGCGGAATGGTGCCATTTTAATGAAATTCCCCATATATGAAAATACATATGTCCGTTGTCCCCTTGGGGGACAAAATGGATTTTGGGCAAGCTCCTATGGTCTCAATATTTTTTGTAGTTTTCTGAATTTTTTTTGAAGATAGAGAATCACATTAGCTTTCCAAAAATGCAATTTTAATTTCAATTGATGCCCGGGAGCAAATGTTATGGCACAAAAAACCCAAATTTTAGTTCGGCGGGCACAAAAAAATCCTGAAAAAAACTTTAAGTTAAATATTTTAAAAATTTGTTTCATATAGATTTTATTTTTATTTACATGGGAAGCTTTGATTCATTCCATTTGGATTTGTTATGCAAAAGTTATGGTAAATCTTATTTTTTGGGCAATTAGAGCATCTTTTTGAAAAATAACTTGTAGGATTCATTTCTAAACTCAGTTTTAACAATTTAAAAAAGAAAAAGTTTCACAACGTCAAGATTTCTTGCTAGAGCAATCTCACAATTAAGATTAGTATATTCTAACTCTATCTTAGAGCTATTAATGATTTAATTACTCCTTCAATCTTGAACCTGCTTCTACTTAACAATTTTTTAATGAATGAAAACTAAGTGTTTCTTCTTAAATTTTATTTTCTAGATTCTCAACTCAATTCTTCATCCTAAAAAATTAGAAATTCAAAATCATAAGAGCAAAAATTTTTAGTTAAAAAGGTTCAAAGCCCCAAAATGTAGTTGAACAAGGTGCAAAAAAACTAGATTCCTTCAATTTAAATGCAAATATATTGCAATCTACATGGTCAAAATTTCTGAAATTTCTTTCACACATTCTTACACTAGTCTAGTACAAGATCCTACAGTTAAATATGCAAAAACAACATTAAATTTTTTTTTTGCTCTTTGCTCTAGAAATGGCAGTTTTGAGTGGTTTTTGATGGAAATGGCTTGGGACTTTAAGGGTTAATAATGTCAATTTAACAAAATTTGATTTTTGGCCGTTTCGTATTATTTTATTTTATTTTTCCTCTTGGAGAAGTAGCTAGTTGTTTCTTCAATACTCATGTGATACTTGGTGATATCTATATAAAAACTAGGTGCTCCTAAGGTAATATTGGGCTACTTTTCAAAACACAACAACAATTTGGCTATTTTGCTACTCCAAAAATGAAAGTTTCCTTTACAAAAAATAGTCAACATATATTAAGTATAACCAATTGGCAAAAAATTGTGCATAAAAAAAGTACTGTGACTCCTAATCAGGTCATGAACCTCGTCAAAGCAATGGAATATCGCCAATTTAACGAATTTGTTAAATTGGCAAAGTTAAGAAGAAAAAAATTAGTGTGCACCTGGCTGAAGTTGCATTTCCTCAAGCACTAACTTGGTTCACCACTGAGCACGCTACAGTAGGATTAGTTTCCACCCCATCCCTGATCCCCTGATCCCCTAAATACTGTAATTATACTGTTTTTTCCTTTGCTTGAAGGGGCCGGTTCACTGACTGCGCCCATTCAACGAAATTGACGTTCGAGGCATCAAATCTTTCAACTGAATCAAACGAAACCAACGTCATTGTCGTTCCCTTCAGTTGTGGCCGGGATCAACTCAAGCGATCCTTCGCAAACTGAACGGAGGCTGGTGCTGCCGCATATTCCAGTCCCCATGCGGCTCACATCGACACGTTCACGCCAGTCGCAACTCCATCACTCTCACTGCCAGTCAAGCGCTGACCGTCTTCTTCGCTGGTCAATCCACCCAACTGGAGTGCCTGATGATATAAATTCACACACCCTGAGTCCTCTCCTCCATCTTTCCTCTCCCTCTCGATCCGCCTGCTCCCGAGCTAGCTAGCGCTCTCGATTTCGATCTATCATCAGTCATACTGTATATCAGTGACCCGAGTTCGTGAGCGAGAGATCGAAGCTTGGAGCACCGTTCTTCAGACGCTGTAAGCAATTCCTGCAATTAATTGGCCTGAGGGACTCTGCATGACTTCAGAAGCAAGCACTGAGCACAGAATTCTTGCCTGTAGCTAGCTAGGTCTTAATTTCGTTTCCCAATTTCTGGCAAGGGTCACATGCATTTCAGTCAGTCGCTTGCGTCATAGCTAGATCGACTCTGCAGTTTGCTTGTTTGCAAAAAGATCGATTTACAGTCACCTTCTCGATTCATTTTGTAATTAACGCGTTGATTTCACAGTTACTGAGTAACGAATTCTTCTCGACTGTTTGCACTATCAGTTCTTGGCTGGCTGGAGAGACTCTCACTTAGTACCTAGCTTGCACGTACTTATGTGTATGTGGCTATTCAATTGAATGGGCTAGATAAGTTCTGATTTGCGTTGTTGTAGCGTGCAAATCAGCCTCCTAGTTATGAACTGCTCCTCGAGTGTCCGAATAGAATTGTCATTCTCCATTAATATGGGCATCGTCGACTACAGGTTGTTTGCGGCAGGATTTATACTTACTGGAGTGAGTGATACGTCTTCCTCTTGTGACGCAGGCCACATCCGGTTAGTTGACGTGCAATGGCAACATCTGCGGCCACCGCTTTGGCCGTCGTCCTGGTGGTGATGATGGCTCTTGTGCAGGACTCGATGGCCACGGACTACGTGGTGGGAGGGCCTCTGGGATGGCAGATGAACCGCTACAACGACCCCAATTTCTACCAGGATTGGGAGCAGAGCAACATCCCCTACCGAACCAGCGACTCTCTCGGTACACCAAATTAACCCTCATTAAAACCACTAATTAACCTTGCTACATACTTCTTCACTGTGTTGTCACATGATTTCACCTTACTTCAGTTTATACTCAATCACCCTACCGGTTTCTGCGACGACATGCATGCATTGTGGGCTGATGGAGCGGCTATGATTAATTTCCATACATGATTGTGCAGTATTTAACTGGAGCCAAGGGGACAGCGTGATGCTGGTGACCGAGGCGGATTTCAACACGTGCAACATCCAGCATCCGATCGCGGTTTGGGTGAACGAATTGCACCTGGTGTTCCCACTGGCGGACCGCAAGAATCAAAAGCTGTTCTTCATCAGCGGCGCCAGCAACCATTGCGCGAGTGGCCAGAAGTTTTCCATCGACGTTATGCCAGTTGCTTGAGTATAAGCGTGCGTGCGTGCTTGCCTGCCCTGCCTCTCCTGCAGAAGGCGATGGCCGGCGGAGACAGCGGAGTGAGAGTGGTTGGCTGCGCGTTTACCCCCGCTAGCTAGCCGTTTCCACTAAGTATGTCCGTTTGTGATATGTGGCAACAGTGCGGAGTCTTGTATTTGCAGACTCTTTGTTGGTTGTAATAAAATTTTCAGTTCTGGATTTACATCAGCACATGTGTCAGGATTTTTGTTTTTTTGGTGGAAGTGAAAAATGTATGTGTGTTTGAGATTTCAGTGATCATGGTTGGAATCGGCGTTTCAAATCCGAAACTTCGAATGGGGATGATTTTAGCGCACATTTATCTCTGTATCATACCCATCGGGCATTTAGGGTCTGGAAAGTGAACCTACAGCACGCGTTTTCTCGCTGATACGTCTCTCTGCGACTGTTGTTAAAGATCGATTTTTCTTCGCTGATTCAATCATGTATTTTTACCTCAGTGATTCTCGTGATGGAAAACTTTACAATTGGTGCCATCTGAGTGATATACATTCATCACAATGCAATACAGCTGGTCATCTCAAACCAAGAAGCGTCCATTTCGTTAAATTGGTGGTACTCTATTACTTTACCACCTTTCCGAACAACTGTTCTGAAATATAAATAATCCGTAAATATAAATAGATACACAGACAGCAGGTCTAGTGCCTCCTTTCTGAATTTCAATACTGCCTCAGATTCTTGAATTGCTAGCTATTAGGTTACCACTCGGCGTTTCCATCTAAGTGTTTCTCTCGAAAGGACTTGAAAGATTAATTGGAGACTAGAAAACAAGGAGCATCTAAATGTGGCTCCTCTGTCTTTGTCCTTTATGCAAAGTGATGACATGTTTATCTTCCTTGCACAGCTGGGGAAAGTGCTCACGATCAGCCCTCCTTGATAGTGATGCTGCTGTTTATGCAAATCGTGTGCCTGATTTGGGAATGGGGAACGGCTATGGCCCTAGCGAAGGTGAGATTTATTCATGCTCCTTTGGGGTCCAGAACTCGTGAACTTTTTATCAATTCTGTGAACTTGAACATCTAATGGTGATACTAAGGTAATCACTCAGGGAAATTTGGGATTTGCTATTGTTGTTTCCTTATTACTGATGCTGGTGAAAGCAAATACATACTAGTGATTTGATGTCCCAGCGCTCGTCTCTAAGATAGGAGAACCTTAATCCACAGTTTCTTTCTCATGGACTCTGAGAATTCGACAACTTTACTAATACTACCTGTGAAACAGGGGACGATTAAGACTGAGGAGACATACGTGGAGAAGAGTGTTGGACTGTGTGAGGCTTAATTTTGTTTGGGCTCTTCCATTCGCATCATGGCGGATTTGCTTGACTTCTTCATTTCTTGATGCACAGGTGACGAGTCCGTGACTGAGCCTGAATTGGAACTGAGAATTTGTGAGTAGCAGCGAAGGTGAGAAATCTTTTGAAATTCACTTTGTGCATTCATTCTAGACCCGTCATGCGGGGACTCATGTCATCCTTACACAGGAATAGAACGAAGACGAATTTACTTGAATCAAGTAGTTAATATATGAGATCGCAGAGATTGATTTTTTCAGCGATCAAGAGGCCCATACTCCAGTAATCAATCTCCTGAAACCAGTACGTAATTTCCGTGGTCTTCCTCTAGTGCTATCCATGCAGTCACATCCACATTTCCAACTTTTTATGAATTACTAAGATTCATGCTGTTCAAGATACTTGATCTACAAATATCCAAACCGCAGATTATTGTGTGAGTTTAATAATGAAATCATTAAGTATGCTGCATTCATTTGAGATAGTCAGGCCATATACTACCGCAGATTGTTCAGTTTTTGAGGTTTACACATAAGAGTCTAGTTAGCATGGACTACAGGAAACCTGCGAATTGTTGGGCTTCGAAACAGTTTCCAAACACAGCTAGTACGTACTCTTCCTTGTTTGACGACCGATAGAATGGTTAATAATTATCCTTTAAAATTTAAATCTGTCGGTTTATGACATGTTCTTATTGTGAACACAGTGTGTAATCTTGTGCATGCATGGAGGATATATTGGACCGGAGATGGACTCTACCACATTTGCAACCATCACAGGCTTTGCATACCTAGAATCATACAACATCTGTGAGAGTCCTGGCTAGGCTTTACGTACAGAGCTGGTTGGGCGTGCACATGAAAGTTCCAGTTCTTCCATATCCAGCTAGTTGAGCACTTGCACTTGCACTTGGCGCTGTGAACATACATCAAAATTCAGCATCTAATTTGCTCACAAAAAATACATTTTAGTGAGTTTATTTCAGATATAAGTCACTAAAAGAGGCAGGAGGACATGTCAAAGACACGTCAAAGACACCTTCATACTGATACTTTCACTTGGCAATATGTAGAGAGCCTGTAATGAACCCCCAAAAAGTCCGCTTTGTAATGCAAAAACCTTCAAACTGATACTCTGGCAATATGTAAAGAGCCTGTAACTTGTATTTCTGCAACAAAATTTGTTGACCATGGTCATAAAACCACAAACTTCCCAGCTTTAAAAGGGCAAGAAAAGAAAGGAAAAGCATGCTCAACAATCTTAGATTTGATGTGAGAAGAAATTAAGGGATCATGTTGATGAGGAGTTGCCAACAAAAGAATTAAACAGTTGATAAGCTTAGGTTCTATTGTTGCACGTTGTACCATGTACACATTGTGGAGGGTCTGACCATTGTGCACAACCTTGGGATCACTTTAGTTTTACATGATGACAAATATACCGTACAACAAAGATGGGAAATTTCATTAAAATGGCACCATTCCACAACTTTGGCATATTTTACAATTTAGATTGGGAATTTGAAATATACACTAGTCATAGATGTCTAAAATATATATTATTCCTAAATGTTCAAAATCCACATCTATCCTAGATGGCACTTTTATGGTTCAGATCCATGGTCTAAAATCTATACCAGTTTTAAATTTTTTAAATCTACATAAGAGCAAGATTTTAAAAATCTATACCTATTATAGACCAGGCTATTTGAAAATGACTCATGAAATACTACCATTTTAAATAAATCTTCCATAAATTAATATGTTATTTTCTATTAATAGCTTATGGTCTTATAGATAGGACTTTGAATCTTGATGGGTGTGATTTTTTTGACATGTGGATGATTAACAAGTTGAGAATTGAATTGAACTTGTAAACCAAATTTTCAAATTTTAAATTTTTTGATGATATTCCAAATTTGGATAAAATGCTTCACTTCATTTAAGATGAAAACACCTTGAATTGTCAAAATAAACAATTCATCATAGTTGGAGACACCTTTTTTGGAAAAATACATTTTCGTAGTATTAGCAATTGAAAATTATGGATTTTAAAAAGAAAGTAGAATTTTTGGATAAGACATGAAATTACTATGAAATTTTAAAGTAGAAGCTCCCTAGGTCACTGAACAATTACATGGCCTAGTCATAAAGCTGAAATTTAGAAAATCAACAATCAACCAATCACATTTAAGTATGGGAACAATTTAATTGCATTTTGGCAAGGAGACTTTCAATAGAAGTCTACTTGTCGAGAATGGATACACAAACAATTTGAGAATGCTTTCTTTAACCATGTATTCTTCATTTTATACTAAATAAAGTTTTATTATAGAAGCTCATAATCAATTACAAGAACTTTTGAAAATATAGAATCTTTCAAAAATATAGGATTTGGTCTCTTCTATAGTTCTATCTATTGGTGCCTTCATTGAAACAACAAATTGTGACCATTTGGACTATGAATTAAAACATTAATTTATTGTGAAGGTGATCGTACAGGAGTGTTTTGCTTTCTACGATTTCTTTGCTTCCTAACTAAATCTAATCTACCATCACTATCATATGACAAGTCTTTAATTGAGTCTAATAATTTCGAGAGATTTCTTCTTGATTTTCTCTTTTGAAGACTTTTGATTTGACCATTCCAAGCTAGAGGAAGTGGTAAAGTTTTTGCCTCTTCAATCACACACTCTACATTTGTGTGGATTTCCGAGCTTGTATCACTTATCAAATTTATGGATGTTGAGTTTTCAATTCCATTTTCGATGCTGGTAGTATTTTCTTGAACTTGGGATACTTTGCCACTTATAGATTCCACCAAACATTCAAGTGAACAATACATAAATTCGGCATCTTCAAATAGATGGTTACAAACTTTGCAACCAAAGATATTTGTTTTCCTACCTGGACGTTTGAAAATATAGTATACTTTCTTGTTATTGAATTTATAATTACGGACAAGAGTCAAAGGTATGTTTCTCGTTTGCAGTTCTTCAGCTTGAATAGATAATTGTTTCAATTGTTTGTCAATTCCTTCGGGGGTTCCAAATCGAAGTTGGAAAATTTTCTTCATAACTTTGCAATTGTTTTCATCTTGACTCATACATAGTTCACACACACGTGAACAACATGCCGTACAATAATAATTTTGTGATATTTGTTTTTTTGACGTTGTAACTTTGTGCTTCAAACATAATGGATGTTTGATATTGTTTTGAAGCTGAAACAAAGAATGAAACCAAGGTGGAAAGCTAATAGCATTCTCCATATTTATAAGATTTTTACACAAATAATTAATATTACAACTCTATATTTGTTCGTCACTGTTTTGCAACAACAAATGTCAAATTATAGAAGAAAACAATTTTCTATTGAACAATTATATTTATGACATAGTAGCATATATACCATTATTTGTGTACACAAGTTCTTTAAATATAGTACCCTCTCCCTCCAAAATAAAAGTCGTGAAATTAAAATAAAAGTTGTAAAAAGTAAAATAAAAGTAGTGGTTATTTTTATTATGTATCTCTAATAATATAGCATAATAAATTTAACTGAACTAACATTAATCGCAAGTCCGACATGTCTTCATCCAATGATTGCACAACCAACAAGCAATTTTGTACTGATGCTTTTCTTTCTCCATCAGCTTCAATTACTTACTCTGCTTCCTCAACATGTTTCTTGTACATAATATAGCTATTTCCAGTTGAAGAATCTAAAATAAAGATGAACAGTCTGTGCCACCACTTTCTAGTTCCAAGTTGGGATGAATACTCCTGTCTATGCTTATCTATAATATCAACCCCTCTCATGTTTTCTAATACTCAAGGAGTATCGGACTAGTGTAGAACTCCTCCTGCTCACTACCAATCCAACGCTTACAGGTAAGCCACTTAGAGGCTACAGGATCATGATTGAATCAGCGAAGAAAAATCGATCTTTAACAACAGTCGCAGAGAGACGTATCAGCGAGAAAACGCGTGCTGTAGGTTCACTTTCCAGACCCTAAATGCCCGATGGGTATGATACAGAGATAAATGTGCGCTAAAATCATCCCCATTCGAAGTTTCGGATTTGAAACGCCGATTCCAACCATGATCACTGAAATCTCAAACACACATACATTTTTCACTTCCACCAAAAAAACAAAAATCCTGACACATGTGCTGATGTAAATCCAGAACTGAAAATTTTATTACAACCAACAAAGAGTCTGCAAATACAAGACTCCGCACTGTTGCCACATATCACAAACGGACATACTTAGTGGAAACGGCTAGCTAGCGGGGGTAAACGCGCAGCCAACCACTCTCACTCCGCTGTCTCCGCCGGCCATCGCCTTCTGCAGGAGAGGCAGGGCAGGCAAGCACGCACGCACGCTTATACTCAAGCAACTGGCATAACGTCGATGGAAAACTTCTGGCCACTCGCGCAATGGTTGCTGGCGCCGCTGATGAAGAACAGCTTTTGATTCTTGCGGTCCGCCAGTGGGAACACCAGGTGCAATTCGTTCACCCAAACCGCGATCGGATGCTGGATGTTGCACGTGTTGAAATCCGCCTCGGTCACCAGCATCACGCTGTCCCCTTGGCTCCAGTTAAATACTGCACAATCATGTATGGAAATTAATCATAGCCGCTCCATCAGCCCACAATGCATGCATGTCGTCGCAGAAACCGGTAGGGTGATTGAGTATAAACTGAAGTAAGGTGAAATCATGTGACAACACAGTGAAGAAGTATGTAGCAAGGTTAATTAGTGGTTTTAATGAGGGTTAATTTGGTGTACCGAGAGAGTCGCTGGTTCGGTAGGGGATGTTGCTCTGCTCCCAATCCTGGTAGAAATTGGGGTCGTTGTAGCGGTTCATCTGCCATCCCAGAGGCCCTCCCACCACGTAGTCCGTGGCCATCGAGTCCTGCACAAGAGCCATCATCACCACCAGGACGACGGCCAAAGCGGTGGCCGCAGATGTTGCCATTGCACGTCAACTAACCGGATGTGGCCTGCGTCACAAGAGGAAGACGTATCACTCACTCCAGTAAGTATAAATCCTGCCGCAAACAACCTGTAGTCGACGATGCCCATATTAATGGAGAATGACAATTCTATTCGGACACTCGAGGAGCAGTTCATAACTAGGAGGCTGATTTGCACGCTACAACAACGCAAATCAGAACTTATCTAGCCCATTCAATTGAATAGCCACATACACATAAGTACGTGCAAGCTAGGTACTAAGTGAGAGTCTCTCCAGCCAGCCAAGAACTGATAGTGCAAACAGTCGAGAAGAATTCGTTACTCAGTAACTGTGAAATCAACGCGTTAATTACAAAATGAATCGAGAAGGTGACTGTAAATCGATCTTTTTGCAAACAAGCAAACTGCAGAGTCGATCTAGCTATGACGCAAGCGACTGACTGAAATGCATGTGACCCTTGCCAGAAATTGGGAAACGAAATTAAGACCTAGCTAGCTACAGGCAAGAATTCTGTGCTCAGTGCTTGCTTCTGAAGTCATGCAGAGTCCCTCAGGCCAATTAATTGCAGGAATTGCTTACAGCGTCTGAAGAACGGTGCTCCAAGCTTCGATCTCTCGCTCACGAACTCGGGTCACTGATATACAGTATGACTGATGATAGATCGAAATCGAGAGCGCTAGCTAGCTCGGGAGCAGGCGGATCGAGAGGGAGAGGAAAGATGGAGGAGAGGACTCAGGGTGTGTGAATTTATATCATCAGGCACTCCAGTTGGGTGGATTGACCAGCGAAGAAGACGGTCAGCGCTTGACTGGCAGTGAGAGTGATGGAGTTGCGACTGGCGTGAACGTGTCGATGTGAGCCGCATGGGGACTGGAATATGCGGCAGCACCAGCCTCCGTTCAGTTTGCGAAGGATCGCTTGAGTTGATCCCGGCCACAACTGAAGGGAACGACAATGACGTTGGTTTCGTTTGATTCAGTTGAAAGATTTGATGCCTCGAACGTCAATTTCGTTGAATGGGCGCAGTCAGTGAACCGGCCCCTTCAAGCAAAGGAAAAAACAGTATAATTACAGTATTTAGGGGATCAGGGGATCAGGGATGGGGTGGAAACTAATCCTACTGTAGCGTGCTCAGTGGTGAACCAAGTTAGTGCTTGAGGAAATGCAACTTCAGCCAGGTGCACACTAATTTTTTTCTTCTTAACTTTGCCAATTTAACAAATTCGTTAAATTGGCGATATTCCATTGCTTTGACGAGGTTCATGACCTGATTAGGAGTCACAGTACTTTTTTTATGCACAATTTTTTGCCAATTGGTTATACTTAATATATGTTGACTATTTTTTGTAAAGGAAACTTTCATTTTTGGAGTAGCAAAATAGCCAAATTGTTGTTGTGTTTTGAAAAGTAGCCCAATATTACCTTAGGAGCACCTAGTTTTTATATAGATATCACCAAGTATCACATGAGTATTGAAGAAACAACTAGCTACTTCTCCAAGAGGAAAAATAAAATAAAATAATACGAAACGGCCAAAAATCAAATTTTGTTAAATTGACATTATTAATATGTATTTCCATATATGGGGAATTTCATTAAAATGGCACCATTCCGCAACTTTGGCAAATTTTATGGTTGAGACTAGTCGGTCTGAAATGTACAATTGCCCAAGATGTCTGAAATCTACATCAGACCTAGATGGCACTTTTATGGTTCAAAATGCATAGTTTTAAATCTCTAGTAGTCCAAGATTTCTGAAATCTATACCTATCCCAGATAGAATTTTTATGGTTCAGACTAGGCAGTCTGAAAATGACACACGAAATACCGCCATTTTAACAAAATTCTCCAAATATGTAGTATAGGTGCAACATTCAAGCTGATGTGAATGTCAGAATGGTGCATGAAAGACTGCCAATTTTATATAGAGTTACATTCTCAATCTGATCAATGAAAACCAGACGTAATGAAAACTTTAAAACACTCTTGCTTGTTTAGCACCCATATGTACTAAAATGAATAAGTGTATTGTTTGACTCTAAGCTTTTGTGTATAATCATTCATAGCCTCTGGAATTTTGCAGGCTTTTGAAGGTTTACTTTAATGATCAATTTTCTATATTGGCGCAATCCATTTTTCTGAAATTATCCAATCTTCAAATATCTAATATTCTAATCAAATTAGTTATTATATTATTTACATATTTGTTAAAAATCTCACTATAATCAATTCAAATCAAACTCTTAGATTTTGGAATTTCCAAAATTAGTAATCCATAATTAATATTGGATTTCAATATTCTGGAGATTTTGGAAATCTTGAGATTCTTGAATTTTACACATTCGAATATTCAACACAATCGCAGTCTACCTAACAAGACTTATTTACTTTAAATTTTAAATACTTATTCCATGGTACTTTTGATGTTTGAAATGGAACTAAATTGCATCATTCATGACTTCATGTAAAATCTAGCAAAAGTGAAATATCTTTGGTTCCAAAATGGTTGTAATGTTGTAACAAACAATCTACATCCTATGATTTTATTTTTTTCAAAATAAACTAAAAATTGAGTTATATAAAGGTTGTAGTTCCTGGTAGGTTGGTATTCAGTTGTTGTCTTGCTGAAGGGCAACCCTATTGTTTATTTTATGGAAAGTTTTAAAATGTTAGTGCTGATGTATGTTGGATTGACTTGGTTTGCAGAAAAAATGATGACTATAACATCCACATTAACCCATTAAGGACCAGTCGATCATTTTGTGGTCAATTTGGGTCCTTTTTGGTTTGTAGAGAGAGCATGTCAATGAATTTGATGACGTGGCAAAGGGAACGGGTCTGGGGAATTGGGAAGTGAAGAGTTTAGGACAATAACTAGGCCAATCTGAGGTGGCATGTGGCCAAAGGGTTGAAAAAACCAAGTCAACAGGGGCTGGAATTACACCAAAATTTGCTAAAAATTCCTGCTTTACAACGCACCTTCACCAAAAATTCAATGCTAATTCCTATATCATGCGCAACACTTCCATCCGTACGGTTAGATCTCCAATAGGCACTTGCATTCAAAAGTTTTAAAATTGCTCCCAATTGGCCATACAAAGGATTTGCCACCCCCCAAATCAACCATGGTCCTTAATGGGTTAATACAGTCTGAAATAGACACCTTCCATATTTGACACAAAGGACTCATGCCCATTGAATGACTTGCAAGATTCTTGTAGAAATGAGGACCTCACATATTCATCTTTTTAGGTAATAATTTTGTGACTCATGTTGATAAACTCATCATTTGCCTAAATGTCAAGCAAAGCCTTTTGGACTTAGTTTTAAGAAAATTGTTGACAAAAAGTGCTTTTTGTATTTTATTTTTAATGTTTGAATATATTGAACCCACTTCTAAAGTGAATATGGCTTGCCAAGCACTATATTTAGGGTGCAAAGTCAAACCACCTTTACTATTCGCTTTTTCGTGTTCTAACTGCACAAACTTTAGGCAAGCAACAAGACCTACACTATGTTTCAAGGAGGTTTTTAATTCTCCATTAGATTACCTTCTAGGCAAGCAAATGTCATCTAAACTCTAGAGTCTCAAAGCATATTTTTCATCAAAAAACACCCAAGAAAAATATGCCTTGAGACCAATTTGATTAGATGACATTCGCTTGTCTAAAGATATTTTTTTGAGCTACATAAACAAAATTATGATTTATTGTGGGATCTTACCATAAGATCTTGCACTTAAATGTGAACATGTGGTAAATCTTCATGATATTTGACCATATAGATTATAATAAATTACCATTTCAAGTGAAGTGAAAAGTTTTTCTTTAACCTACCAAAGAATTTTAGATGACTTTGACCGTCGTTTGTAACAAAGTTTTGCACTAAGGATTTTAAATTTAAAAATCTACCATATTCTAGACCATTTTAGGCACACCTCCACTAATTTTCCAAAGGTTTCGGAGACTTAAAACACTTTCAATAAAATCCTACAATACAACTATGTTGTGAGAAATGATAATACACTACACCTTTTTGCAATAAAATTTTCTATCACAGTTTTTTTAATCTCAAAAATACCAACAATAGATTGAAAGATTCAACCATTTTTTACAAGATAAAAAAAAAATTGGAAAAAAAAACATTCTCTAATTTCAACAGTAATTAGAAGGCCAATGCTATCATAGAATTGATAAATGACATTGAACAACTCTAAAAAAATGGAGGTCCATGATATTCCCATTAGAATCTAGCTTGTTCATGGATAAAGTTCTAAACGTTGGAAATGTTGAAGCACCCCTTCTTCTACTTATTAGAGACTATTTGACTAAAAATGTTAGACTTGGCTTTAATTTTGTTGCTAGATACTAATTAAATAGAGTTGCTAGACATTTACAGAGACCACTTGCTCCAATTATAATAAATCTACGTAACACATGCAGAATAAATCATGTCAATGGGCCATGACGGACAAAATTTGAAAGTTCAAAAATAATTTTAACATTTTAAAAATTTAGAGTTTATTAAAATAATTTATCCTAAAATTATCCTAAATTTATAGTGATAGATTTTTTTTTTTTCAATTCCAAATACATTGTAATTCAATATTTCAAAGTGAAAAAAAGACCTATCGTCAACTTGGTAAAAATAAACAGTTTGCTATTTACACTCACTTCTTGAACACCTTCTCCAGTAAGATTTTTGTGGAAAATTTTGAATCATCATTTTTGTCAATACATGAATTTATTGCCATGAGTAGGACAATATACTTTCAACGTCACCAATAGAGATGAGCCATCATTGCAAACCAACCAAGGATTTCAAACCTTGGTAAATGCAAGATAGTAGTATAGTACTCACCTACAATGGGGTCTTTCTTGAAATTCATGCAAAGCGTCTCTTCTTTATCCATCTCATAGTTAGTATTTTACACAATTTAGTCCAAATCCTATATAATGCTACATATTTATCTCAAACCATGCAAGGACCAATCTAATGTGCCTTGTTCATTTCTATTGAATGCCTTTATATTTTTGAAAGATTAAAGAAGGCCTACCCGGTTTGCCGACTTCATTAAGCCAATTGCAAATGGGTTTTTTTATCCAATAGATCCTTAAATAAGGCAATGCTAGAAAATAAGTTGTCCATGACAATCACGTGCCATTTATCTTTGCTTAGTGCAAGCAAGTACAATACTAAGTTGTTTGCCAATCATGTTTGCCATCCCGCCCCTAGTTGTTGTATTTCTTCTTCAACCACATGAATTTTTCCACAATAAACTTCAAAATTGGAAATAAATTTGGACTTTAAATTTGCTAAGCATTAAACTTTCAAGATCCACTTCTACGGTTTTTGAAGCATATTTTATGTTGCAGGGTGGCAAATCTCCTTATAGTAGATCATTGTTTTGTCAATTGTAGCAAATTTACCAACATTCCATACGTTTGGGCAGTTGTCTCTCATTGCATTGAATAACTACCACTAAAAAAAAGAAGGGTTTTGCAACTATACTATGTACCTAGAAGATGCAAGCAGTGCATCTCCTGGATATTAACAATATATACACTATACTATCAACTAGTTTTTCAGTTGCATAGGCCACTTGCAACTAGTGATAATTTGGAGACTTGTAGTTGCAATGGACACCCTAAAATCTAAAAAAAAAGTGTAGCAATTGCAAAAATCAAGCCTCATGTGTGACTCATTTGCGACTTATAGATTTGTAGATTTGAAATTATTAATCTCAATGATTTGTAGATTTCAAAATTTCATATCTACCTTTGACTAGATTTTTAAATTTCATAACTATTTTTTTTTAGATTTTTGAATTTCAAATCTACTTTATTCTAGATTTCAAAAATTCAAATACTGATATTTAATAGATTTCATTGGTTTAGGATACCTTAAAATTTAAAGTATTTTAAAATTCCTTTGCTTTTAAATATTTTTTTATTTCCATAGATTGTAAAAATCTATACTCTATAGAAATCTATAAATTATAGAAGTCTTAGAATTCTATCAACCAAATTCATTCATTCGCATAAGACTACAACTTACAAGTCTTATATGTTCAACCTAGTGGTACTCTTTACAATTGATATGGGACAATTGATAAAAGACAAATGAAAATGAATTTTGGAAGCAACTAGGAAACAACTAGAAACCGACTAAGAAACAACTAGTGTATGACTTAAGAGCGACTAGGAAACAACTAGCTTCAGTACTAGAAAATTCAATTTTTTTGTTGATTTGGTCGCATTCATTTGGTTCACTGTTCTATTGATTTCTATCCAAATTAACAAATTACTCACCACATCAATAGAAAAGTGAATCAAATCTATGCAACCAAATCAATATAAAAACTGAATTTTCTAATACTATAGGAAACGACTAAGAAACAACTAGTGTACAACTAGAAAGCAACTAGAAAACAACTATGGTCATTTTACAGTTACAATCTTTTCTAGTTGTTTCCTAGTCGTTTTTTGCAACTATAGATTGACTATTTTGTGACTAAAACAATGTATGAATGCTATAAAACAACGACATAAAACAATTACATTAGATCTGGTGCTAATAGAGAGGATTACAGTTGCAAGATAGTTGTACAGGACACTACACTAAAGATGATATTTAGTGTCTTGTACACTAAATACGAAGGCATACACTAAAAGCCAATTACCCTATGAAAGTAAGTAACATTAAATGTCAATTCAAACACTAAATGTGAACCAGAGTTGTCATATCAGACGAAATATCACTGTTCACGGACAGAATCGGACCGATTAGGGCTAGGCGGCTGCAAACTTCAGAGCCTTGTAACTTTTGCAAAAATTCTTCAAATCAGGAAAATGAGATGTTTTTCGGCATCTACAGTTTTTGTAGATGCCGAAAAACATCTCATTTTCCTGATTTGAAGAATTTTTGCAAAAGTTACAAGGCTCTGAAGTTTGCAGCCGGCACATTCAAGTCTAACACTAATTGTGGACAAGTTCAGATTTAGTGTTGTAGCTAGTAGGGGGGTAAAAACACTAAATGTCACTCAACACTAAATATCATCTTTAGTGTAGTTGCATAGTAGTTGGTTGTGCCAGGCATGTTTTTCTTCTAGTGTACCTAATTTTCACTATATTATCATATCCCAACATCGTCTTATCCCAACATTGTCATATCTGGCATCATTTTATTTCAACATTGTCATATTCCTCTCATACCTTGATAGATTTGTAACATACAAACATTTTGTGAATAATCATAACCAGTTCCGTATTATCAAATTAGAGATAGTTGAACAACGAAAAATTAATCATTTTTTATGCCAGGAGGGCTTTACATTGGATTGGCACCTTATACCCATATATAATATAATGGCCATAAATACCTTCACTTCCAATAAGATACAATTTTTCCAGTTTGGCCTTTCATATGTCCCCTCGTCCATAATCATTGGAGTTCCATTGAGAGTTCTATATCAACTTGTCTTTGTAATGATGTCCCATAATATCCACGAGGGTCAAAGCACCTTGAATAACGTGGAAAACCTAGGAAACCAACATCCAAGAAAATTGGGTCTAGAACACTAAGGAATTTTCTAAGTTGAAGGTCATAAATAATGAATTTTTGTTGCCAAGAAGAATCTCGATATGCATATTTAATATCATTCACATCTCCATCATAGTAATTGTCATGCATATCCTCTTCTTCCTCTTCACGCAAAGTAAGCTTGGACTAATTAACCCCTTAAGTTCCTTGACTATGTTTTCACCATAAATGCTCCAAAACTGTCATTTCTAATACAACTACCAAATTCTTGAAAAATAACTTTTTTTGACACATATAACCATAGGATCTTGTTGTATGGTAGCTTGAAAACATGTAGTAAAAATTTCAAAAATTTCCACCATGTGGATTGCAAGATATAAGTATTCAAATTCACTTAATTCTTTTATTGAGCCCTGCAAAAAACCAGGCAGCTGCACTTCACAAGCTCATTTTTCTTATGAAAAATGTCCAAAATGATGGTGCTTCTTTGGATTCTTTTTCCTTGACAAGTTGGCTACGTGCTTAAAAATTTTCACATATAGGAAAAAATAGTAAGTAGAAAGAAGTAGAGAATGATTCAAATTACAAAATTGTTAAGAATTTAGTTATGGAACTAAATAATGCCAATCCCAATGGTTGAAATGTTGTAATAAACATTCTACATCCTACAATTTTTTAATTATTTTTAAATGTTGAAAATTGAGTAAGATAAAATACTTCACAATTTATTTTAGAGTAGAGAATCCATAATTGCCCGCAAACTAAAACTCCTCATAACTTTTGACTCATTAAGCAAAATGGAATCATTCAAAGCTTTCCACATATATATAAGTCTTGAAAATCAATTTCAAATTCTTTTCTCTGAAAAAATTGATTTTTTCTGATATGCTTGTCCAAGGAAAAAAAATAACATATTAGACCATAACTTTTGACTCCTATTTCCAAATGTCATGAATTTTTGTGCATATGAAAGATATTCCTCGTCCCCCCCCCCCTTCTATTAAAATTTCAGCCTAAAATATGCAAATCTCAAGTCAGAGGAACTTGCCCAAATTTTCTATGTTGCCAAAAACCACATGATGGTCCTTTAGGGGTTAATATCTAACTCACTCCTGCTACATCTACAAATTTAGAATTCATATGTATCAAATACTTGCAAAATAGTCCCCCCTCACCATCTTCTCCCTTATTTGTCCCATTCCATTGCCTTTTAGTCTCATTCCATTCAGTGTTTTTTTATGCACGATTTTCCGCCAATTGCCTACAGCCATAAAGTCTTGACTCTTCTTTGTAAAGAATTATTTATTTACTTATTTGTGGTCAAAATAGCATGATAAATGCTATAGTTCAAGTCCAAAGATAGATATAATCTAGGTATCACCTACTTTTGATATAGGTATCACCAAGTGTCACCTTAGTATCATCCAATAATTGCATGAGAATTGAAGAAAAATGTGTCTACTTTTCCACAAAGGCTACAAGCTATGTATCAATATTGCCCACCTCTTGCCGATCTTCCTCATTGTTGTGTTGTGCATTTCTCTCCACCCTCTATAATTCAGACCCTCTATGATTCAAGCCATTGATGATGAATTGCAATTTGTGGCAGTTTGTGCTACAACTCCAGAGGCTACAAGAAATCATCCAAACTTTGGGTTTTGGAGGAGGGGCCTTCATCAAAATCCTCTTCATTGAGATCTTCACAATTGGAGGCTCTAAAGTAACTACATCTAAAATTGCACAAATAAGCTTTGTGGCATGGTACGCTCTAGAAAATGAACAACAATTTTGGCACATTGATGAAGGACTATGAATTAAAATGCAAGTGGTTCCATAATTCTGGGACACATTGTGAATTAGTTACAAATTTTCAAAAATGCAAGCTATAGGGTGCTAAAAGTGTCATGTAGGTGAGAGGGTTGCTATTATGTGAGCATAGGATTGTGAGCCCATGAGCCTAGAATACTACACACCTATGTTATAGGTGTATATACTATAGAAATCGTCTATGATTATAGGGTATATATGTTATAAGTACCCATATTATAGGTGTTTATGATACATACACCTTCTATAGTGTGTGGTATCTACATTATAGGCTCAAAGCTCATAAGCTTGCATTCTTGGGCTCACATACTAGCACCGTTGACGTAGGTGATGTCAAAATGCATTTGATGCACATGAAGAATGCCACTAGGGAAGAAGTTAAAGCAACAGAAAGTGTACCCAAAATTGTCCACTTCTAAGGTTGTCACCTCCATATTACTATTAATAGAAATGCACACTACTCAAAATTCTCTTACATTTGTCCTTTTCATGCATTTCATTTTGGATATCCTCTTATTCAGTTTTCCTTCAAAAATTGGGATCAAATTTGAGGAGTGGTCCATTTTAGGTGCAATTACCTTACTTCCAATTCTATGCTTGTGGCTTTTTGTGAAACTGTGATTCAACACACCAATGATGTCAATGTCCTTCAGGAAGGTGTAGGATAATCAAGTCCTATTATTGATGGAATAGGGGGTGTTGGACTACAAGGTGGAGATTGCAAATTAGTAGAATCATAACTATCTTGGGCTAGCAATCTGCAACTACGATGAATGGGCAATCTAGCCCATGCAATTGGGAAGAAATCCAACAAAATCCAACTTAGAACATAAAAATGCAAAGTATCAATGCAAGCAATCTATTGGTGTTATACCTCATTGGAGGAGGTACTAGTCCTCCACCTAAGCATTGTTCTTCCTCCTTCTAACTCCTAAGAATATACAACCAATGCTCTTTGCCTCAATACAAAACCTACTTCCCAATTCACATGTTATGTGAAGGAGATGGTTGTCACATTTCTTATTGTTGTTTAGAAAGAAAAAATTAATAGGTGGTATAGAGTATTGAATGCAACCATCTTTCTTCCATGATATGATTAATTGGTAGGTTAGAGCACCATGATTTGTCATTGAAATTTAGCTACATTTGCCTTTATTGTACTAGTAGTGGTATCTTGAGTCAAGTCATTATTCTATCAAAAAAATTGGATTTAGTAGACTCTTCTAATGCAAAAAATTATTTGCCAAAATTTGAAATTTACCCAAATTTGCCATGAAATTTGAGTGCGCAATTACTTGCAATTGATTTTCAGCTACGCTTTGTCTTACAATTATGAATTTTAGTTGAAATCAAGGATTTGAGATTCTTAAAATTGATGCTATAAAGGGACAAGCGCAAACATGGGGGAGGGGGGCTTGCTAGACTACCAAATCCCATTGTCCTCCCCCCCTCCAACTTCTTTCTTCAAACTTTGGCCCCTCCATAGTCAACAAAATATTAGCAACCTAACTTGCCCCTCAAATTTGGTTTTGTAGAAAAATACCTATAACTTCTTCATCTGACATCTTATTGAAATAAAAGTTATATATGAATCCATAGAACTCTTGAAGGACTCCACGTCCCCCCCAAAAAAAAATTAATTCAATATAAATGGATCTAGTAGAAACCTACTCAAATTCCAAATTGTCCCTTAAGAGGACAATGGGACTTTAGGGGTTAGAATTAAGGTCATTGCATCACTAAACCCTTCAACATTGGATAATCTTTTATGAATTAATACATACTTTCAAGAAAAATCTAAACATTACTTCTAACAAATGGGAAATTATTCAAACAAAACATCACCCCATCATCATCCAAAATACTCCCTTTGTCCCCAAATGATCTTGTTGGCCTTAGTTTGTTATTCCAAAATGATCTTCTTATTGCACTTTGTGCTATTGCAAATTTGTTAGATTTCAATTTCAATTGCTATCTAGGACTAGCAAAACAACTCTAAGTAGTAGTTCTCCTCCATCCATGCAATCATCAATCAAAAGACAAATAATATGATTGAAGGGCTCAATTAATACTATTTGTTCTTATTTATTGCATCTCTTTGATTGTTGCCCAATTGAAGGAGATGAAGCTTTGGGAGGTAGAACAAAGGTAGAAACATCATCTAGAGCCCAAAATGATGACCTCACACCCAATATTAAACCCTTAACGAACAAGCTATCACCATGGAAATCATTTGTTTGGATACCTTGTGAATTGTTGGCTTAAAAAAAGTTAAAAGCCCTCATTGGAAGACGTAACTATTGTAGGTGGCCTTCCTTTTTCACACAAAATTTGGAAGATAAATAGTTGCACTTCTATCCTACACGGGGAGATTCTTTGTCATTCATTAACCTCTAAAGGTTTTTGACTATGTTTTCACCAAAACCGCTCCAAAACTGTCATTTCTAATACTAGTGTCAAATTTTAGAAAAAAAACATTTTTGGACACTTGTAGCCGTAGGATCTTGTAGTAAACTTGTTTAAAAAGATGTGGAAAAAATTTCAGAATTTTCCACATAGTGGATTGCAAGATAATAGCGTTTGAATTGACAAAAATCCTTTTTTTGTCCCTGCGAAAAAACGGGCAGCTGCCCTCCACAAGGTCACATTTGTATGAAAAAATGTCCAAAATGATGGTTACTCTTTGGATTTATTCTTCAAGGCAAGTTGGCTACATGCTAGAAAAATTTCAGATCATTTGGAATTGTACAACATATAGAAAAAAAATAGTAAGTAGGAAGGGGTAGAGAATGATTCAAAGCACTAAATTGTCAAGAATTTATTTATGAAATTGAAAAATGTCAATCCCAACGATTGTAATGTTGTAATAAACAATCTACACCCAATGTTTTTATTTTTTTTCAAAAATATTGAAAATCGAGTTAAATAAAGGACTTCAAAGTTTATTTTAGAGTAGAGATTCCATAACTACCCTCAAACTAAGAATCCTCATAACTTTTGACTCATTGATCGGAATGGAATGATTCAAAGCCTCCCACGTACATATAAATCTAAAGAACCCATTTCTAATTTTAGTTTTTTTTTAAAGTGATTTTTAAAGAAGTTTTTTTTGCTGTCCCGGCTGCCCGCCGAACAATGAAAATGACATATCATGCAATAACTTTTTAACCATGTAGTCAAAAGTTATGAAAATTGTTGGACCTTAAAGCTACTCCTTGGGTACATCTTATGTGAAAATTTCAAAGAAAAAAAAGAAAAACTCCGGTCATAGTGAGCTGCCCAAAATCGCTATGTTGTCAAAAAACGGTGTTTGGTCCTTTAGGGGTTAATTGGAAAACATCCTCAACGTCATTTATGGGTTAAGTGCCCACCAAGGCTCCTTAACCCTTAAATGACGGGCTCGTAAACGTGGAAATCATCTATTTTGTCATCGTGTGAATTGTTGGATTAAAATAATGCAAAAGTACTCATTGGAAGACAAACTACTATAGATGATCTTTCTTTTTCCCACAAAATTTGGTGGATGAGTAGTTGCACTTCTGTCCTACACAAGAGATTCTCTTGTCATTCATCGGCCGCAAAACGTCCGCCTCGACGTTTATGGGTTAAAATGCCCAAGAAATTCCACTTTTCAATATTTTGAAACTACACTTTGAAAAGGGCTATAAAACTCAAAGTTTTTAGGAGGCTAAAAGTGCATTGAACTATACTTACCATAACATTGTTAACCGCGCGACTACACTTCCTCTGACATGAGGTATAACCCCCCCCCTGGATGCCTGGGGGGAAATTTTAGTTATAATCAAGCACATCCAATTGGTTTGGAAATCCCTGTAGCTCTGACAAGACCATATCAACGAATGGAGGGGTCCTGATATGGAGGGAGCAAAAGGCCCCCCCCCCCCGCTGAAGGTTAATAATGTTATGTACAATACAAAACGAGGTTCAAAAATGTTATTTTTAACCTTAACCAGGAACATTTTTGTTAAATAAGAACTAAGATCATTTGGGGGACTTAGGGAGTGTGGACTTAGGGATGCATAAAAATCGGGCCACAAATACCCCCCATAGTCCCACTCCGATAGCGTCTTTGTAAAAAAATCTGATAAGACTTCTTTGGAGGGCCTTCGGTGTCTCATTCTGATAAAAGAGTTACTGTACAGTACATATTTAGAGCTCTGCAACCATATCAATACCAACACCACAAGTCCAGATTGACAAACACGTCCATTTCGTTTCAGCCCAGCAAATTTGAACCAGCCAACGGCCTGCAGGACAGTCTCCCACAAGTTCGATTATTATTACAGAAAGAAGGTACAGCTCCAGGGTATTCTGATTTCAAGTGTCCCAGTGTGTGTCCATCATCAACCTCATGGTACCGGACTACTAGTTCTAGCAAATTCTCGCAGAAGCTCTCACTATCATACCTCCTATTACGCACTCCATCAGTGGACAGATACGATTTATGACTATCCCATGGTGCTGATGACCTCTATCAAAAAGAGCACTCCCTTCTTAGTCGGAAGGCGGCACTTACAAATTACAACAGTATGTTGGCTCTTAGCCTTCTATGGCCTATGTTACACTAGTCATGACTCTCATCTCTTCCCAACCCATGGTTCAATGGGTTCGCAGCCACAGAATATCAAAACACGGGATCAGAATAATTAACAACGCTTACTTGGCTTGCATTCACGGGAGAGTTGTGATCAGAACAAAAAACGCCGCTTATTTTGATTGCAATCACGGGAGAGTTGTGATCAGAATAACGCCGCTTACTTTGCTTGCAATCACGGAAGAGTTGAGAAACTCTGTCAACCGGAAGGCATTGGCTGCGGAAGTTGGAAAACACAGAACCGGTTGGGGACTACTGGAATGTCAACTTGCCATGAGGCACGGATTGGAGGAGAAGTTGCAGGTGCATAAGAAGCCATATTCGTGAGTTCAGGTCTCCTCGTCCTCCGAGCACAAGATTTTGAAAAAATCAACGTCTGACATTGCTGAGACCCTCATCTGATTTATCAAGTACACAACTGTCGCAAGCCTCCTGGCCGTCCACAAGTTATCGATCGAGTACAGATTGAATTCTGTTGATACATTTTTCAATTCAGCATCGCATTCAGGGCGCTTGGAAACGGTTTCACCACATGAACGATTGATGTCTCTGCATGACCAGCAATAGGATCAGACACAGAATGGGAACATAATCAATTCAAAAGATCTACCAATTCAAAAGATGGAAAAACGTTTTCTAGAGGTACATTGTTGCATTGAAATCCATCATTCTCATTTTGTCAAATTATCAGATAAAGTTCGCATACTATCTTGCCATGAACAACATAGCAAGGAGCCAATAGGAGCTACATGGAGTCGACCATGTGCTAGAATTCAAGTTCAAAATAGCCAACCGTATAATAAAATAGCGAGTCGTATAAGAATGTAATTAAAATTCCAATTCTCAACGTAAAGAGTGCAAGTCTACAAGGGATAACACGAACAACATAGTGGTTCATAGGACAAAAAATACCTTCGTGAACTGGTCATCGCAGTGGGGGATAGAGTGCGTCCTGGAGACGCTGCGTTTTGTACACCTCTGGAGCGACTGTTTGAGCGAGTTGCAGAGAACCTCCTGTGAAATCAAAAATTGCAATCTTATCAGTCCACTCCAAAAATACAATCCAAAGCTTCGTACAGCGCCAGTTCTCCAGAGACCACCTCCGCAATTAAATTGGGTTGACAATTACAAAACAAAATCAGAAAAATAAATGAGCACAACGGAGGTCAGTGATGGCGCGTACCACAAGATGCGGATGACGCCGTCGCGAGCTCGAGCTTCGCAGCTTCGAGCTTTTCTTTGCCAAGAGGCCAGGCGACGGCGAGAACATCTCGAGTGTAGCCTTGTACGCTGGCGATCTGTACCCATCTTCCAACACCGAGCTCGCCGGCGCATCACGAGGCGCATTCCATGAGGAATTCTCCACCCAATGGCACTGCGAGCTTTCGCCTCTCGTAAGAAACCTCGGCAACGCGAGACAATTCGCGAATTCAGGCACATCTCGCGTCGGTGACGACGGCTCCACGTCGTGAACAGGAGACGGCATTTTGTAAGGGAGCCGCGTCGCGGGCTCCACTTCTTCCTCAGTATCTGATGGCACCAGCGCCGGCGACGAAACGTGAGCTGGGCAGTCGAAATACTCTTCTCCTTGGAAAGAGTATCCATTGCGCAGAGGAGTGGTTTTCGGGCTTTTCGGGGGCTTGGCTGAGTTGAGGTTCGATTTCTTTCGAAGTTTGACGATGGCGCCGTCCACTTGGTCTACTTCTTCGTGTCCTCGCACGGAGTCCTCGCTTTGAGATTCCGTGTACGAGTGCCTGGAAGTCGAGGTTGTGTGGTCGCCGTATGACCAGCGGTCGAAAGACTCCACGGAATGTGTGGGCTTGCGACTGCTACTGCTGGAAGACGACGAGCTTGGCGTTCCTGGACCGCAGAGTGTACTCGTCGGGGAACGAACACGGTGCGAGGAGGGGTCTTCACAGAAGCTGTAGTCCGCGCATTGGTACTGCGGGGTTCCGAATTGCGAAAGCGCGCCTGAAAATGCTCTTGGACGGGGAGCTCGCGGCGTTGATAGCGATGGCGGCTCTTCGATTGAACGATGGGAGTGCTGTTTCACAACTGACGACGATAAATTGGAAACAGATGATGATAACGACGTGGTGAGAGAGCCAGCACGGAAGGGGGGTGGAGAGGAGCTCCAACTGTTGCGCTTCATGGAGGGCGCAGAAGCGAGTCGCGGCGGCAGTTGCAACGCGGGCGGCGCGTCGACGTTTGCTTTCTCTTCGACCTTGGGCTTCCCGGGCGTCACCTCCCACTTGAACGGCACAGCCAAGGTTCCCACATCCGGCGATGGCGACGTCACGACGAGCTTTGCATCCCCTGTTTCCGAAATGCGTGAATCGCTGACCTCGCCCGAGGCTGAGGCTGCTTCCTCCCATTTGAACGGCACGGGCACAATCGCCATCGACGAAAGCTCCCGCCGCGGACTCTCGTTATCGGCGTCGTTCAGAGCCTCCCACAAAATGGACCCAGATGGGCGATGCTTGCGAACGCCATCAGTTCTCTCTTCCTCCTTTCGTGACTCTGGAATTGGGAATATGCCATCAGCACGAATCTCAAGTCCCACAATCTCACCACTCTTACACATCCTGGCTTTTGCGACCTCAAAGCTCCGCCCCAGTTCCCCACTCACGCAATTCCGCCGCCTCAAATTCGTCGGAGATGCCGAAACGCTCGTACTGCGCGATGTGTTCGAAACGTCCGGAGCTTCCAAACCACCATTCTCACCACTGGCGCTTGACAATCGCTGTGCAAACGAGCTTGATTGACGATAACTCCTGGCGGGGCTTCCTAACCCCGGCACCGCGGCGCCGCTGAAGTACGACGGCAGCGGACTGGGATTCGGCAACGGGCTGCCATGGCTGTATCCGTAAGATCTCGACGCAGCAGGAAGCGGGCCGCTCCGCGAGTTCAATCGATCAGTTGGACCAGCACCTGCGCTAGATTCGTACAGACGAAACGGCGACATCATTTCTTCCGCCCGTTGCTGCGACTGCGAGCGCGGCAGCCACGGCGACTGCGACCGACTGGAGTCCCACTCACTCGCGTGCGAGGACATGCTCCGGAGCTGGTAGTCACGACGACACGGCGACACGGCAGGAATTCGAAGCACATCTTCCTCCACCATTATCAACTTCCTCGCTCATCAACACTTCAATCAAATTCCTCTAAATCTTATCAACGTCCACACACTCTAATCTTAACTTAACCCAATCCCAATGCAATCAACCAAAACGAAAGCGCTGAAGAATCTCGTTCCTTCAATGCAGCGCACAGGTCGTCGTTCCCGTGAAGCCAGTCACGCTCTGGAAAAGTACTCTACTCCACTAGGGGCTACTTCACTCCCTGTAGTACCACCTCGCTGGAGGCATGATAATGAGCACCTCCGAATCACTTCCTACGCGTTTTTTGAACAGACATTGAATGCTGCTGGAACCACTCGCACAGTACTCCTCCCAGAACCGGCAGCTAGCAGCATGAAGCTCCAGTTCCCAGTCCTGGTCTGGTACTCTGGTCTGCTCTTGTCTGGTTGGTTGGCTGTCTGTCAAGCTGTCAGAAACCCTGCGAAAAATGGCCTCCACTCATAATGGAAATACCGAACGACCACTTCGCATACCAACTCGGTTGGTCGACCTCTGGACCTCCCCAGCTCACACTCCCCACTCCCCAGCCTCGTCAGGACCCTGTCGACGATCGTACTGTACGTCCAGAAGCTTCAAAGTTTGCACTCGCAAGCTGTCCAAATCTCCAGGAGCTTCAAAGTTTTGCACTCACATGCTGTCAACGGAGCACTTCAAAGTTTGCACTCACAAGCTGTCAACGGAGCACTTCAAAGTTTGCACTCACAAGCTATCAACGGAGCACTTCCAAGTTTGCACTCGAATGCTGTCAAGGAACTCTTCAAGGCTCGTACTCAATAGCTCTTAAGCAGCTTCGAAGCTGGGAAACTTGTTAGCTAAGTATCATAACTCACAGACGGCGACTGGAGTCTGTGGCGAGAGGCTCCAGTAATCCAGTGGCTGCGGCGTTTGGAAGAAGGTGGTGGCGGGGGGCTCAAGGCTGATATACTGTGGGAGTTGAGGCCGCCAGGTGCACTGGCACATGACCGGAAAAGAGGGGCGGGGTTGGGGACCTTCTTCAAGGGGAAAACGGCTGATCATTTTGGAAGCGGGTGTAAAATATCTGTTGGAGGATTTTAGATGATTTTGTGGGCTTTGGGGATGCATTCAAATTTTTTAATTTTAATTTTTTAATTTAATTTAATTTAATTTAATTTTTTTAATGAAAACAATGACTTCATCAAATTTTCTTGTTTTCTTATTATGGTGATGGCCTGGACGTGCCAACAGTGAAGGGACCTAGGAGACAGGGATTGGAGTGTATTTGCTGGTGTATTTTACGTGCCATGATAATAGGGGTTGTCAGAGGAGATTGGAAGTACAGGGGCTTGAGTTCTGGGGGGGGTCTATTATCCTTCCCTCTTATTACAACAGTCCATGACTTTGTTCAGGCCTGCTTTTTTGTGTGTTTTTTCAAAGGAACGGTGACCATTGCATTAAAAAACACAGAGAAGATTGTTCAGGCCTGTTTTAGGCCAAGGTAAGGGGAGATTTAGGACGGGTTAGCTTGAGTGGTGGAATTTTGCTGACAGGCAAAATTTTACGGGAAAAACATTGTGTATTTGTTTTAAAATTCGTTTTAAAATTTTGTGCATCCCAAAAATAATACTACCTCCGTCCTAAAATGATTTTCCTTTTGGACAAAATGTTCCTGATTAAGGCTAAGAATAACATTTTAAAGATGTGTTTTGCATTGTAAGTAGACTCAGTGCACTCTTAGCCTCCAAGAAACTTTGAGATTCAAAGCCCTTTTCAAAGTGTAGTTTTGGAGTATTGAAAAGTGAAATTTTGGGGGGCATTTATAAAGAGCACGTGTGGACATTTAATTGTTGAGTGTGAGGTTATCATTTCATGGGTATTTATTATGTACCCAAGATGATGTTCGGACCTCCATTGGGCCTCCGAAGCTTTATCTCCTTCAATGATTGGAAAATACTCAAAGAGATGCAAAAAAATAAGAATGAATATTGTTGATTGATCTCTCCAATCATTTCATTTGTCTTTCGATTGGTGATTGCATGGATGGAGGAGGAACTATTATTCAAGGTTGTTTTGCTAGTCCCAGAAAACAATCGAAAGCCAAATTTGACCTATTCCAACATTACAAAGTGCAACATGAAGATCATTTCGGGACAAAAAACTAAGGCCAATAGGAAGATCATTATAGGATAGAGGGAGTAATAAATTGTGAACCTAACTATGAATAGTAATCGCTGAAAATTAGATGTTGTTGTTCCAAAAATTGAATGAGTAAAATATGTATATATAGAGAGAGATGGAAAATGAATTCTACAAATAAAAAAATTGGCAATAAGATGGTTTTGTTTGTTGGTATACAAGAGAAAACTTAGAAGACATTTCTATTGGGAGGTTGGACTTCCAAACTTCAACCATATGATATGTTTCTATTGCAACAATGCTCCATTAGATGTTTTCTTTGGAGGGGGGTTTGGAGGGCCGTTTTGGGCTTGTTCCTGACATTGTTCCCCTGGCAGTAAAAGAACAGCCACTGTCAAAATTTATTTTTTTGAAAAAAATAAAAAAAATCTTAAAATGAAAAATCAAGATGAACAAAAAAAGTATTTTTTGAAAAAAAATAATAATATGATGTAGCAGTCCCTCTGCCACATCACACAACTGCTGCGGCGCAGTTTCAAACAGTTCCAGAGTCTGGGAACCCGCAACCCTCCACAAGGGCTGAAAAATATATAATGTCAAGGCATCTGGCCATCCCTCCAACCTCCACTCCATGTTAGAGAGAATAAAATAGTTGGAGAGGTTGGAGGGCCGACTAGAGGCCCCTATTTTTGACAACAAACAAAAGATTTATGCTATAGTCATGCACCTAATCAATGAAGGGACACTCATCAATTCGTCTAGTGGCTAAAGTGATCTTATACTAGCTATAGGTGCTATAGATTTTGGCACTATGAGTGCTAATGGAAAGCTACCAATCATTGTTAAGCTCCGATGGAGCTTCCAGACCCCCTCAAGTTGGTGGAGGTTCAAGAAAGCAATGGAAACTGTTTTTTATAATACTCAGAGAGTTTAGGATTTAGAATTTAGGTTTTATAGGTTCTAGAGTTTGGAGTTTGAGTAGAATTGTCCAAACCGTGCATTTTAATCCTTGAAGGACCACAATGTAACAAAGTAGCATTTGAATAATTTCAAATGACCAATAGAAGATGAAGTTCTAACTATGATTCTCCATTCATATTTTTAAAGACTTGTTTGAATGTGTTTACACCAGACGTTGAGATGAATTCCCTCTCAAATGTATTGTTGAACTTTGTACACAAATGATACTACAAAGAAAAGCAAAAATTATTTTTCAATGTATTTTGGCAACTTATTGTAGATTTAAATTTTAGCCAAAAAATGGTCTTTTGGAATTAAAGACCAACTAATTTCTATTCCAATTTCATAAATGAAATTTTTCTAAAACTTGAGAATTTCCAAATCTATTTATTGCAATTTGAATTTTGATCATAATTATAACCATAATCTACTTATTTTCTAATTGTAAAATGAAAGGAAAACTTTGCTTACACCTTGATGTTCTACACTATAATACCCCAAAAAAGATTGAGCAAATATTGAATTTAGTATAAGTTTTCTTCACTTCTTATTCTATGATTTATTACAATAATTTCAAATTTAATTACTTGTAAAAGAGACGTGACTTCATCCTTTAAATATATAATAAAATTATTTCTACTCATTTTCAGAGGAAAAATAGAGCATACAAAGCAAATGAGCACTAAGGTTGCTCACATAGTCATAAGAACCATCAGATTAGGGTTAACCTTTAAAAGGACACAACCATTGACTTCATTGTCAATTAACAATATACTTTGCACTAAATGCTCCATTTTCCACTGTATATGAATGAATTTTCTTATGAATGAAATTTTTTTGTTCAATTTTCTAAAGATGAAATCTCAAGTCTTCTATAGGTTTAATTTTTTTAAATTTAACCTCTAAAGACCCAGAGTCCCCTCGAGGGACAAAATGGATTTTGGTCAGGTTCTTATGGTCTAAATATTTTTTTGATTTTATGAATTTATTTTGTGAAGATAGGAAAACACATTAGCTTTCCAAAAATATAATTTTTACATCAAACGGAGCCTGGGAGCAAAAGTTATGGCATATAAAGCCCTTTTTTTTAGCTCAGTAGGCAAGAAATATCCTTCAAAATAACCTAAAGTAAATGATTTAAGAAAATAAATTGTAAAGATTATATTTTTATGTAAATGGGAAGCTTTGATTTATTTCATTTGGATTTGTTATGTGAAAGTTATGGACAATCTTGTTTTTCGGGCAATTAGAACATCTTCTTGAAAAAAATAACTTCTAGGATTCATTTCTGACGTCAATTTTTAGAATTAGAAAAAAATAAAAAAAATATAACAAATTAAAGATCTCTTGCTAGAACAATCTCACCATTGAAAATAGTATATTTCAATTCCAACTTAGAGCTATTCACAATTTAGATTTTCCTTCAATCTTGAACCTACTTCTATTTAACAACTTTTTAATGAGTGTAAAGTAATTTTAAAAAATGAAATGAAAAAATGAAAAAAAATCTTCCTAGATTTTCAGCTCAATTATTTATTATACAAAATTAAAAAATTAAAAAAAAAATAATAATAATAATAATAATAACCACAATGAGGAAATTTCCACCACAATCAACTCCAAGCACAACCAAGGAAGTCTTAAGATGATTGGATGAAAAATAATAGTCCAAAAATCACTAGGATTAGCCTTAACTCCAAAGTGACAAAGAGGACAGAAAGTGTCCTCACACAATTTCAAGTTCAGTTCAAAGTGTTGTAACTTTTGCATCCAAGGTCCAAATTCAATAAAACTTGTTGTAAAAGTTGCGTTCTCCCCTCTAGTTTGTGTGGTAAAATTTTTAGATTAATCCAAGATTTATTGATTTTTTGGAAGCCAATCGAAGTTCACAACTTCAATTTGAGTTCACCAAATTGTATTTTAGGGCTGCAACTTCGGGGCCTTGTATCTCTTTCATCCATTGCTCATTTTCAATATAAAAAATTGGATTTTGTTCCCCTTGAAGTATGGTTATTGTGGTAAAGTTTTCATGTCAATCCAAGTTGTCTTGAATGTTTGGGAGCAATTCGAAGTTCCAAATCCTGCCATTTTGGGAGTATAGTGAACTTCGGTGGCTTGTTTCTTCTTCATACAGAGTCCATTTTCAAAAATTATTCTTGGAAAAATTGCGCATACTAGTCTAGTTTGTGTGGCTAAAATTTTATGTTAATCCAATAATTAATGAGTGACAGAGAAGCATTCTAATAGAAGGAGGTTCAACTTTAGATTTGTTTTTTGCAAATTTTCTTGCTGATTTTTGACATTTCAAAGCCGTTTTGTAGACACAATGAGTCAATTGAATGAATTTTTTTTCCACCAATGTGTTTGTATACTAGTTTTGAATCATTTTGTAGTGTAAAGTTTTTTCATTTGAGTAGGTTTAGAAATCAAATTTCACCTCCAAATGTGTTTTTGGGAAAATTTCAGCATCCATTTTCAACACTAAAACATTATGATCTTGCAATCTACATGGCCAATTGACTTGTATATGTCATCTACAGCATGTACACTACACGATTGTACGTTTGAGATTTGTATAATTTGAAGACATTTAGATCCATAAAGCTTCAAAAGCAATGATGTTTTTGAACCCCAGAAATTGAATGTCACTTTGGTGTTAAAACATATCCAAATGTAACAATGGCTAAAGTCATAGCTTAACCAAAAAGTTCAGGATTGCCTATATGTCAACAAAACCACTTCTAAATTACCATTCCAATGCAAAGAGCTAAGAGGGAACAAAAAAATTTGTTTTTGTAAATCCAAATATAGAATCTTGCGTAAGATTTTAATGAGAATTTATAAAAGAAAATTCATAAATTTTGACTAGATAGATTGTCAAATAATAGTGTTCAAAGTAAAAAGTAATGAATTTTTAGAGATCTTGCCATGCTAGGTTTCCACACTTTGAATTGCTTTAATTCAAGTTTTTTGAATTAAAGAAACTTGTGGTAGAAAATTCTAAAATAGAGAGTTAAGTTGGAAAATCTAAAAAAAGGTTTAGGAAAAAAAACATTGTATTTTCATTATTTTAAAACTTGTGAGGTAGAAGTATGATGGAGATTGACTAGAAATCTACATCAATTATAGTACTAAAATGGAATTAAAACATATCAATTCCAATGGCAAGGTTGACCATGCAAATAATGCTAATCCTATAAATAAAAAATCTTGAAAATTGTGAAAATTGAGCTCAAAGATGTTTAGAAACCAGTTATAAACAATATTTTAAAAATTGCCTACAAAATTAGATGTCCATAAGTTATCCATTACAAATTCAAATAGAATGAAATAAAGCTTTATAGATAGGAAAGAATACATTTTATGAGAAAAAAATTAATTTGTATTTTGTGGAAGGAAGGTGCTACCTGGACTTGACTATTTTTAAATTATATTGCATAAACTTTGTTCTGAAGCACCAATCAAGGTAAACATTACATTTCGTTTAAGCTAGTACATTCCCACATCTTCATAACAAAACATCAAAATATTAGAGTAAAAATCGACATCATAAGAATCTGTCTGAAATTTTGAAAAGCCTATTTTGAAGACTAGTCCTTTAGGGATTAATTTGATAGCAATAAAAAAACTGGAATAAATTGTCATTTAAAATATATAATCTACAAACCACAACATAAACGTAGTCGATGTAGATCAAGGCTACGAGATGACAAATGTTTAACCTCTAAAATCCCATCATTCTTTTTGAGGACCAAATGTGCTATAAGAACCTTGAGTTTCATGTAATGCAATTTTAGGTGGCACCTAAAATTGCGTCACATAAAACATAGGGTTCTTATGGTGGTGGAGTTTGGGCAAGCTTATGTGGTCTCAATATTTGTTGTGATTTTTTTAATTTTTTTGTAAAGATTGAAAAATACACTAGCTTTTGGGAACAATAATTTTTATTTCAATCAATGCCCAAGAGCAAAAATTATAGGATTGATAAACTTAATACTAATTATTTTAAAATTTAAATTTAAATTTAAAGTGGAAATTCTATTTAAATTTTTTTAATTAATTATTTGATATCAATGTGCCAACCCTGCCTTATAGCTATCGTAATGTGTTTTAATTCCATGTTAGTTAGAGTTATCAACAATTTATTTTTTCCTTCTATCTTATATTTAGTTCTACATAGTGATTTTTTAAGATTAAATTCAAAGGGGGTGGGGGTGTTATAATTATTTTCTTAGATTCTCAACTCAATTATTCAACATAAAAGAATTTATATTCAAACTTTGTAATGCTAAAATTTAAAATTATAGTGTAATACTTTAATCATATAAGGTGCAAAAAACTTGTTTTCTTCACTTTAAATCTAAATATCTTGCAATATACATGGTCAAAGATTTGTGTTTTTTTAATCCAAAAATTCTTATACTAGTCTAGTGCAAGATCATATAATTAAATATGCAAAATGAAAAAAATCAATTTTTTTTACTCTTTGCATTAGAAATGGCAATTTTGAATATTTTTTAACAAATAAAGGTCATGATCGTCTACAAGTTAAATGTATGGAAAAAGAAGAATCTTATGCGGTATTTCTATTTCTATCATACATCAAAGGTTATTTCCATAGAAAAAAATGAATGAAAAAGTGTTGACCCTAGTCACCAAGTATAATAAGGTAGGAGGCTTTGGAACATTTCATGTTCTAAAAGTGTCTACTAACATAGAAGCACATATTATATTGTTTAACCCCTAAAGGACCGTTTGTCCCCTTGGGAGACAATTTGGGTCTAAGCAGGTTCCTACGACCTCAATTTTTAGTGAATTTTTTTGCAGATGTGCAGTTTTGCAAGAACTTTGTGGATACGGTATTATGTATATTATTTTGATGCAAATATCTTGCAATCTATGCGGTCAAAGTTTCTAAAATTTCTTGCATACATTCTTCTACTAGTCTATTATAAGATCCTATAGTTAGATATGCAAAAAGAAACAATTTTTAAAGTTTTGCTCTTTGCAATAGAAGTGGCAGTTTTGAGTGTGTTATGATGGAGAAAAGGCCTTGGTCCTTTAGGGGTTAATGCATCATCAATGTACAAATAGTGTACATTTCAAGAGGTGACTATTGTGTTTCAACTTCAGATTTTTTTGACTAATTCCATAAAGGGTTATGAAACAACTTGGGTTAAATGCCAATTTAGTGAAAAATATTTCATGAAACCAAACTCCCATAAATTGCAAAATCAATTGATCAAGGGTTTCTTCATGTACCTTCTAGCTTACCCAAAATCTCTCTCCTCATCCCTCAACAATCCTTTCAAAAATTGTGCAAAGATATGATTAAATCCTAAAAATACAACATTTATATTCTTTATTTATAATAGTTTTTGGATTTTTATTATTATTTTACATGAGGTAAGATGAAAACATTTTGAACTCCCATTTTTTAAAATTAGAATATAATCCTTATTTTCCTTTGTAGGAAATCTGGTTCAATTATGGACCAGTGATAATGTAGTTTTATTTTAATGAATAAAAGGTTCTCTATTTGCATCAAACAATCAATTAACTTGGACTCTGACTGTGCGATACAAATGAAGGCACATCTGACAGCTCGTCATCATCCCCAACAAGCCGATGCTATCTGGCAGAATTTTGATAGTAAGGTAATATGCTCTTAAAGAGACCATTTAAGGGTTGGTCCGCCTTTTTCACAGGCTTCCGTGGGCAGAAATATGTTTAGATCATTTTTCAGAGAATAGAAAAATAGATGTGGTATCTGACACAAGTGGTTTTGTATTTTTTCAAGCATTTTTAAATTACTTATAAAATTTTAAAGATTCAGGGCATAGGCATCTATTTGTAACCATAGGTCTTCCAAAATCTGTCTACTTGCATCTGCCTTATATGTCTTCACTCTCATGTCCTCACACGTACGAATGAAGATTATATCATCTGGACCAAGAGTCACCCCACCAAGCTCGTTTTTGTAGCTTTGTTTTGACTCTTCTTCTATTTGTGCTCGTTTTTCTTCATCGTCCAGTCTTTGGCTTGGCTATTTTGTGTGGTGATTTTTTTTAATGCAATAGTTCTTCCATTTGTTAAAAACAAAAACAAAACAAACAATCAATTAAATCATTCTTTAATGATTATTTGAAGCCCATTTCATAAGGATAACTTTAAATGCAAGCTAAACCTAGTTGTATAGACAAAACAATTAATGTTCAATTGCTTCTCTTTGCTTAAAAAGGAGGGGGAAGGGAGGGGGAAATACTATATTATTCACTGCAATATCCCTTATTAATTATACAACTAACTTTTGAAGCCTTGAATTGCTACTTAACCCCTAAAGGTCAAAACTGCCATTTTTATAGCAAAGAGTTAAAAAAATTGAAAATTGTTTTTTTGCACATCTAACCATGGGATCTTACACCTTACTAGTATGAGAGTGTGTAGAAAAAATTTCAGAATTTTTGACCGCATAGATTGCAAAATCTAAAATATTAATATCTTTTATATAAAATAAAAATGCACTAATCCCAATGGTGAGATTGTTCTAGCAAGAAAACTAAACCACAAGGATTTTTATTTATTTTTAAATAGTAAAAATTGCATTCGGAAATGAATCCTCCAAGTTATTTTTTTCAAGAAGATGCTCTAAGTGCCCCCAAAATAAGATTGTCCATAACTTTCTCAATCCAAATCCAAATGGAATGAATTAAAGCTTTCCAGATAGACAAAAATATAATCTATGGGAAAAAAAGTTTAAAAAAAAAAATTCAAATTTTTTTATTTCTTTTTTGATGCTGTCCTCCCCCCCCCCCCCACCCCACCCCCACCCCCACCCCTCCCCCCCTCCCTTATTTTGTGCTTATTTGGGCATAACTTTTGTTCCCAGGCACTGATTGAAAAAAAAATATATATATTCCCATGAAGATTATTAGTTTTCCTATCTTCAAAAAATCATGACAAAAATTCAGCCTGTAGGTACCTGCCCGAAATCCCATTTGTCCTCCGAAAGTACAACGGGCTTTTAGGGGTTAAAAAGGCAGCCCTTTGACGACAAATCTGCACTGCTCCAAGAAACTCACTACAGTGTGTTCCAAAAGCTTGAAGTATCCCTCACCGTCCTTGTCTGCTCCGTCGCGTCTAGTTGTCTTGTCTGTCTGTCCGTCCTTGTCCTTGTCCTCGCCAGGCCTCTTGTGGCTGGCGATTGTATTCTACCCCTTCCTGGCAATGGAATTCCGTTTCATTTGTCTCAAAAAAAAACTAAAAAACTTGAATTATCAGACTATCAGTCCCAAACAAGTATAAATATTAATTGGTATTCCAACAAGTATACAGTGAACATTAATTGGTATTCCAACAAGTATACAGTGAACATTAATTGGTATTCCAACAAGTATACAGTGAACATTAATTGGTATTCCAACAAGTATACAGTGAAGATTAATTGGTATCTCCAAACAGCAAGCATCATTGATTCAATTAATTGTCTGGAATACCCCCTCCCGGCTTGATAAACTTAAATGATCTCCCTTCACAGTCCGCATTGATTAAGCACCGGTTGATTGGAAAGGTAGCTCGTTGAATGATCATCATCAGTATTGAATGTAGTATTGAATCCTTTTTTTAATATCCTTTTTTTGATTTTGAAACATATGAAACGGAATATTGTATCATATTTTATTTGTTCTCTAAATTATTGAGTTGCTGTAAGTTGCAGTAGGCCTGTAAGTTATCTCCCACTCCTCCTCCTCCGTCGGTCTCAGGCTAAATCAATTCCTACCGTGCCAGACATCGAATATCGAGCCTGTGTACTTCAAGTCTGACTCTCCTCCAGAACCGTATCAGTAGACGGATCTGGGCAGGAAGAACGAAGAACGAAGAACGGAGAAGAAGAACTTGGAAGGTGGGTAAGCTTACCGGACGTCAAGGTCTGGACCGGCACTCTGGTGCCGAAATTGAATTTTTTCACGTCAGATTTTCCACGAGTCCACGTCACCTCGTAGCATTCACAAGATGACAAGTGACACTTCCAATTCGAAAGAACAAAAATGGCTTAATTTATGTCGAATTTGGCCTTCACGTAGGATATATCCAAACCGACCGCATCCTGCCTAAAAAAAAAGCCATCATCAGTTTGTGTACAATTCCAAAATCAATATGTAGGTATGTGGAAGAAAAGATTCTGAGAACATTGACGAAAAATAACTTGCACCCTTCCTAACTAGGTTGGGAGAGGTGAAGAATTATCAATAAACGTGGCACAAAATAGGGGGTAATTTTTTCAAAATTATCCTTGGTTGGGGCAATGAGGGGGTCAATTTTCACTTGCCTCCTAACTCTTGCATTCAAATGTCGCACTGGAAAAAATTTCGCCCGGGATTGGTTCTTTTGGTTCTTTGTATTGTTTCTTCTATCAATGAAAATTGTCCATGTGTTTCAAATTTTTTATTTTTATTTTTAAATGTTGCATTGGAAAGAACTTCTTTTCACTTGCCAACAAAAAAATTTGAACACTCTAATAATAATAATAAAAAATAGGCAGAGTAGCACAACAGTCCCGGTTTGGGGGGGACCGGGCTCCACCTTAGTGGGGGAATTTCATTGGTGCATTAATGTAAAAAAAAAGGACTTTACAACGGTCAATGACGGCCGGGGTGAACTGACCCCCCTCGCTCGTACCTCTGGAAAAACCCTGAAATTTTTGATTTTCCATGCATGAATTTTTTTGCAAATTCTGAATTCATATTTGCAATCAGAGGCCCCAAATTAGCTGGGGGGATTCTAGAAAATTGATTTTATGCGGCACAAAATAGGGGGCTTTTTTTTATGTGCACCCCTGGATGGACTTTGGCAGTACGAGCGAGGGGGTCAGTTCACCCCGGCCGTCAATGACCGGCTCGGAAGGGGAAGGGAAGATCGATTATTACTGATTGTAATGAAAGTCTCGACGTGTTTTTCTACTTGAGTGACACTCACTCACCTTCTGCAGTTGCAGTTATGGTAACTTTGGGGTTTCAAATTAATCCAGACAAGAAGCTCCAGTTAAAAAATGTTACCCCTGTCAGAATGCTAACGTGACTCTTTTTGTTGTTTTATCTTTGGCTTTTTATATCATAACATGGGAGGACTTTCATTGCCCCAAATCAGAAAATAATGGAACTCCTCACTCCTCAGCCAGTGGCAAGCAAACTCGAAGGGGAACCTCAACTTAAGTTACTTTTAGGGCAGGCCGAGCCAAAATTACGATCCTTGGCTTGGCTTTTTCTTTCCACGTGGCATGCAATGAAGGGTGGAAATGGAGCGAATCCATTAATTGGGGGAGACAACTGAACTGCTTTGCAACAAGCCAAATTAAGCCGTATATTAACTTTTAGACAAGGATGGACGGAGGGATGGACCTTCAGTTGGAGTCTTTTTTTTTTTTTTTTTGTATCCTGTGGTTACGCTGAACTTAATTATCTGCTTCAGAGAACCCCTCAGCACCAATGACGGGGCGGAGAAACTGAAGGGAAGCCCAAGATGCTCAATTGTTCATCAGGGGGCGGCCAGCTAAATTCAGCCAGCAGTTTGGTTGGCCCTGCAAAATCTGGCTTTGGGGCCATAACATCTAGAATCAAGGAGGATTTCTAATTCTCATTTTTGGAAAATATAGCTCCATGCGTCCAATTGGAATAAGAAGGTTCAAGTAACTCCAAATGTCGCGGAAGTCACAAAAAAATAATTAAATAAAAAGCAACAATTTATAAATACAGTTAACAATTACGCAAAGTATACGAGAGAGTGCAAAAATCTCATTATATGAGAACTTAATGTTTCTTTTTCATGTGTTTTATATTGAGTAGGGATGGGGGGGGGATTCTTTCAATCTAGTAGTAGAAACAACAAGGAAAAATTCTTTCAATTGCCATGTGTAGATAATGGAAAAGACCCATGAGAAGATCTTCATGACAACTTAGAGCACATGAGGTTCTTATCATGCTAATTTTCTAATAGAGACTTCAAATTCTATAATCTTTTGATATATAGATTTTTTTTTGAAGAATTTCTACATGTATCTATAGACTACTATAATTTTATAAGGTTGAAATTTTATTAAAAAAACATCCTTTTTTTTTTTTGTTGGTATACCAAGAAAGTGCCAATTTTGACAATCTCTACCCCAAATGATCCCATATTTCAAGAGTTAAAAAAACTGTTTAGCTTCTACAATTTGGCAAGTATGTCAATATCATGATATGTTACACATGGTCAAAAAAAGCAAAAATAGACTCTCTGTTGATTTTTCAACGTTGTTCAGGAGGCTCCTAGTTACTCCTTGATCACAAAACTTCTAGATGACCAGGGAAATCTTAAAGATGTCCGTAACAAAGTTGAAAGTGTATGTACTAGCTTCTATTCATGACTATACACCCAGGATGTCATGGCTAGTGTTCAGGAAACTTTTTGAGTTTTACCGGCTAATTTCCTTCAATTCTCACATTGAACCGGTTTTTAAAGAACTGAGTCCGGTTATTTCCTCTATTTTTTTTTACTGAAAATAGAAATTTTATAATATTTTTCACCAATTTTTTACCGATGTTTTCAAATTGCAAAAGTTTTTTATCCAAATTCCTCCGACTAACTTTGCACTAGCTACGGATTTTTTTCGATCATTGGTCATGGCTCTTGATATATAGCTTGATAAAGAAACAATTTTGGCGTGTGTCAATAATTGATTTTCTACTGACATGGCTCATCAATTAGACCTACCCTTGACTAAAGGAGAAGTACACCAAGCTCTTCTACTAATGGCAAAAGGTTGTAGACTTGGCTTGCAAAGTCTGGGACCTTATTGGTGATGATTTTATGAAGATGGTGGAGATTTCTATTAGCTAAGGCCACCCACCTTTTGGATTGACTTTAAGAACTATCACGTTGTTGTTTAAATCTAGTGATTGTGCAAACCTCTCAAATTGGCGCCCTATTATCTTGTTAAACATTTTGTATAAAATTGTGTCTAAAGTGCTTTAGGTTAAGATGTAGAGCCTACTCAAAAATGTCATCAATCCTGAATATTTTTTTTTTCCAAACATATCTTAAACAATATTCTATTACAATATGAAACAATTGAAGGGGCCAAGGAATCTGACCAAGACCTCATTTTCTTAAGTTGGATTTTACTAAGGCATATGATGTAGTTTCTTGGGATTTTTTTTGTTCCAAATTATGTGGAAACTAGGTATTCTATAATCATTTATTTGTCCAGTATTTATGTTGTTACAAGACGCCTCAACAACAATCATGTTCAATGGAAAAGCGACTTTTTTGTTCCTCATACAAAGAAGTGCAAGACAAAGTTGCCCTTTATTTTTTTCTTACACATGGGCAAAGCCCTTAATATGGTAGCTAATTGGAAGCAACAATTAGGACAAATTATAGGCATTCATAATGACAGTGATTTACAACAATAAGTTTCATAGTATGCAAATGACATTGGGCTCTCAATCAAGGGTCAAAAACAAGACTTAAGCAATACCATCTATCTCCTTCAAAGATTTAGAGTAGCTACTTGAATCATTATTAACCCCTAAGCGCTCAAACGACCATTTTATGGTCGCTGCCCGACTTCGGGCAGATTTTTTGGGCACAAAAAAACTTTTTTCAATTTTTTTTTTAATTTTTTTTTTAAGAGATTGGATTGTCTTTCAATATTTATATTCAAAACTAAGATCGCTACGGTCAAACAAAAACTATAAGAGAAATAGCACAAAGAGTCTAGTATTGCCTAGTGTTGAAAAACTTACTATTTGGAGAAAGTGTTGGTGTTTTCATTACTGGATCTTATGCATTTTTTCACAAATCAATAGAAACTACAATTTTGACCAATCAAAAAAAAATTCAATTGCTAAAGATAGAAATTGTATTTTTGGTGAATTTTTGAAGTTATATCTTCAAAATTCATTTGAAGAGAATCTAAGAATAATTTTATAATTTTGACCATACGGATATTTTCTTCTTTTTGTGCTTCACATTATCTATTTTAATGCAAACTTCAAAAAAGTTGTAGAACTTATATTTTATAAAACATTTCTGTTTTGTCCAAACCCCTTGGGCTTTTAGGGTTAACTGGACTAAAAGTATTGCTTTTTGATTCTCCTTGAAACCATAACTAAGTTGACTTGATTGTTTTGCTATAACTTGGGCCCTTTTAGGTTCACTTTCTAAGCTTCTGATAGCTTTGTTTGAAATTGCATTGGAGACAATAGATATCAATAGTTTTTTTAAGAAAAGATCTTGAAGAAGCTTTTTTACTAAACTACGCAATGTTTGTCACTTGTTGTTAGAGCCATGGTGATGAATGCAATCCTCATGTCTACCTTTTATTATCTTAGAACTAATTAAAGTGGCTCACTGTAAGTTATCCAATTTAGCAAAGAGAGCCTCAAGAATTATTTATGGAGCGATACTGAACATTTATCCTATCCCAGGATATATTGGGATGATTGTTGCCTGCCCAAGCTTGTAGGAGGAATAAAAATGATTGACCTAGAGGTATCCCTTACTGCATTACTAGCCACGTGGATACGTTTAGGAATTGAACTAGGCATATCAAATCTAAAAACCCTATTTAATACATGAATATAGGATTTATAGAATGACCCTCCATCCCAAATGCGGATACTAGTTTCCATTTCAATCTTGGTTGATGGTTTATAGACCATTTGTCACATGAGGCTCAAGGGTTTGGAATCACATCACTGCTCCATGGAGATTCATTGTTAAACACATTGAACTTGTTCCACCAACAAATGCGGACAAGGTATTTACAACTAATTTTGGGTGGTCTACAAGTTTCATTGGCTCCCATTTAAATTTTTTAGTTGATAGGGCTAGGGTGCTAGCTCAAAGTGGAATGCGCACAATTGGTGATCTCTGGGATTGTCCTACACATGATTTTAGATCATGGGAGGATGTTTCATCCAAATATCCTTTCTTAGACCTTAAACATCATCATTAATCTTTTCTTATTTTCAAGATCCCTCCAAATTGGCTCACTCTCTTCATCAAGCATTTTGCCCGCATTCAAGAAGGTGAATGGATTGGTCTATTCCATCATCTTGAGGACCCAATTCTTTTTTTGACATGGAAAGTTGACAAACTTGACCTGACCTTCCTACCAAGTGCATGAAGACATTGTTCGAAGAATCTGCATCCTACATGTCAAGAATTGGCGATTACGTGATCGATGCTCCATCCAAATCTATCATCGAAACATCTATATACCTAATTATGAAAACCACTCATGGCATTGCACGGGATGGACCTCGAAGTATGCACTACAAAATCTATCTCATAACAAGCAATAAAAATGCACGCAATTTGAGAGTGTTGCTAGTACATGAGCGTGGAGCGTGGAGCGGGGATTAGTGCGCGGTGAGCATAGATTTTAAACAGAATAATGAAAAATTTAATGAGATTGGAAAGGAAGTATGGATAAAAATAGACAAAAATTTGGATGAAATACTTTAAAAATGAATGAAGGGAGATGGAAATATAGATTAAAAAATATATTAAGAACTAAATGAAAATTTTGGATGGAAAAAATAATGAAAGAGGATGAAAATATGGATGAAAGTGGATGAAAAAATAGATGAAAAAACTCAAAAATAGATGAAAGTAGATGAAAATATTGATGAAAATAGATAATCAATAGAATGAATATTTTAGATGAAAAAAAGTAGAAGAGGATGAAAGTACATGAAAAATGGATGAAAGTAGAAGAATAAAAAATGAAAATGGATGAAAAAAAGATGAAGAGAGGAAGGAAAAATGGGGCAAAGGAAAAAAACTTGGAAAAACTTGGGAAAAAAATAAAAAAACAAAAAGGGAGACAAATTAGAAAAATAAGTACAAAATATTCTAAAAATGAAAAAAAATGAAGACTAGCATCCATTCATTTCAAATCTTTGGTAGCAAGGGACCTATGACCATGGAAGTACATAATTATGCGAATGTGGAGAAATTTGGGTTAGGATTTTAAAGACATAATACTTCAAATTTCAATTATACCTATTATCGCATAAATTTGCAAGTGTTCACATTCAAAGTCATTGTGTATGCATAAAAATAAGACTATTACAATCCGAAACCAAAATACTCTTTTTTCAGATGGTTAGGGATTATTGTAAGAAAGTAGGTACAATATTAACACTTCAAAGATGGTCTGGTCACCATGGTCGTTGGTTCCCTATAACCGTGAAGTGTAGAAATAGAATTTTCAAGTGGTTGATTTAATTTACTAGCTAATACATGAAGTTGACAACATATTTGAATGGGGGGACTAAATAAAGACATCAAGTAGATTTTGAGGGAATGAATATCTATACTTCAAATAATCATAGTAGAGAGGATAAAAGATGAAAATAAAGCATGCACTCTGCTACTTTGTCACCGTGTTAAAGATGATGGTCATTCTACAAATTTCATATGATAATACAAAAAATTGGATGAAAAATGACTTTTTTTCATTTTGCAAATTATTTCAAAGTCAATCGTTAGTCAAAAAATAGCCACGGTGTCCTTCAAAGATTAATGAATGCAAAATACAAGCAAATGAGGAAGATGATGGAATCTGGACTCTAAAGCCATATGCATAATATGGGTACACTGAAGGTATATTAGCTTGTAATGTTAATGGTATAATTAAAATGCAAGTAGTGGTCCTTTTAATCTCACTACAACTTTATTGATGAGTACAATACGCACCTAAATAGAACCTCCTTTGTAGAAAAGCACCCTATTTTGAACTTTGAGAAAATCGATAATTAATTCCAATTTTGGCACATCATAGATGTTTGCTTTTCATCCCTTATGAACAAGATGTTGAAAATTTGTACTTTACCCAATTATTATTTAATTATATATATGGCTAAATGAATCATCTGTTTGCAATTTTTTTGAGAATTTTTTTTGAGAATTCCGTGCTTCAAAGACCCCAAAGTGTCTCTTAGGGTAGAGAAAAATTTATAGGGGTGACAAAGTATGAAATTTTTTTCAAGAAAAAAAAAAAATTTGGAATTATTTTCTTAAGAGTTCCATGCTTCAAACACCCCAAAAGGGTCTCTCAAAGCTCAGAGAAGTTTCTAGGGGTGACAATGTATGAATAAAAAAATTTGAAAAAGAAAAATTGAATATTTTTTATTTTTTATTTTTATTTTTATTTCTTTTAAAGTTTTAAGAGACCCTTGAACACCCCAAAAGGGTCTCTCAAGGCCGAAAGAGGTTTCTTAGGGGTGACAACCTATGCAAAAAATGAAAAAATGAAAAAGAAAAGAAATGAAAAAAAAAGAGTATTTTTTTTGGAATTTTTTTTTTGAGAGTTCCACACTTCAAACACCCCAAAAGGGTCTCTCAAGGTCGAGAGAGGTTTCTAGGGGTGACAACCTATGCAAAAAAGTAAAAAATAAAAATAAAAATAAATGGAAAAAAAGTTTTGAGAGTTCTACACCTCAAACACCCCAAAAGGGTCTCTTAGGGCTGAGAGAGGTTTCTAAGGGTGACAACCTATGCAAAAAAGTTTAAAAAAAAAGAAAAACTTGGAAAAAAAGTTTTGAAAGTTCCACACCTCAAACATGATCTCTTGGTCTCTTGGGCTTAAGAGGTTTCTAGAGATAGCAATGCATGCAAAAAAAATTATTTTTTTTTTTTTTTTCTTGAATTTTTTTTTTGAGAATTCCATGCTTCAAACAGACTAATTCTCAAACCATGGTAATAGGTTTGAAATCCAAACAACACATTAAATACCTTACAACTTGAAACTTTGAGACTCTTAGGCTCATCTGCTTATGTTTTAAGGTTTACCAAATAGCACTTCCGCAATTGTGCAAGTATAAAATGTGAGTAAATTTTTGCTAAGATTAATTCCAAAGAGGCAGCAATTGAATGAATTCATTTTGTTTTCATTGAAAAATGAGAAGTTCTTTGAATGGACTAAGATATCGGGTTATTTTTGCTTAGGTTTGGACCCCTCAGAGGCCTCTTGGCATCGAGAGGGGGTTCTCCAAGGGAAGACCTTATGGAACTTTTCAAACTTTCTCCAAATCCTCTTGTTTTATTTTCCAATTTAAAAAAATGTAAGTTGTTCTAATTGTAGACTTTGACCATAGCAATTGCATGGGGGAGGACCCTCCATGAGGCCTCTCGGTACCAAGAGGGGGTTCTAAGTGAGGACCTTATGGAACTTTTAAAACTTTCTTTAATCTTCTTGTTTTGTTTTCTAATTTTTAAAAATAAGTTGTTCTAATTGCAGACTTGGGTTGCAATAGTTGTATAAAGGAGGACCCTCTATGGAGCCTCTCGGCATCGAGAGGAGTTTTCAAGTGAGAACCTTATGGAACTTTTAAGACTTTCTTCAAATCCCTCTTGTTTTGTTTTCCAATTTTTGTTAGGTAGCTTATTGGCTGCAACAGTTGCATAGGAGAGACCTCCAAAGGAGCCTTTCAACATCGAGAGGGGTTCTAAAGGCGGCTTATTGAGCCTTGATACAAAATTTATTTTCATTTTGTTCACTTCAATAGTGGGTGGGTGATTTGCACTATGCATTCAAATTTTTTATACCCCTAAACCTTCAAGAACAACTTGCTGCTTCATGGTAGGTATAGTTGCAAGACCATAGTCTTAAGGACCCTCATAGTGCCAAGAGAGGTTCCTCCATCCTCAGCTTATGAGTTTATATATTTATTTATTTATTCTCTAGGTTTAAAAATTCCCACAAGAGGTGTTTGTGAGATGACAAAAAATTGGGTTTAGTTGACAAGTTGGCAGGAAGAGAAGATTGTACCGCAAGGCGACTATGAGCACCAAGAATTTTCTCTCTTGGATCTCCTTGTGCAATTTTTGTATTTTTATTATTAATTTTTGACTGGATTGATTTTTATTTACAAATGACAGGTCACATCAAATAAATCAAATTTTATAAGCTTAGCTTCACATAAGTTAAATTCATACTTGAAATTTGTGTTTTTATATTTGTAAAATTCTCTAAAATTTTCTTCTATGTGTGGTGGTATTTCAAGTATGAATTGAATGCCAAAAATCCATTTAAAAGGCAGATTTACCATTGTTTCTTATAACTTGGTTGGATCTAATTTGTTGTTTTGTTATCTGTGTAGGCAAGCTTCGAAATTGAGGAATTCCAAATATTTTTCATTTTTTGCAAATCTAGGGTTTTTTTCAAGCCCTTCAAAATCGTTTCAGCTACTTGTCTATGCAAAGGCTCTTTGTACAAGTTTGCCATCCTAAATCCTAAGCCAACTTCTAGTACCTTTTTTTATAGATCCTCACATTCTGCAACTTATAAATGAATATGTAGAGTTTGATGGTAAGACATGAGACATTGAAGACAATTTGACTTTAGCACACTCAAGCTAAAGTCTTTTCTTGTATAATTTCTTATGCATGATGAAAATACCATATTTGAAGTTTTTTGTTGCATTTGCGTTAGATGTCATTGCATTTATAGTCTTCAGATCAGATTTTGTTTTTATTAGAGATTTTTGGTTGGATCACCAGAAACACCACTTGAATTATTACAAGGAACACCATCTAATTTTTCTAGTGTTTTGGCAAAACTGCATTTCTAGTATCCAATACTACAAGTACTAGGAGTATTATAAAGGACATGTTTACAATCAAATTAGACAATTTCAATAGAAATTTCTAACTCATCATATTTATTCTTCAAAATCTATAGAAGATGACAAGGGAGTCACTCTCATTGTGATAGAAAATAGAACTAATGTTTATTGTAACAACCTACTTTTGTTATAATCATCATGTATTTTTTCCAGTTGTATGACGTATTCATCAATTACCACCTTTGAACTCCTAAGCTCCCTACCCTCTTTATCACAATTTCACCATGGTGTGATGTTGTGGTATACAGGGCACAAAAATAGAAAAAGCAACATGACCATTGTGAGGTTGTGGTCAATTGGACATGGAGTTCATTAGTTCAATGGTAATTGTTGAATAAATATGCCATTTGGTGGAAAAAATACATGTTGATTATCAAGAAGATGGTAAGATTGTACTAGATAATGACTTTTAATTTAGTTATTTAAGGTAATCCAAGTGTTTACAATTTTTAGGGCTCAAAATAGAGCCCTAAATCAGAATACAGGTTTTGATGTTAAATTTAGGGTAAACCAACACCATGACAACTTCCTAGGCTCCTAGCTTGCCAATGATTGGGCTTCTTTGGATTTCTACTATCCAAATAGGATTCTTTGTCATTACACACAATACATTAGTCATTGGCATTGCTAATTTGTTATCAGTTCATGCAATTAAAGATCTTTTGTCCATTCTTCCTGTACCAAGCACTTTTAAGGTAATTAGGTACTTCTTGTGTGTATTTTTATTCTATTTTTATATCTATAATTGTGAAGCTTCTTGTAGAATTGTTATGTTCAGTTCATGTGCATCAATATTTGCGGTCAACTTTTCTACTTTAGGAATGAAACCATTCCAGGTTTCATAGCTATAGGTCCCTTGTGGATATTTGAGTTTGAAATATGCAATTTCTAGGATGATTGTAATCTACAATTTAGATATACATTTTATACGGTTATAGGCATTTGATTTACTTTTTTCACAAATTCCAAACCGTGTATTTTTCATCCTATCTTTATTTTTTTTTTTCATTTTATCTTCTTTCATTTTTTCATATAGCGTCATCCATTTTTTTCATTCAACATCATACATTGTTTTCATCCAACATCATCTACTATTTTCATCCAATATCATCCACTGTTTTCATACAACATCAACCATTTTTTCATCCAGCATTCATCTTTTTTTTTTCCAAAACAATGCTCCCCCTCACCATTCCCCACTCCCTGCTCGCCGCTTCATGCTCCACGCTCACGTGACAGCATTCCCCCACAATTTGAGTCAAAATCATTCCGTTTGTATTAAATAAAATGTTGCGTGAGGAACAAACCTCCTCTTGTGGTTTTTAAAGGAAGGAGAAGGAGCAACTAACCATAACCATTATAACCGCACGTATGTCCGGTTGTTACTAACTAGTTCGTAAGATTATCCCCCCTTTATCGTCTAGGCCATGTTCTCCGAGATTGTGGTCTTGGTGCCATAGGGTGGAGCATATAGAACTTTGCACTAGCATCAAGTGCATTCTCTAGATTCGCAACTGGTTCCCATGAGTGCTCCTTTGATTGTAGCCCTTCCAGGAAACAAGATACTGGAGTTTTTTCCAACGACCAAAAACTCGCGAATCAAGAACTTCGTGAACCTTCCATTCAACATCTCTATTAGGGGTGACAATTGGTAGAGGTAGTATATGGTGTCGTCTTGGTATGGTGTCTTGCTGGTATCTTTCAAGAAAAAAGATGTGAAATACGTCAAGAGATACATAGGAATTTTAGTAACTTCAGGTGGTAAACCATGTTTGAAAGTTTTGCTATCATTGTAAAAGGTCCCAAATATAGAATCCAATTTCCGTGATGGCGCAGTAGTAGCAATATTCTCATTCTGGAGAAGAACCTTATCACCAATTCTAAATGTTGGTTGCAGCTTTATTCCATGATCATAACTCCACATTGCTTATTCCCCTGCCATCTTAATCATTGTTTTTAGTTCCTCATGCACCTGTTGTAGGTGTCGAACGTAGTTCCCTATTGCCAAGACCGTAGATGTAGCTGGTGTCAAAAATGATAATGCTGGATAATAACCATAAATAGCATAAAACAAAAAAAAATCATGTTGCAAAATGACATGCATTATTTTACGCAAATTTAGCCAGAGGAAAAAAGTCAGTCCAATCATCTTGACGTTTGGTACACTAAAATTGGTAAATAGTATTGGCTACACTAATTGTCAACAATAACACTAATTGTGATTTGCAAGGTTAGTGTTAGAACATTCTTTACCCATTCTAACACTATTTTTGCTCTATAGTAAAATTTGGTCATTTCAACATTTTTACAAACGTGCATTTAGTGTTAGATGGGAACAAAATATAGAAGTTAGAATGGTGGGGAAAAACGGTGTATGAAATGCTGAAATAAGCAATGAAATGCTGAAATAGATAATGAGATGCTAAAATAGACAATGAATGCTGAAATAGACAATGAAATGCTGAAATAAACAATGAAATGCTAAAATAAACAATGAAAATGCTAAAATGCTAAAATAGACAATGAAATGTTGAAATGCTAAAACAAATAATGAAATGCTAAATTGCTGAAATAGACAATAAAATGTTGAAATGTTGAAATGCTGAAATTTTTTATAGTATATGTATAAGTTGCTAAATATAGCAACAATAAAAAATACAACATAATAATCCTAGTTGTAGGCCAAAAATGAAAGGAAAAATTTAGTAAAATATCAAAAAGGATTTTAAGACTGCCCTATTGAAATTGGGCAGTTCTTGCCCTTGGAAGTATTGCAAATGTTTTGCAATTATCTCTTGGAGATGTGGAAACAATTGTCCTACACTCCAAGATCCATCAAGTCCTAATGCCAAATCACCACAAATCATTGCTTTTCTAGCATATGACATGTTGTCACTATCCACCTCTCGATTAACATCTTCTACACTATTAGCAATCAATTTTAGAAAAAAAATGTTTTCTAGGATTTGTCAACTTCCCTGACCATTGTCCATCTGCCCGGGGTAGCATTTTGCCAAGCATTTTGTTGATCCGAGCATTGATGTAGCATCTTCCTCAGTTGCTACCTTTCAGTTGTTCAAAAATATGGGCATTGGTCCAAATTGGCTCTCAAGATTCAAGTGTAGCTAAATGTAACAAGGGTCGATGTTCTTTAGTTTCCCCTTCCATGACATCTATTTGCCTTGAAAGCGCGTGTGCCTCCTGTTCAATGAACCCCGCCGATGTTGGATGTCGAAATTAATGTTGATAAAAAATTCGGACCATCTAGCTTGTCATTGATTTAATTATTTGTTGGTAAAAAAATGCTCCAAGTTCTTGTGATTAAAAATTACAGGAATCTGATGTGGAGAACCTTCCAAATAAACCCACCAATTTTAGAATGCCAAAAGTACACTCAAAAGTTATTTGTCATGAATGTCTTAGTTTTATTTAGTTGACAACATTTTTGAGCTCCAATATGTACAAGGATGTAGATGTCCATCCCCCCATGCTGTGAAAGAATTGCGCCCATCGCCATATCAGAAGCATTGGTCTCAAATATGAAAGGTCGGTTAAAGTTTGGATGGAGTAATACCGGTGCTTGTAGGAATCTGGATCAGAGTTCTTTAAATGCTCGGTCTACTTGTGGCATCCATTCAAATCCTTTTTCCTTCCGTGTCAAAGTTGTGAGGGGCACCGCAATCTTTGAATAATCACATATAAATTGGCAATAGAAATTTGCAAACCCTAGGAAGGTTTGAACTTCCTTAACTATTTTCAGGATAGGCCAATCTTTAATAGTTTGGACCTTATCTTGACATATCTCAAGTCCTTTAGCCGAAACAATCATTACCAGGAATTCCATAGATTCACAATGGATCTCGCACTTAGATTCCTTGGCATAAAGCCCATGTTTTTGGAGTTGTTGTAGGACTTCCCATACCACGTGTCGGTGTTCCTCTAAAATCTCGGGAAAGATAAGGATGTCATCTAGAAATATAAGCACTAAGATATCTAAAAGGTCACCAAAAATATTCTACATATGAGATTGAAATTGAGTTGGGGCATCAGTTAATCTGAAAGGCCTCACTAAATATTTGAAGAGCCCATATTGAGTTTTGAAAGCCGTTTTATACTCATGATCTAGTGCCATGCGTATACAATGATAAACTTGTCTTAAATCTAGTTTGGTAAATATTTTAGTCCCCACTAACCGGTCAATGAGCTTTGAAATGAGGGATAAGGGATAGCAATTTTTTACAAGGACTTTGTTAAGATTATGATAATTCACAGAAACTCAAATTGAGCCATCTTTTTTTCAAGCAAACACGATGGGTCCTAAAACGGGAGACTTGGACTTCCGGATCCAATCTTTTCCCAGATTCTCCTCTAAATGTTTACGAAGCTCCTCTAAATTTGCTAGGGACATTGGTTGTAAGCTGGTAATACGTGACTCATATCCCTCTTTAAATTCAATCTTCATGTCAGACATGCTGTGGTATGGCAATTTGTTCAATGGGTTCTCTCTGAAAGCCTCGTGTAAGTCATGGTACTCCATCGGAATTGAAGTGCTTGTGGACTTTGTAGTGTCAATTGCATTAGTGCACTATGAAATTTCAAGAGCATAAATTTCAGCTTCCTTTCCAGAAAGACGGAAAGCTGTAGTTGACACAAATGCATACTTAGGTGTTGTTAATTTTGAGGACACCGAATCCTTCACCTTTCTGGGTGCAACCCAATCCATGGCGCCCAAGTTCTCTAGTATCCGCAGTCCAACCTCTCTGGCCGTTCTTTCAATTTCCTCCTCCAAGCTACTGGTGGTTGAAGTAATTCCACCTCTATCTAATTGATGCCAACTGACATACTCAATTTCACCATTGGTTCCCTATCACATACAATTCTTACGACAATAGGAAGAATCAAACACCACATTCCATTGCAACCAACAAATTGTTGGATTGTGGCGGATCAATCAAGGAGTGCCCAATATACATGGGTATCACCCTGTGTTTGTAATATACGCCATTAATGTCTCTCGATGACCTTTGATGACAAGTTCAATTGTAGCCTTGTGTGTGATAAGTCTGGAATTGATCACTCCCTGTCGATCGGTCTAACTTCTTGTGGTATCACTTTGGGTTGTAAAATAGCATTGCATTGCTTAGCAAATTTGGGATGCATGAACACCCCTGTGGCCTCCAAATCTACCAATGCGAGGGCCGCCAATGTGTTAACTTTGGCATCTAGTGTCAAATGCACTCTTGGATTGATAGTGGCACATAAATATAGTGGGTCCAACTCGCTCACCTGACCCTTATAAAAGTCAACGATGCTAATTGAGGGATACATTTTGGATTGCAAATCTTACCAACTGTCAAGCTCTTGCTCCATTATGGGTTGACCATACTCCCTTCTTTCGACCATATTATCTTTTGGGACTGTAGCACTTGCACTTTGGATTGTGTCCGGGTACTAAATCACTCCATTTACTTCTGGGCTCTTTCTTTTTCCAAAACCACTCTCTCCTCCAACTGTTGATGAGATTGACAACAATTTTGAGGGATTTGTGGGACACTTGGCCCGTACGTGGCCCAACTCCCTGCCACCCCAACATCTACCTTCACACTAATATTCAAGTCTTTCTGCTGCCATCTTGGACAGGGCTGGAGCAACTCGAGTGGGGCCAAGCTTCATTGGTACTAGGCCCAATGATCCTGGATTGGCTTGAAATCTCCTGGCCGGATCTCAAGGAGGGATGACTAGGGCTTTGAAATTTTGGAGAATCTAGTTGCAAACATTGATTTTGACTTCGGACCCATAATCTTTCATCGATCCGTGACGCCATGGCCATCCACTCATGAAGCCTATGTGGTTGAATCTCGATGGTGGTAACTAAATCTAAAATGTTGTCCTTGACTCCTTGAGCCCCCTTTGAAATTGCACTACTAGACTAGACTCATTCCAATCAATTTGTACTACATACTCATTGAACGTGGAAATATACACCGCCACAGAGCCTGTTTGCCGAAGTCTTCTAATGCAATCTTCAGCATTGCCTCTCATGTTAAGGTCACCATAAACCCCAATGATCGAGTCTCGAAAAACATTGTAATCCACCAACAATTTGTGCTCGCTTTCTTCATCAAGGGCTTGCAAGAAGGGCATAGCCCAATTCTGTACAACAAGGCATACGCTACCTTATCAGCATTGGAACTATATGTTTGAGGTTTACCTCAATATACCAAGCGAAGTTGCACAAACCATCGATACACTTTGTTGCCCTTCTTGCCAAAAAACTTTTCAGGGTTTGCTACTTTGGATTCTCTAACTCCAACTTCTAAATTGTCATGCCTTCTTGTCCCTCATTGTGCTTGATTATCTTCCATGCTTGAGGTTGGAGGAAACGCCTATTGTGGTTCCACAACAGCTTGGTTCGAAATTTCCTGCATCAAATGAAAAATCGCAACCTGGAACACCGTTTGAATTTGTTGTTGGATAAAACTCGACCACTCTAATCTACTCTCCTCTAGTATCAAAAGTCCTCTGGGTTCCACTCCCTACTCTTCTAGATCCATGGCGAGATTGATGTGGAACTTGACGAGATTTTTTTTATTTTTTTTTATTTTGATGTTGATTCCTCTACTTCAATCTTGGTACTACTATCATTGATACCGGCACTTGAATAAAACCATTTTACAGATCTTGCTTGAATAATTTGCATATCATTTTTTGCATTAAATTTTCCACATTCACCATTTTTTTTCTTTCCTATGGCTTCCTCTTCTACTTGAACACAGCATTGAGGATTGATATTTGGATATATCCAACACTTTCTATTTACATTAAACTTGTTCTCTCATACAAAGAAAATAATCGAACGATGTTTTTAAATCCAAACGATCATAACCTTAAGTGCTGCAGTAGCACTGGCCCTCCTCCAATACAACTTTTTGAGGGTGTTTGATGACATTAGACAAAATTAACTCATTCCATGTTCAACAAAATTAGCTTATTCCACATTCAATCAATTTCTTGCTGATATCAGACAAAATTAGCTCGACCAACCACTTCTCAACCAACGCACATTTGTTGACTACAAGACTCCTCCGTCAACGAGGAACATAGCATCCTCGGAGACACCTGACAAAATTGGAACTATCTGGTCAGTGTCCACTATCACTCAACATTGGTCTCTCCTCAATTGCCACTCACCAACCATACGCAACAATCCACCAAAACATTCACATGAAATACTTAAAGGCAAAAGTTTATAGACTAACAGAACTCTATCTCTTGGATAAACAAACAAACAAAAATGGACAAAATTGTAAACCAAGAACGGAGTGTAAAATGTTCAGGACACAACATTATGGGAAGGATCGACAATTACATGATCAACGCTCCATTCAAATCAATCATTGAAACATCTATATACCTAATTATGAAAACCACTCATGGCATCGCATGGGATGGACCTCAAGTATGCACTACAAAATTTATCTCATAACAAACAATAAAAGAGCACATAATTTGAGTCAAAATCATTTTGTTTGTATTAAGCAAATTGTTGCGTGAGGAACAAACCTCCTCTTGTGGTTCTTAAAGGAAGGAGAAGAAGCAACTAACCATAATCATTGTAATCACCCGTACGTCCGGCTGTTACTAACTAATTCGTAACAATAGAGGTTAAGAAAGATGGTAATCATACTCCCTACTTGTTATACAGTGGTTGTACCCAATCACTGACATTTGATCTAGATAGATGGTGTTGGGGAGATGGCAATACTTTGATGGCTTATACAACAACTATAGGTTACAAGCTCCTTAACAAACACTGCCAATTAAAAAGGAACATCCCGTCCAAATGGACAGATCTCTCCCACTTATTTTCTTTCCTAAATAGAAGGATGTCTAGCACAAAGCCCATTCTCTGAAGGAGGCAACTTTTCATTTGGTCTGTATAGCACAATACTATCATCTTCCACTCATGGAGATCGTGAATCAATTCAGGCATTGACATCACATGTAATTGTTGCTCTTTTGGGATTGAAGGAATTTTTTTTCATCAATCTTTCTCTTGCCCACGTGCCCAAGAGATATGGGAGTATGCCCAATCTATTCTTCATCATATCCAAGGAAATTCAATGAATACAAATCCTCATGTTAGATTCAATTTCACTCAATGTGTTTTTGGATCGATGTTTCCCCTACATTTTCAACCCCTTGAGACTATTTCGCTTCTCCTCAAGGGCTATTCTTTGTGCATTATTTGGGTCTCTAGAAATAACAAGGTTTTCAATTGACATAGTTGGCCTTTGGATTTTTTTTCCCAAAAGCTCTATGGGAAGTTTTGTTGGACTATAGACGTGCAGTTTTTTAAAGGCATTTCTGGCAGTTTATCATCATTCCCAACAAGCTAGCACTGTTTGGCGGAATTTTGATAGTATTTGACTTCATTCTTTTGTCCTTGCATATAGGAATGGAGCTCATATCATCTAAACCAAGAATCCTCCCCCTCCTAGCTCGTTCTTGTAGTTATGTTCTATTTGTTTTTCCGTCTATGTTCATTTCTTTTCATTGTCCTAAGGCTATTTTGTATGGTGTCTTTTTTTTAATGCAATGGTTCTTCCATTTGTTAAAAAAAATAAAAAATAAAAAATATTTATAGTGCATAAATGTCATTCCAACAGTAGTATTCCAAAATTAGTCAAAATCTACGGGTCTTATTGGGCAAGGTCAATTTGTTGTTGTAACTTCTGAAGGTATCATCTTTCAACTAGTCTACACTAGTCTCCATTGCCTTGACTCATGACTGAGTGCAATTTTGTACTCCATACTTCACATCCACTAATGACAAGAAACTAAAGCCAAGCAAAATTTTGGACAAAATCTTCATCAGTTGTGTCTTTAAAGTGCCCTTCGAAGCAGTGATTTGCATTTCCAAAAGATTGCATGCCTCAAAAAAAATTCCAGTCAATTCTGCTTGAAAAACAAAGAGAAATTGCATCTAAGTATCTACTCCAATTTGATTTATCTTTTTTTTAACTCTCCTTGAATTAGTTATGAAATTTTGAAGATGGAATTGGGGATTTTTGGGTGCTTCAAAATTTGTCTCTAACCTAAAATGTTCATTATACGTACACTAAAACTTCCAATATATACCTTTGTGTTAATCAACAATTTGAGAGCTTGAGTAGTTTTAGTACATCCCACTTTAGTCATCAATTGATAAGTTGAAGGTACAACACTACCCAAAGAGGGTAGCTTCTGACCATTTTTGACACATAAGAGTAAAATTTGACATGCAGTAAAATTACATAATCGACCTCAAAAGTATCAATGTTTTTGTTTTTAATTGTCAAAAATTGTACCTTGGGACTATAAGTAATGGATTTTTAATATAAATTATATTTTAGAGTATAAATTGGAATACTCAAAAATATCTCTCTCACAATTTTTGAAGCCCTATTTTACCTAATTCTTAATTTTCCAATCCAAAATGACACCATTTGTTTGCACTCTCTTCACTTTCTAGGACCAATGCTAGTGACACCTCCAAGAACAAAGTCCAATGTACTCTTGCCCAAAATGTATATATAAATACATTTTATTTTTGAGAGTCTAAGGTCAAGTTTTGATACATTTATTTCAGCACTTTGACAATTTATAGATTAGTCATATGATGTCCAAATATGCATGCCAAGAGAATTTGTAATGCCTTCTTGACTTCCAACAAGACTTAACTAAAGCTTAAACAATTTAATAACAAAACCTATACTCAAATGTTAATTCCAACAATATTAGGTGCAATTAACTTACTCACTACTTTGTTATTCTAATTGCTCAATTTCTATCTGAAAGCACATATTGATTTCAGATCTACATACTTTAGCTTCATCATCTTCTTTTTAAAAGCAATTATAATCCATCCAAGGATTTTATATGTGGTGGATTTGTGTTGAATTGTGACATTGTTGGAAAAAAATTTGAAATATTTTGTTAAATATTCTTCATTAGTTGATGGATGCTATTGCCACAATTAACTCAATCCCAAAAGGGTGTCAAAAAAAGATGATATTGCCACAATTTGGATGAATGTTGATACATTAGGATTTATAGGTGATGTTGAATGTGTAATCAAAGTATTTTATGAATGTAAACAGCTTTGTTGACTACTCTTTGTTTGGAAATGGTTCCCATTATTAACTAAAGTATTTTGGATTTTGTTGGTAGTAAAAAGGGATGAATTTGAACTACTCTACATATGCAATGTTTGGATGATGAATAACTATTAATTTTAAGAAGTGCAAAAATTAAAAGTACATAAACTTTACCTTAGGTTCTCATGTTCAACTGGCTTACATTTTAAGCAAGAATCTAAATAGAAGAACTATGTATACAAGTCACAATTAGGTACCATTATTTTATATCAGAGATACAAACACCAATCGAAAAAACGTATTTTGCTTAACCTTTGACACTCTAAATTGTGGGGTTTTTTTGCAACATAGTGATTTGGGCAACTCACTATGAATGCAGTTTATATTTTTTTTCTTTGAAATTTTCACACAACATGTGCCCAAAGAGTAGCTTTAAGGCCCAACAAATTTCATAACTTTTGACTACATGGGTAAAAATTTATTATAAAATATGTAGTTTTCAGCAATGTGTGGGTAGCTAACTAGCTTGGACGCCTAAAAAACTTCTTTAAAAATATTTTTCTAAAAAAAATAAAAATTTGAATATTATTTTTTAGGTTTATCTATTTGTGGAAAGCCTTTGAATCAATACATTTTGATTAATGAAATGAAAGTCATAAGGAGTTTTAGTTTGCGGACAATTATGGAATTTCTATTCTAAGACAAATTTTGAAGTCCTCTATTTGACTCAATTTTAAATATTTTTGAAAAAAAATTAAAAAAATAGGTGTATATTGTTTATTACAATATTATAAAAATTGGGATTAACATTTTTCAATTTCATAAATAAATTGTTAACAATTTAGTATTTTAAATCATTCTTTACTTCTCTCTACTTACTATTTTTTTCCTATATGTTGTACAATTCCAAATGATTTGAAATTTTTCAAGCATGTATCCAATTTGACTTGAAGAATGAATCTAAAGAGGCACCACCATTTTGGACATTTTTACATACAAATGTGACATTGTGAAGTACAACTGCCTAGATTTTTGTAGGGCCCTTGAAAGAATTTTTGTCACTTCAAACGCTAATATCTTGCAATCTACAAGGTGAAAATTTCTGAAATTTTTTCCACATCTTCTCAAACTAGACTTATTTTTAGTTTTGCGCTTCTCGGAAATAGGTTTGCCTATACATCAAGAACAAGTTGGATTACAATCTACACTTTCTTAATTTCTACTAATTCCAAACATGATGAAAAATTGGCAAAAACATATAGTATAATCTTTTTCTTTTTCTATTCTTTGATTGGAGAAAATTATCCCCTCCACCATCGCTCAATTAGACATAAACTAACCATCAAAAATAAGTCATATTTCCTTACGCTTGTTGCTAACATTTATCCAGGGTTAGATTTTGTTCATAAATAGCCTATAAAATTTACGCTTGTGTTGGTTCAAAATGACCTCATACTACTCGGACAAGTGGTAAGGACTTTTGTTGGATCCTCGAGGTTCCCAATTTGACTCCCCATGCTAACATTGTTCTCTCAGTGAGTTTGTTCCTCTACTTGTCTTCTAATGAAGAAACCCATGGTGTGTAAATCAGATGCACTAGTTGTCAACAATGCCTAGTGCCCAACCTGTAGGGTGCGCTATTTCCAACCTAGAGGTTGAAAATCAAACTTGAAATGTGTGTTTTTTGGTCCTTTTCAAGGTTGGTACTAATATGGTTATGACACATGTCTGAAAAGCAATGAGTGAGAAAGTAGGAAGTATTGAGCAAAAAACTAGTTCTTCAATGATTGGAATTACAATCCTCTAGACTTTGACTATGGGTCAACAATACCTTTTGGCTCCCAAAATTCACTATAACTTCAAATTTCGGAATAAAATTCTGAAAAATTAAAAATACTCATATTTCCTATTTTCCTACATGAGAAAATTTTCCACCACCTCATACTCCTCACCATTTGGTCAAAATTTGTTTAAGTGATCCACTTCTGGTGCTTCAACCTTTAATTCCTAGAATTTTTCAAGCCGAACTTCCATATACTAATTAGTGTTTTTTTCTTCATTTGGTGGTCGGTGCTTCTTTCTCATTGTAGTCGAGGTATGGATAGGCCCTTTGGCATTTTCTATGTTTAATGTGGTGTTTTTGTCTCGAAGTCACTAGCAACACACGGCATTTTTGGCTTTGGATTTGTCTAATAGTGGGCTACTTTTCAAATGTGAGTGACGGAAGTCCTAGCAACCAAAAATTTAAGTTTGGTGAAATTTGGGCTACTGTAAGCACAATCTAAAATTGCGTTAGGCTTTTTTTTTCTATTATTGCAAGATTTAGGAGACATTTGAGTAACATGATGCAAACGTCTAACACAAAAATGGCAATTTCATTGAAATAGGAAATGAAACTAATTTGGAAGAAAGTGAAATTTGAAGTGAAAACTACAATAAAATAACGTTGCTACTTCTCCTAGCTTTGCAACTAACAAAACATGACCTGCAAAACAAACACAAGCACTCCAATGCTTGATTTAGTACAACGGTAGGAAATGGCTGAGAACTTCACATTTGCAAATGTAGATACTAATGTAAGACACATTACTACAATAGAATTACACCTCTACAGTCTATTAGTGGGATTGTTGCAAAAAACTCACATCAAGTATTTTTCTTGAACTCAAATACTATCATGTCACCTGCAACCAACAAGTGGCACACTTCGATGCCTAAGTTAGACTTCAAATAAAATGGACAGAGAATTACAAGCAATGCAAAACAATAAAACATGCACTTAATAATTTCACAAATAAATGCCATCGGTGATCGCAACAACAAGAACACTCAGTACTTCAAATGATTGGAACAATACCACAACTAAATGATTGACGTGATGACAACAACATCAAACTTCTAGAATGAGGAAGATACTTTATCTGAGCAATTTGATGAATCTCTATACCACACAAGAAGAATTCTTTAGTCACACTCATCAATCCATCTACAAGCAACCCCATAAATCAACTAGACAATATAAATTGACAACAAGCAAGAAAAGAAAGATGTATTCTATGAAACCAGGGTTGTCCGGACGTCATGTGACAAGCGGACCTCAGTGTCCGCAAGGCTCGCCCATTCAAACGCCGGACGCTGAGGTTCGTTGCGTCCGGACGTCCAATTTTTGGACGCGATTTTGAGCCGGACATTGAAATTCATCAACCTTGTATGAAACCAATACACCATAGCAAGGACACTCCTTGGAGTGTGAAGGAAAACTGATTTGCAAGAAAAAGTGAGGCGTACTTTGAACTCTAAGACCTGCCTATTCTTTTACCTGCTTGGAGCATGAGATGCTTGTTAAATCACATGGCTGTTGTAAATGGCACTACATCCTACATCTACACTACATCAAGTGGTTAGTGCATATTGTTGACGCTTAGTAGCCACCAGCCACTGCCTAAAACAATTGTCGTATAGAAAGCTTCGTAGAGTATAGACGTTCTGGCAATGCATGCCCACCACCACGCCGAGGTGCTGGTCCAGCCTATTTTGGAGCCTGTCCTTCAGAAAAGATAAGACAAAGATAGTTCGTTCATCTTCCACACTTCCGAGAACATAAACCATAGCAATTTGCGCCAATTTTATGTATTCTCCAAAGTTTTGGCTAAATTCGGAGTTTGCATCCAATACTCGCCACAGCTTAGTCAAAGGATTCACCAACTGATGTATAGGAGCGTGTAGTAGAGGTAGTTCCATAGCCTTCTGCACATTAACAATCATGGCAATTTTAAAAAGAGGTTGCTCCGACTCCAGGAGAAACTTGTCTAGCACGGCAAGCACAAATCGTTTACTATCACCCTCCCCAATCCACCTTGGCTCTCCATAAAAGTTGATTATGTTGTCCATATGCTTCAGGAAGGTGGCGGAACAATCTGTGGGCAAACAACCCCCAGGATGTCCATCAATCCGTGATCAAGGAATCTTGTTGCCATTTCGTCCATGAGCTTCTTTATAGCCTTTGTTAAAATAAAAAAAGCATCAACTTAGTCAAGTAGGGCAAAAAAAGCATTCAAAAAAAGCATTCTATAAACTAAACAATCCAAGTGCAAAAAACAAGTTGCATTCACCTTTACAATCACTCTGTACAGTGGCAGCAATGGCCGCAAACCCCCTCCTGATGCACCATGGCGCCATCGTGGAGGGCATGATTTGTCTTTCCGCCCACTACGAACGCCAAAGTTTTGTAAGGCAAATTAAGATTTGCTTCCCACTTCATGAGGATCAACTTGTGAAAACATTGTAGAACCTAGTTATAGGCGCGAAACTTGTCCTTCCGGAAGGCTGTGTCCGCATTCAGGTAAAATGTGAACAACTTGTTCACACATGTGCCTAAGGCTCCAACAAAGTCACAAATGAAGGCATCTTGCCTTTGAGCCCATTAGATCAAAGTATCAACTTCCTCCAACATCAGAAGAAGCGCCAATATACCAAACAATACATATGGATCCAAAAGTAGAGCTAAATTAGCATGCACTCAAAGAAATCCCACAATTTCAGAGTAAAAACGAAGCACAAACAATAAAGCTGAAACATGAAGCCAAACAACAAATATCAACCACCGAAGCATTCCCAGAAAGCTCTAAGCCAACACAGCTCAAACATCGTGTAGAACCAAATGAATCATTGAGAAAGCTCACGAAAAGAACTATGAACAACACCTACACAATCCCATGAACCCCACGAAGCTAACCCAAGAACCTCACCAAGCAAGGAATACTAAATAGCCTTCACATTAAGCTTTCCCCAAGCCAGACTGAGCATTGAATCAAATAAACTAGAACACACATGAAAGCAAGTCTAAAAATATTGAATCCAAAAGAAATCACCAAGAGCCACTATAAGAAACCCGCGTTTTGGGAGACGCTAGCAAAAAACGTGCCTTGTTTGTATAGATGTCTCAGCGTTGGTCGGTCTACGGGCTTTTTTATGCAAATTCTGTTGGATGTTGCGGGGAATGTGTACATGTTATTTGAAAAACGCATGAACATCAACTGTGACGGGCATGTCATGAGTGACGTCAAAAAAAACATAGACTTGTTTTTTTTTACATCCAGGAAGACATGGGGAGTCCACGTCAGCAAGTAGACCAATTTTGCCTATGGGTAAATTAGTAAAACTTACTACAGTCTATGATAAAATGTTGACCATATGTGAAAATTTTAGGCAAAGGGCAACCACATGGCATGCTTTCCAAAAAAAAGAAATGGACGGATGAGCACCATTGATGAAAAGAGATGATCTTTATACAAGTATGGTGGTAAAGAGTGAAACAATCCATATGGGATATACACAACAAGAATTGTGTTCAATGTAAAATGTCTAAAACAACATGATGTAGATGTCAGAAACAACGTCTAGATGTTTGAAACAATGTCAAGATGTCAAATGGCCAAGTTTCTATATTCTAGTTATCCCATATTTTTTGTCTCACCATAGACAGAGAATGGATACAAATATGACCTTTGTAATCTAATTTTCAATAAAGGAATTCCTTCATTTGGCCATCAAAAATTCTCTTGATGGTAGATGGTAAGTTTTCTTTAATTCTTGGTGAGTTCAACATTCTTTTTTGTTGATTTTATTTTATTTTATAATTTATTTTAAATAATAATTTTTTTGTTGATCTTGCCTGATGGATAGGATATGCACCAATTGACATCTCAAAAAACAACATTAAAATTTTCAAACAAAATAAAAATATGTTGACTAGGCATGCTACGTCATCATTTCCCTCCACCTCGTCAGGTGCCATGTCATAGGCGGGTCAAATGAAAAAGTATCCCACGTGGCACTGCCCGGATGGAAAATGTTGACGTGTCGTCATCGTGGCATCCACGTGCCATGTTTTATAGAGTTCATGAGAGCATGTTTTCTATGATGTTAGAGTATAACGAGCACAAATCAGGCATGTTTTTTGCCCGTCAATTATAACAAATTTTAGGTGACATCTACGCAAACGCACGTGATGTCTTGAAAAATGTAATCTCCCATTTTTTGTGACATCTCAAAAAACATGGGTTTCTTATAGTGAGCAATATCGAATTAAAAAGTAGAAGGATGAGACAGTGAAATTCACCCATGCTTTTTGGCCCCACTTTCTGTCATTTTTATCTACAAGCATGAATGCTATGACACCCTTGTACTCTGTCAAGAGCCTGTGAATTGATATGAGGCAACTGATCCACCTAGTCTTTACGTTCTTTAGCAACTTCAAACCTTTTGATTCCAATTGTTGGGCCAAAACAGAAAACTCAATTGCCTTTTTTGGAGAATGAGCAAAGTATGAGTGAGTCATGCGAAGAACATCCTCAACAAAGTGCATGACAGTTATGGAAAAGAGAGACTGCGTAGTCAAATTCAAATGATGGGCACAACAGTGAACGCCAGTAGCAAAAGGCAAAAACTTCTCCTTGATCTGCGTTGTAATCCCGGTCTTGAGACCTTGGAAAATGGTCGTCATGTCCACACCAAAGCAAATCAGCTTGTCGGCCATCTCCAAATCAATTAAACCACCACCACAACTCAAAGCGTCAGTGATCACAGTTGTCAATTTGTTTGAAGTACCACCGTTAGAATCTATTTTTTGGATAGATAGAAGTAGAGGCATTTGGGACCAGTTCTGTATCATGTAAGCGTGTATTGCTATCCAACTATTATTATCGCATGCAGTTGTTTCATCAACAAACAAAGCGATATAAGTGGCATTGGATACTAGGGATTTGATCTTCTGCTTTACGAAGTCATACAAATGCTCCATCATAACCCACTTGGAGCCATCAACCCAATGCTTTCGAGGCAGTTTGGGAACCTCAAGGAATTGATATAACTCAAATCTAGACTCAAACTCTATCATTAGTCGGCCACTAGAAAACAATTGAAAGAGGGTAGCAAATTATACTCTTTTTCTGCGGGACTCATTTGTACTGCAGTCTTGAATTTGCTCTGCAACAATAGCAAGCCCACAAGTCACGTACAAATCCATGCATTTCTTGTGGATTTCACAACTGAAATGTTTGGAGATTGTATACTACTTTAGAGCCATTGTGATAGGTTTGCCATGGAACATTGTACAAGACTTGTAGTGGACCAAATGCAAGACTCCGTCGTCCGCCAAGACTGGCTCGCTCCAAGGTTGCTTCGCTATCCAATCGCATTGAAATTTGCAAGTAAGGTCGTAGTTCTTCTTGAGCTTCTTCAGTGTACTTGTCGTGGAAGCTTCAGCATCATTTGAGGCCTTCAGCTTCCGATCTCCACCTCGGCGTTTTTTTCCACCACGGTTGGGCGGGTCCACGAACAAATCGTCATCTGAATCCACCATGTAGTAATCACTCAAACCGGGATCATCCTTGGATACTTCTTCCTCACCGGATACGTGGACCATGGCACGGCAAGACAACATAATCTCCATCTCCGTGTCCAAGGATTGTGAACCTCCCGTGTCGGTGTTGGTATCCATCTCTTGCGCCACGCATTACAGAGGCCCATGATTAAGCGAGTTTTGGCTCAAAGAGAAGTAACTACACATGGTCTTCAAATTCTTCGCTCTCTTGCACGCCTCCATTTCCAACAACCTCTTTGACCTTGAAGCCTTCCGCTCTACAGCTTTTACCTCCTGCTCTAATCGAGCCAATTTTCTTCGCCACCTCTTCGCTTGCACAATGCTGTTCATGGCCATCGCAACATGTGTGACGCCAAAGTCCGCAGGGGTGGAAGGAGAGTCTGCCATTGCCAAAGAGAAATCCCCAACTCCGAACCCCCAAATCCCCATTCGTGAACCAAATTTGGAAAACGCATACCAAACCTACCCTCAACCAAATCGAAACAACAACAAAACACACATAAAACAAGAAGAGCAATCTCGGAAAAAGATACACTGATTCTGTCTATAGCACTTGCAAATTTAAGCGCATCGTAATATGCCCAATTACCCCACCCATTTCGTCCAGTGAAGTCGTGCCCTAAATTCTCAAACCTTCTACAATCATGAACTCTAATTCCGATTAAAACACAACGTGAGTGGCAATCAATGTGGCAATACAACAATCTCAAACCAGATTACAAGGAGAGAAAGTGGCTATGAATGCCAGAGCCTCGGTGGTGCACTAGCTGCCTACGCAGCGAGGACATTGCAGAGTGGGCTACTGCAAATTTAAGACATGCATGAATAAGGCAATCCCACAAATTAACCCCTAAAGCCCCGAGGGTGTTTTCTGCCAAAAATCACTCAAAACTACAACTTCTGTTGTATTCACTTAAAGAAACCAACTTTTTTTGTTTTGGGGGGAGTTTAACCGTAGGATCTTGTACTTAACTTGTCTGAGATCATGTAGTAAAAATTTCATCAAATTTGACTGTACGGATTGGAAGATATTATCATTCAAAGTTGAACAAAAAGTTTTTTTTTAAGAAGATGCTTAAATTGCCCGAAAAACTAAGATTGTCTATAACTTTCTCATCCCTAGTCCAAATAGAATGAATCAAAGCTTCACGTATAGGTAAAAACATAATCTTTTAGGAAAGAAATTCAAAAAAAACTATTTTGACTTTTTGTAGATTTTTTTGGGCTACCCGCCAATCTCCACTTCTTGCTTATTGTACCATAACTTTTTCATCCAGCATCCAATTGAAACAAAAAAATTATATATCCACAAAGCTCTTGCAAAGCTACACAACCTCAAAAAATCTCAAAAAATTCACTTCAAATTGAGACAATAGGAACCTACCTGGACCCAAATTGTCCCCCGAGGGGACAAGCGGGGCTTTAGGGGTTAAAGCAAGGACGTAGTGGTGTTGGTAGGGTTGATGGTGAGTGAGAAGGTGGTGCTGCAACAATGATAGAGGTGATAGTCTAGCTACATCGGGCGAAAAGGAAAGGGAAGGAGGCAAAATCAACAAGCTTCATATATTTGGCCCCCACAACAGTTATGCATGGAATCAGTGACAGTCCTTAAGACTACATACCTTCCAAGGCTATTATAGGCCCTTTTTTTCCATTTTTTTCTTATAGGCGTGGTGCCAGGCCAAAAAAATTGGTGCAATTTTGCACCAAATCGCCAAAAAAAAAAAACACTCGTACTGATGCTGTGTCATGTTAGTCTTGCTGTGAAGGTCGTCTGTTTTTTTAAAATAAAGATGTAAATAAAATATTTACGCTTGTGTGAAACTGGGCATGCGTCCTCTAAAGTCAAAACTACTGCCACATGTAGTATCGTCCAGTAACTTACGTGAAACTCCGGTACATGAACCGAGGCACCATGACTGCAATGCATCGACAACTTAACGTATTGGGGGCCCCCCTTTGCTGAATCTTTCCCAAGAGCATTCAATGCGGATGCCTGCAAATTAGGGTTGGCAGGCTTTTAGAACCCGAGGGCCCGGAGCGGCATTCAATGGAACCGGGACCCGCCCAGGATTCATCATCGCCATTGATCGGTCCCTCGGTCGATGGGGACGGACCACGGACCACGGACCACGAACCACACTGCAACGGCTCTATTTAGTACTGGGAATGGGACACGTGGCCACTCGGATGGGTCCAAGTAGTTGGAAGGTCTTTTCGGGCTGCTCACGCGGGCAGGGGAAAGGGGGTCCGCCTTGGACCCTTTTGCAAAAGGTGGACTAACTTTTCAACGCCGGTATTGGTCTCTAGGATCCATTTTGCACGAGAAAATTTGTAGGACTAGCTAGGGCAGTATTCGGGAAGATTTTCTTTTTTCTTTTTTCAGTTTTACCGGCTAGTTTCCTTCCATTTCTTAAGTTGAACCGGTTTTTCAAGTTCAGAGTCCTGTTAGAGTAGAACTTCTATAAGTGCACTCTCCATGAGTGAATAAACCTCTGTAATGTAATAGGTCCAAGTCGTCTCGGCTTCTGAAATAAAATAAATGGTCGCACTTAACCCCTTATCCCCAAAGTGACATTCAATTTCTGGGGTTCAAAAACATCATTGCTTTTGAAGCTTTATGGATCTAAATGTCTTCAAGTTATACAAATCTCAACCGTACAATCTTGTAGTGTACATGTTGTAGATGACATATACAAGTCAATTGGCCATGTAGATTGCAAGATCATAATGTTTTAGTGTTGAAAATGGATGCTGAAATTTTCCCAAAAACACATTTGGAGGTGAAATTTGATTTCTAAACCTACTCAAATGAAAAAACTTTACACTACAAAATGATTCAAAACTAGTATACAAACACATTGGTGGAAAAAAAATTCATTCAATTGACTCATTGTGTCTACAAAACGGCTTTGAAATGTCAAAAATCAGCAAGAAAATTTGCAAAAAACAAATCTAAAGTTGAACCTCCTTCTACTAGAATGCTTCTCTGTCACTCATTAATTCTTGGATTAACATGAAATTTTAGCCACACAAACTAGACTGGTATGCGCAATTTTTCCAAAAATAATTTTTGAAAATGGACTCTATATGAAGAAGAAATAAGCCGCCAAAGTTCACTATACTCCCCAAATGGCAGGATTTGGAACTTCGAATTGCTCCCAAACATTCAAGACAACTTGGATTGACATGAAAACTTTACCACAATAACTATACTTCAAGGGGAACAAAATCCAATTTTTATTTATTGAAAATGAGCAATGGATGAAAGAGATACAAGGCCCCAAAGTTGAAGCCCTAAAATACAATTTGGTGAACTCAAATTGAAGTTGTGAACTTCGATTGGCTTCCAAAAAATCAATAAACCTTGGATTAATCTTAGAATTGTACCACACAAACTAGAGGGGAGAATGCAACTTTTCCAACAAGTTTTATTGAATTTGGACCTTGGATGCAAAAGTTACAGCACTTTGAACTGGACTTGAAATTGTGTGAGGACATTTTCTGTCCTCTTTGTCACTCTTTGGGGTTAAGCCCCGAGGGTGTTTTCTGTCAAAAACCACTCAAAACTATTACTTCTGCTGCATTCACTTAAGGAAACTAATTTTTTTTTTAAATATTTGAAATTTAACCGTAGGATCTTGTACTTAACTTGTTTGAGATTATGTAGTAAAAATTTCATCAAATTTCACCGTATGGATTCGAAGATATTAGCATTCAAAGTTGAACAAAAAGTTTTTTCTTGAGAAGATGCTTAAATTGCCTGAAAAACTAAGATTGTCTATAATTTTCTCATCCCTAGTCCAAATTGAATGAGTCAAAACTTCATACATAGATAAAAACATAATATTTTAGAAAAAAAATTCCAAAAAAAATATTTTGACATTTTGTGATTTTTGGGGGGCTGCCCGCCAATCTCCATTTCTTGCTTATTGTGCCATAACTTTTTCACCCGGCATCCAATTGAAACAAAAATTATATATCCACAAAGCTCTCATAAAACTACACAACTTCAAAAAATCTCAAAAAAATTCACTTCAAATTGAGACAATAGGAACCTACCTGGACCCAAATTGTCCCCCGAGGGAACAAACAACTCTTTGACTATGTTTTCACCAAAAACACTCCAAAACTGCCATTTCTAGTACAAGTACCAAATTTTTGAAAAAAAATTAATTTTGACACATGTAACCATAGGATCTTGTAACAAGTGATGGACTTCACCTTGTCAAAAAAAAGAAAAATATTCTTCTTAGCAAACTTCATGGCTTGAAGATGTGGCACATGTACTACAAGGGCAACTTCCTATATAGTGCGGACCCTCTCTAATGCCTTGAACCTTTCTAAAGTGATGGTGTTAGGCAATTGAGGATCTATTCTATTAGAGGGGTTCTATTGTATTAGAGTTAATAGGAAACGGATGTTAGAGGAAGGCCTAATTAAGAGTAGTACAAAAGAAATATGGCACCAAACTCCATCAAACTTCAATTTTGGTGCTCCTAGGAGGTTCGTCCGGTTTTTTTCCAAACTCCAGCTTGTGGTCCTACATTGTACACACTTTACAATTAACTATATTTTCTCTAGTTTTTATTCAAAAACAATAGTAATTTAAATTTCTGCCCAAGTGTAGTTGCAATTGTCACCAACCTTGAGTGAAAACTTGCTCCCACCCTTATAGAAAAGAAGGAAATTAACCTTGACCGTTTATAAAGGTTGATGTAACTTAACCCCTAAAGCCCCGAGGGTGTTTTCTGCCAAAAACCACTCAAAACTACCACTTCTGTTGTATTCACTTAAGGAAAACAATTTTTTTTTGAGTTTAACCATAGGATCTTGTACCTAACTTGTCTTAGATCATGTAGTAAAAATTTCATCAAATTTCACCATACGGATTGGAAGATATTAGCATTCAAAGTTGAACAAAAAAAGTTTTTTCAAGAAGATGCTTAAATTGCCCGAAAAAATAAGATTGTCCATAACTTTCTCATCCCTATTCCAAATAGAATGAATCAAAGCTTCACGTATAGATAAAAACATAATATTTTAGGGAAAAAATTCAAAAAAAATATTTTGACTTTTTGTAATTTTTTTTGGGGGGGGCTACTTGCCAATCTCCATTTCTTGCTCATTGTGCTATAATTTTTTCATCCGGCATCCGATTGAAACAAAAATTATATATCCACAAAGCTTTTGCAAAGCTACACAACCTCAAAAAATCTCAAAAAAATTCACTTCAAATTGAGACAATAGGAACCTACCTGGACCCAAATTGTCCCTTGAGGGGACAAGCGGGGCTTTAGGGGTTAATCCCTAAAGCTCCTGAATTCATTTTATCTTTTTCTTTACTTCAGTTGATATTATAAAATAAATAAATAAATAATTTATGACTACCCAATGGTTGAAAAAAAAAAAAATTCTTGTTTTGGTCCCAATTCAAACACAAGAAGAGGACAATATTATTTTGCTTTTGAAAATTTGCACACTTCCTCTTAACTTGAGGCCCTATGCAAATGTGAAGTCCCTAAATCTTCCTTGCACAAGAATTTGGTCTCAAAAGTTTAACAAAGTCGCATTGTTCAAATTTTGGGTAGTCTTGAAAAAAATATTTTGCTCTATTTTGCAAGTCTTGTTTGCACACATACATTGTCCTCAAACCCCAAATTTTATATATGTGACTTTGATACTAGTTAAGAATAAGATCCTATAGCTACAAGTTCTAAATTTTTTTTAAATTTGATTAACAATCCATTTTTATAGAGAGTACTTAAATTTGATAATTTTGTGAGTATTTACCAATTTTTGACACATGGATCTTCAGGAGTTAAGAGTCTATTCATTTTTTATCCCACTTCAAGGGCTGAAGTCCCATCAAGAGTGTAGAAAAGGTGCAATGAGATGTCTGTATTGAGCATCTTATGAAACTTGTACGGAAAAGCGCAAACATATTATTGATCACAGATAATAAATTCTGGAAAATTTGAATTCATAAAAGATTAAGAATTGCAAAATTGATTTGAGAGGCCAAAAAATGCAACATCAACTCAACAATATGGCGTAGATTTCTACATTAGTGTCCATATGGTGATATTCCTTCCTCAACCCCTTTATGTCCATTCAACTATTTTATGGTGGTTGCCCAACTTCAAAGGCTACCCGGATTCCAAAAAAAAAAAATTTGAAATTTCTTATTTTTTTGTAGTTCGTCAAATTATCTTTCTATAATGGATAAAACCTTCCAATTTGGACCAAAATTTTGCTTTTGTGATTTTTCAAAGTCAAACACTCCCATAAATATTCATTGTGGATTGTCTTAGGGGAGAAACAATCTCCCATTGTTCCAATCCCTGTGAAAATTGGCATGTGTGTTCCTTACTATTTATAATTGCATTTTGTAAAAATGGATAATTCTTCTTTGTAAAAATTTGAGATGTAGGCCCCTAAAGTCATTTTGCTTGGAAAAAATATTATTGTTCTTTCAAAAATTAAACTTTGATTGAAGATATCTCAAAATCCATACAGTCAAAGTTTCAATCTATGAAATTGCAAGGTTGACTGATTTGATAGTAGTGAACAAAATTTTATGGTTAGATTTGTTAAGAAAATATTCTACGGATAAATTAAACTTTTATTTTATAAACAACAATTTGGAGGTGATTTGGGAGTGAGGAGCCTTTGTAAGCATTAGGATTTAAGTATGATTTGCCAAAAGCCTCTATAATTTTTGTCTTTAAGCTTACTTTTGAAGGGTTTTGTTTATATTATCCCAATGTCAAAATTTGAATTTTTATATGTCTATTTAAAGTACTTTTGGATGCATTTCCAATGATAATAATTTTAAATTTTAAATATACCATTAAAAAGTTATAAATACATTTGGATGGCTAATATTTTGGTTCTATTGCAGATGCCCTTATGCTATATTAATGGACTTCCTTTTTTCATTTGTTTTTAGAAATATGTTTTTACACATGGCAAAAGAGATGCAAAAGAGATTCATTCATTATTCCACACTTGTAAAAAATGCTTTTGGATCACCATTGCAACCATATAGGGAGTTCAAAAAACCACATTAGAATCCAAATGGACGATAATAGTCCACCCTTAGGGACAACAATGGGAAGTTATATGTATTTACTTTGACCACCTATAATGAGTTTTTTTCCACTAAAAAATGAGTTGACCAAAATACATGTGATAAACTCTCTAATTTGATGTTCTAATGCAAAAAAAAGATATGAATTGGATTAATCTAAATATGTTCAACGTCCAAAAGATTGACAATGAGTCATCCTACCTTATTATAAACATTGAACTTTCATACTAGACTTTGTGATATATCCATTGAAAACAAATTTTAGCACTACTTGCCCCAAACATTGGTTGCCAACAAACATTCGGGATATTTTTTGAGACTTACCTACTATTTTCCTTTTATTCCCACAATGAACTAGTTTTTTGAATACCGAGTTTTTGTTTTTGTGTTTTCTCTATTTTTAATTCCAAATAGAAATTTTGTAGATTTTTTCACCGGAATTTTTTCAATGTTTTTATTTTTTATTATTTCTAAATACATGGACAATTTCTATTGAAGAGGAAACAATATAAAGAACCAATGGAGAGCTTCTATGGGGAGCAATTTTATGTTTTTAGAGAATTATTTCTAATGTTTTCAAATTGCAACCGGGTTTTTTTCCCAATTCCACCGGCTAACAATGACAATGACAATGAACTAACTAGCGGTTCCCTCCTAACATTGGTTGCCAAGACATGAGTATTTAGTAAATCCTTGTTCAAGTTAGTAAGAGCATTCTTAGTGCAAGCAATATATTGACTCAATAACGGTAAGAACAATGGCAAACCAAAAAAATGTGCCTAGTGTGCCTTCTATTAGGCTCATCGTTTCAAAGGGCATGTTTAATTTTGGCTCTTGCAGTGGACTTTGGTTTTATGCAAAGCATGGCAACAATTGTGGTCAAAGGGAATCATCACAACGACCACCAAATGTGGAGTTCCTCCAACCAATAGCCCATCTTTGACTTTGATACTAGCAACGTGAATAGTGTCTAACATATAGAACATCAAGTGCTTGGAATTTTAGATTACGTAGAAAGGTTGGGTCACCGTAGTTGGGATCTACTTCATTACAAAAGCTTCCACAAAAACTTGCTCACGATGTGCTATTGCAGTGCTCTTTCATTGGGCCAAGCTAAGAAACACCTAACTCCTCTTTTACTCCCATATGAGAAGATAGCATCTATTTAGAATAAAATTTGGCTAAGTAACAAGCTTTATCTCTAGATGATTGTCACAGAGTTGAAAAAGCCTTCTTCCATTGCATCTTACTATGATTTGGTACACAATCCCAACTCAATGCTTGAAGCATGTGTAATGGCCATCTTTTTTCTAGCAAAGGGAGAAGAAACTTAGTGACACTTGTCTCTTTAATTTTAGTTTGGCTTGAATTAAGAGCTTGTTCATCTAGGGTCAATATTAGTTTCAAAGGCTAAACTAGTGACATCCTCTCAAGCAAACATTGTTGACAATCCATACATTTTGTAGCAGAAAACCACAAAGAAAGGATGGAGTGTAGAGTGTAGAGTTATTTTTCCACACTATGCTAAGAGATAAACTGAAACTAGGGGAATCCTCCAACATTTCAAAATCCCCCAATCAACTTCATATTGCACTAGATGATCATTTAATACAACACTATTTCATATGACTCTTTGAGTGAGTTTTGTGTTATTTGAATTTTTAGGAATTTCGTAGAAGTTACAACTTTGGAAAAGTTGTAGTTTTAGGATACTTTATATTTAAATAATATGAAGTTTATATGAAAATCATATCTAATAGTGCATTAAATTTTATAAAATAGAAAGTCATATGAATTGCATATAATAAGGACAAGCCTTTTATATCAAGGGTTTATTTCCTAATGAAGGGCATCGTCCACAAGCCAATGGAAAAGTAGTCTAGACATTTAGAGTCTCACAAGTTGGAAATATTAATATGATGGAATTCAATATGTTAATACCTAGAAAATGTTTGCATCTTCTAAATACATAGTATATAGCAAGACATTGTCAATTTAAGAAGAAAAAAACATAATTTTAAAAAGAGATACATGTGGCATTATCCCATTGGTTATTAAGCTTTTTCAAAATTTCTAAAAGAGATATACATGTAATTTTCCTACTAATTATAAAACTTTTGAATAAAATTCTAGTACAAAATGAATTCTTGAATTCAACATGTGCAACCCACCCCAACCACCCATATTTGTATTCTTGGGAACCTATGAAACTTGCAAACCATATCGGATATATTTGTATTTTTGGCTTGTAGATACATATGTATTCAATATTCATATTTTGTAAGTATACCCATATCTGTGTCTATACCATGTATTTTGTAGTCTGAACCCATATCCATATCCTTGATAATACATGTATATTCCATATTTGCATTTTATATTTGTATTTTGTATCCAAATTTGGACAACCAAGATTGTTTGTTTTATATACATCAACGACTTGTTTTTTTTCAGAATCTCAATGTCATTTAGGGAGGGGGGGATTTTTCCTGAATTAAATCTACGGCTCTTGATTTTTCCAAGGGAGGGGGAGGGGGAGGAATTAAAACACAAACATCATGTTCGCGTCTTTTTGGTACTGGGACCTACTTGTGTAAAAAAGCATTGAATGTATTTTTTCACTTAGAGAAGTGGTACCAATATTTTCAATGTTAAATATAATAAAACATTGGATTTGAATTACATGATGGGATTTCAAAGTTTCATATACATCTTACTCCCATGCTAAAGTAATTACCAAGTAGTCAACTTAGTCCATTGAGACTTTACTTCATTATTTAAATGGCGATTTCCACCTCCTAAGATGCACTCTTCTTGTACGGATGGGTTGCAATTTTTTTCGTGATTGCAATTTGTACCATCCAGTTTTCTTTGCATAATATAGAATTAAATTTAAATTTTTAAATTTTTATTTATAACAATAAAGAGATATTTATTTTCCAAAATTAGGACATTGTCACCGCAATATTGCAATTTCTACAAAAAAAAATTTGAACCTTTTCTAGGGATGTTTGTTCAAGGAAAGTTGTGTACATAGATTTTTTCTACATATCTTTGCAATTAAATTTAAAATATTTATCATCAATATTTTTCAATGAATTATCATGTAAAATCATGAAAATTATTTGAAAAAATTCACCAAAATTCTTATTTTTTGTTTTTTGAAGATGATATTTGGTAAGCGTATCCTATAAAGTTTCATCAGTTTAGGATGGCTTTGAAAGGCTATAGAACAATTTTTTGTTCTAAGAATTTGTGGTAGTAGTAGAGAATTGCATGTTATCAAAACTTTGTTGATCTATATATAAATTGATGGTGTCTTCAAGAAAGTGAAGTCTATATCTACTTTGGAGGATACTTTTAGAGCATCTCCACTGGACCACAAATGTTGTTCTCACAAACCATTTGTTGCCTCTGGTCTTCTTTCAGCTCTCCACCACGTGGAGACTTTGCAACTTCTTTTTGCAAGGCGTTAGACATTTCTCTTTCCACACTTCAAGTTACAATGGGCAACATGAGCCACAATATTGACAAGAGGATAATTTTTGGAGAAAGAACTCCCAATATCAAGTTTAGACTCCTTTGTAGGGATTAGGGAGCATTTGTTGCTCCAACCTACTAATTGACTTCCATCGAGCTTTTAGCATTCTATGTCACCCATTTCTTTGATGAACTGCAGCCTGGCACCTAGGAATTTGGCTTTCCACTTTGGAAACTATTTTCTCACAGTCTGTTGGTAGAAGACTAGTACATAAGCAAGACCAACATTTGTTTTTTGACACGCTCAGTTTATAAAATTGGTACCATTCCATTGTTTGTTGGTGAAGATGCTCATGGGACCTTTGAGGGTAGGCTTACATCCTGGCCTGGTGGGTAAAGCTCCACATAATCCAAGCAATAAGACAAAATCCAAACAATTGATTGTCTTGAGGTGGGTAATGGAAAAGGAGGAGTTTCATTTTCAAGCAATACCGGTGGACAACTCCATTGGTGGACGTTAGTCAATCTTGAGAGAATCTACTACATATCGAGTTCTTATTGTATCTCTCCCCCACCCACCGGGTCTACATAAAAGCGCGATTGGGATTTTCTCATGTAGCACCCCATATTGCGCATTGCCTACCCGGGCGAGCATGTAAGGAGGTCCTTAGGGCCAACTTACATGTGAGCCCGGTGGGCAAAGAAAGCAACTAAAAGACAAGCATAGTGTCACCGATGATCGGTAACCGTGAAGGTAGGAGAGAGAGTTCCACCAATATCAATGTATTAGACACTGTAAAAGGAGCATAAAAATGCTTTCTATATTTTGACCTTGTGCTTGACTCCTCCCACCCACCGATACATGTAAGGAGGCCCTTACTTCAGTGCAACTGAAATTTCAGCACAATCTCAAACACTTGTATAAGTATGACACCTCACGCACTGAAAGAGTTGGTGCCATAATCTTGCCATAATCTTGCCATAATCTTGCCATAATCTCAAAGAATCAAATAAAAACAATGGAAGAATGTTGGTTTTCAACGATTTCCATTTATTCGTGGAGACAATTCTTCAAAGGAGTGCTGCTGTGCTGGGACTAACTTAAGTTACCCGTACTGTAGGAAGACGGCTGCCTATTTTTTTTGTCGAAACACACACGTAACTTACTGCAGCGAAGACGTCTGGAATGAGTGGATCGTAAGGTTTATCAAAAGTCGAGCTCCGCTTGCAATGCGGAAATTGTCCGTCCATGTGTTGCAAGAAAAAAACAAAACAGTCGAGCTGCACGAATTTAAGTTCCACGAGAAGACAGCTGTGCCATACAGTTACAGTAACTGAAGAGGCGGCCTTTTCCTGAGTTTTTTTCTCTTTTTGATAGATTTTGAAACAATCGAAGTTTTTATTTTAAACAAATGACTTACTGTCTAGGAGGTATGAGTCATTCCTGCCTGTCGGAGTTGTGTGGACAATCAAACTAATATAAAAAAGTGCAACATTCTTACCTAAACCAATATGTTTGGGACCACCTGACACTATTACTTTAGAGAGGTTCATTGCATTAAAGAGGATCCGCACTACACAAGAAGCTATCACAGCGGTACAGGTGTTGCATCTTCAAGTCAAGAAGCTTGTTCAAAAGAGTATTTTATCTTTTTTGACATGGTTTAGGTCCACCACGATTTGCTTGGTCGGCTCTCATTTAGTGTTGTAATTTTTTTTTAATTTCCAAAGTTGGGACCACTTGGACCTATTGCTTTATAGAGGTTTATTGACTTATGGAGGGTGGATTTAGAGAGATTTTACTATAGCAAGGCACATAAAAGCATCACCACCAATAAGGTAGTTCGCTCTCAAAGCAACCATTTAAGAGCAGATTGTTTTTTTGGAGGAAGCTAAATTTCTTAAAAAAAAATTCAATAAATATTTGTAGGAAGTAAAATAGAATCGCATCTAACCCAATTCATTTCATATTTTTTGGACCTTTGTGGAATTAGTTATGAATTTTTGAAGTTGAAACAAAATGATTACTAAAAGTAACCAACTCCCAAAATGTACATTGTTGATACATAGAAGAAAACAAAATGTACCTCTATGTCATGATCACTTTCAGAATAGTCCATTTGACCATGGCATCAAGAAGTGGCAATGCACTTACTACCTTGTGAGATATGGTGGTGCACTCCAAATGCAATGCTCTGTACCAATCAATCTTTAAAGTCCTCGCTAAAGTTCTTCCCCTTCTTCTCATACCTCTCATGGGCCTCCATGTCTTCCACCAAGGCCATAGTCAAAGTTGATCAAGTTAGTGTGAGTGTAAAATTGCCTACTACAAAGGCCCTCTATTGCTGAACAAATGTGGGAGTGCCATGAAGAATGGCTTAGCATGTACCATGAAGGGATAATGGTGTGGAGTCGTTTTTCTCTAGACAAGTGCGGCAAGCCTAGAGTGGCATTGCCAATGCCATGGCATAGTGGCGATGCTCTGATGTTATTAGAGCATCTGTAGTGCGACATGGATAGTATGGAGGGACATGGACAACATAGAAGGAAATGGACTTCATTTTGTTTTGGTAACTTAAAAAAAATAGCCCCAATGCAAAGCTAGCAATCACAACCTCAAATGAACTTTTCTACATTATATAAAAAAAAAGAGGAAAAGATTTTACATTGAAAAAGACCCTTCATGCAAAAAAAAGGGAAATCCAATTTATTGGTAAATATAACAAAGCTCAAATGGTATGGCAATTATAACTTTTTCTATTGTGAGCCAACTTGCGGACTTTTTTTATTTTGCCAAATTTTCGGGCAAGGGATGGAAAATGGTGAGGCTAGGAATAAAAAGAGACCAATGTTGTTGCATTGGGGCATGAATTTTTTAGTGGCCTCATCATTATTAGGTTGGCGTGCTAGGTCCTGGTTACATTGGAATTCCAATGTTTTTTGTCACTCACTAGACACTTAATGTCTACAACATTTTTTAAGGTTAAAGAATAGAGAGCCATTGGATGGTGTCCTAGGAAATTGAAGGGAGTCATTGGCTGGATGGAAAGTTGCACACTAAGGGCTCTTGTTTTTTGGATGACCAAAAGGACCCCTTAAGAATTGGTTAATAATGTTATGCAACACATCAAAGTGTTGTGCTATCAGCATTCCATTGTTTGGGATAATTTTTTTTTTCCCATTGTGTAAGTAATAACCTTGTCTCCCTATTTTGCAATATTTAATTTTGTATGTCGTGACATCTTGAAGCTAATTTGGGGTCTTTGACTCTGAATATGAAATTTTGATTCAGTGGATTTGAGTTCCAAAATCTTCAATTTTTTTCATCCAAGCCAAACAATAAGGTCCATATTTTCACCCTTTATGACAAATGTTTGTATTAGTATCCTAGATAGATCTTTGAACATCTGATTATGTGTCTCTGAGGTAATTGAGTTAAAACAAATGCTAGTTGACGGCATCTCCACTAGTATAAAAAATTACGTCAATCCAAAAGATAGAATTTTTTTTCTAAGTCCATCTCCCAATTTTTGTCAAACAGAGGCCTGTTGAAGGCCACTAAACGTCCAGAGTCTCCTCCAGAATCCTCAATTTGAGAAAAAAATCATTATAAAGTACTTTGGAAGAATACTTTAGAATTCATATACACATAAAAGCTGTAGATTTTTAATTATAGATTCCATCCATACAATTAAATTCACCAATGCTATCACCAATGAACGGGAAATTTCAAAATTCCTTCAAAATTCGATTGCAAGCAAAATTTTATCATTTTTTAAGTACAATTTGTTGAAATGGATTTGAAATGAAGTTCTCATCACACGATGATTTTTTGAAATTTTTGTGCTCTTTAAATCTATGACCTCATTTTTGCAAATTCTATTTTAAACTAGTCAATGCAATTTTGGCTTGGTCAACCAATTGACATACTTCCACATTTGTAATTTTAGAAAAATATGTACTCTAGTAATACCAATCCAACCATTAGGTAGGACAACAACTTGATAAAGTATCTCCACAAACTAGATGACTTTCATTCAAGTACTAATGAGAATAAAACTTGAATTTCAATATGTTAGTTGTCTCAAAATTGGATGTCAGAGCGCTTCAAGGTTAAACCATCCATCTTCAAATTCCCATTGTCTATCATAATAAGCAATTTTTAGTGAGACTAACAACTCTTGTAAATATTTAAAATAAAATAGTACTACTATATTGTAATAAATGATGGAGATATTCTTGCTTTGGACACTAGGAGACTTGCAATTGGTTGGCAATTGGTATAGTAAGTTATACCATGGAGTAAACAACTAATCTATCTTTTTACATTGAGAAAATGGCCTTGTTCAAATCATTTTGAGAATGATTTTGAACATTCTAAATATTTTGAGCCACCTACTCAAACGAATTTAAAAATTGAAAGGTCTTGTGGAGAATTTGTTTCAAATTAAACAAGTGAAAAACATGTAAGATAGGACTACTACCGTGCCCTTCCTCCCTTTGTCTTCCAAAGTTTTGTCATATAGGGGCATTTTGAAGTATTACCAATACAACCTCAAATTGTCATATTGAATGTCTTCATCTTTTATATGTGGCACAATATTTACTATGAAGTAATAAGACGTCTACATGAAGTTTTGTAGTCTTTTTTAACCCTAAAGTCTCATTGGCCCTAAGGGCCAAAATGTGACTTTGAATAGGCTAATACAATCTCAATACTCATTGTAATTCTTTGAAACTTTTTGAGAAGCTAGAAAAATACATAAGCTTCATGGGAATACAGTTTTTATTTCAATTAGTGTCTACGAGAAAAAGTTATGGCACAATAAGCTAAAAATAGAGGTCAATGGTCAACAAAAAAAATAAATAAAATGCCAAAAAAAATAAAATTTCCTTCCTAAAACATTATATTTTGGCCTACATGCGAAGCTTTGATTCATTCTATTTGGACTAGTGGTGAGAAAGTTATAGACATTCTTGTTTTTTGAGCAATCTAAGTATCTTCCTCAAAAGATAACTCATAGGATTTATATTTTTAATGCAATTTTCACAATTTTTCAAAAAACATTGCTTCACAAGATTAGACATGCTTACTAGAGCAATCTCACCATTTGGGATTACTATGTTTTAATTCCATTTTAGAGCTATTAACAATTTGAATTTTCATTCAATCTTAGACCTACTTCTACTTAACAATTTTTTAAAGAAGGAAAATCAAGTGTGTTTTTTGAAATTTTTTTCCTAGACTTTCAACTCAATTCTTCAAGCTAAGTTTTTTTTAATTCAAAGTATGTTGTGAATTTTTTTTCCACAAATGGCGATCAAAGTCATCTGAAACTATAAGACATTATTCACAAAAACTTCTTTTCTAACTTTGAATGCTAATAACTTCGAATTTGTACGGTTAAACTTTATGAAAATTTAAAGACATGATTTAAGACAAGTCAAGTATAAGATCCTATGGTTATATATAGAGAGAGAGATAGGAGGGGCACGTGTAGCAAAAAATGGTGGTTCTGAATGTTTTTTGATGGAAAAATAGCCTTCAGAGGTTGAGATGCACCTATATGATACTTTATGAGCATAATTCAATCTTCACCAAAATAATTCATAAAAATTATAGAAAATTTAACGTTAATTTTTTTGATTTATAGATTTAAATTGGTTGCAAGTCAAAAATAACATTTGATTTTAATTGGTTAATATTTGTAATAATAAATATCAATGTATGTTGCATTAGATTCAATCATACGGATGTAATCTAAGATCCTACTTACAACTTTTTTTGGAAATGTCATCATTAAATTCTTCTTTTAAATTGTATTATATAATGCATCTATTTGATTTATAAAAAATTGGACTACTCCAATTCATTTAGGAATTATTTATGGTAAAACAAAACAAAATTTGTAATGAAAAGTTGTTGGAAGAAGTTACTATTCTACAACTAGAGTACAAGGATGCTTTTGAGTATTGAAGGAGTGCGTATAAGAATCATTCTTTTTTCAAGCTTATATTTGTGGGTATATACCCTCTAAATGATTTGGACTATATTTTCACCCCAAAAGCTCCAAAACTGCCATTTCTAGGACAATTACCAAATTTTAGAAAAAATACATTTTTAAATACATGTAACTATAGAATCTTGTAGTATGAGAAGATGTGGAATTTTTTTAGAAACTTCCATAGTGTAGATTGCAAGATATTAGCATTTGAAGTGACAAGTATTCTTTTTTTGGCACCACAAAAAAAGAAAAACTATACTTCACAAGCTAATATTTGTATGAAAAAATGTCCAAAATGGTTGTAACTCTTTGGATTCATTCTTCAAGGCAAGTTGGCTACATGCTTGAAAAATTTCGGATCATTTGAAATTGTACAATATATAGGGAAAAAAATAGTAACTAGAAAGAAGTAAAGAATGATTCAAAATACTAAATTGTTAACAATTTATTTATGGAATTGAAAAATGCCAATCCCAAGGTTGCAATGTTGTAATAAACAATCTACAATTTATTTTTATTTTTTTCAAAAATGTTGAAAATTGATTTAAATAAAGGACTTCAAAGTTTGTCTTAAAGTAGAGCTTCCATAACTACCCGCAAACTACCTCAAGTTAACCCCTAAAGGTTAGAGACTATGTTTTCACCAAAACCGCTCCAAAACTGCTATTTCTAATACAAGTACCAAATTTTAGAAAAAATACATTTTTGAAAAAACATAATCATAGGATTTTGTATTAAACTAGTTTGAGAAGTTGTAGAAAAAATTTCAGAAATTTCCACAGCATGGATTGCAAGATAATAGCGTTTGAGTTGACAAAAAAACTTTTTTTGTCCCTGCAAAAAACCGGGCAGCTGCACTTCACAAGGTCACATTTGTATGAAAAAATGTCCAAAATGGTGGTTACTCTTTGGATTCATTCTTCAAGGCAAGTTGACTACATGCTTGAAAATTTTCAGATCATTTGGAATTGTAAAACATATAGGAAACAAATAGTAAGTAGAAAGAGGTAGAGAATGTTCAAAACACTAAATTATTAAGAATTTAAATATGGAATTGAAAAATGTCAATCCTAATGGTTGAAATCTTTTAATAAACAATCTACACCCAATGTTTTTATTATTATTCAGAAATATTGAAAATTGAGTAAAATAAAGGACTTCAAAGTTTATCTTAGAGTAGAGATTCCATAACTACTCTCAAACTAAAACTCTTCATAACTTTCATCTCATTAATCAAATTGGAATGATTAAAAGCTTTTCATGTACACAATTATATATCTAAAGAACCAATTTCAATTTATTTTTTTAATTTCCTAAAAAAGTGATTTTCAAAAAAGTTTTCTTTTTGCTGGCGCGACTACCCACTCAGCAATAAAAACTACACATTATACGATAACTTTTAAATTAACGTTACTTCTTGAGCACATCTTGTGTGAAAATTTCAAAGACAAACAATACAAAACTCCATTTGAAGTGAGCTACCCGAAATTGTTGTGTTGCCAGAAAACACAGTTTGGACATTTAGGGTTTGACAATGTCTTTGGAACCCTTGCCGTACAGGTCAGGGAGGATTGACCCCCTTATTTGTGCCGCATAAAATTTGTATTTCTTCACCTCTCCTAGCTAATTTGGGACCTCTAGTTGCAAATGTGAATTCAGAATTTGCAAACTTTATCATCAGTGGTAAATAAAAAATCCCAGTGTTTACTTCATGGATAAAAACACAGGGATATACAAACCCTGTTTTTTACACATGCCCCAAATTTGTTAAATGAAGTCAAGATTATACCCTGGAACGGCCCAAAATAGGGGGCTCTTTTTTTACATGCACCCCGAGCGAGGGGGTCAATCCACCCCGATCTAAGGGGGTCACGGTCCCCCGTAGGAATCCCCCCACCAAAAGAGAGGCGCCGCTGCCGGGGATCGAACCCGGGTCACCCGCGTGACAGGCGGGAATACTTACCACTATACTACAACGACTTGGGTCTACAACAGTGTAAAGCCACTGACAGCAGAATTCTCCGCCCTCGGAAGATGATGTCAGAAATGAACCACAAACAACCTAAGAACAGAATAATCAGAAATGATCGTTTACGTCCAAATCCTCTTCTACGCTGAAACTGGAGTTTGGTCCACATGCAAACACAAGGGAGAGACTGATGAAAACGATATGCAGACTTCTATAAAAATTCAGGTTTTCAGTGACGCTTACCGTTATTTTAGAAAATAGGGAGGATTCCTGGAACACATATATACAACTATACAAATACCCACTGTGTCATCAAATCATGATGCACAATCACCTCAGTAATATGAACACTATTCGAATGTAATAACATGCGGAATGCAGCATTATTCCGAACGACTCCAACCGGAGAGGGTTAATAAGTCAATACCGAACATATTTTCAGACGTTTCACTACTAACACTCCAAGTCGTATGAAATGAATTTGAAAAATCCCAGTACATAAACACTGCATACACGCGAACTTATCATCAACTAAGACGATGTACATAATACAACCATCGGGAGAACATTAAGATCAGAAGAGTAAGGAAAAAACACCGCACAGCACAGCATTAACTGAATGGAAGACCAACTTTGAAGTATCTGGTCAACTTTTGTAATTAACTTGAGCTGACGTCAGATATAATTGAAGAATAAAGTTTCGATAATTTCGTGAAGAGTAGACACACTTTTAAGAGTAGACAAACCATGTAAGAAAGGGTGTACAGTCACCCCGAAATTATGAATAACCGGAAATTATGAATAACCGGAGATTATGTCTCATTAAAAGTGCACTCTTACAGCGTCTGCGAAAATAGCTTTCCCTCCAGCAAGGGCAGCTCCAGTAAGTATGAAAATGGACTATCGAAGCCCTATTTACTGGGAGACACCTAACCACTTCGTGAAGTTCTCGAACTCCGTGTACTCGGAGTCTGACACCATAGTCTTGTACCATGAAGCACCCTGTTTCTTGATTAACTCCTTCTCCTCGGGCTGCAGACAGAAGCACTCTATCAGACATACTCAGAAGCACCAAACACCTAGATATAACTAGGCCCCAATTGATTGCAAAATCTCAGTCACGACCTATTCAACATTTGCTAAGAAATTGGACACCACAGCTATTTGAAATTGAGGAATACCTTGAGCTGACTCCTCTTGCTCTGCAACTTCTCGGACTTGGCCTTGGCCTGCCTCTCTTGTGCCAAAAGCTCCATTCTCCTCGCAGTCTTGGCGTAGGGGTTCAGCTTGAGAAGAGCACCCAAGTTCTTCAATGGGTTCTTCTTCAGCACACGCCTCTTGATGGCCACCTTTGTGGGGCGGACAACACTCTGTATTTCATCAGAATTGATGATCCTGGCCAAGTCCGGGTTGCCCATGATGTTACGGGGCAGGATGTAGTCCTTCTTCGTGAGAGACTTCTTCTCGTGGGTGCCAAAGATGGCATCCAACTTCTCAAAAGCAGACTTGGTCCAGACGATGAAACGACCAAGGTGACCACCTTGAACCATGTAACAGCATCAAAGTCAGTTGTATCATTTCGAGGAGATTAATAAACCCAGAGCTTATGGTGTTTTCTTTCATCTAATACCAAAGCTCTCAGTCATTTACCATGCGATCAACAAACAGAATACAAGACAATTCATCAATACGAAAAGAATTCGAGTCGTTGTCAACCTACGCATAACCCTAACCCTAACTGCAGATCGTCTAGGGTTGTGATCGAAAACAAATTCTAACCTGGAGCAAGCTGGAGAAGGTTCAGTCGATCAACGGACACAATCTCGACACCGGGAATGTTCCTGAACGACTTCACAAGCTTGGCGCCCTCGGTACCATAAACCACAAGAGGTCCACTGCGAGAAATGTACCTCCTGTTCCTCATCTTCCCCTTACCAGCCCTAATGCTGTGGCTGGCCTTTACCTTCTCCACATCGGCATAGGCTCCGAGCGACTTCAACAACTTGACAGCCGCAGAAGTCTTCTCGATCGCCTCAGCAGCGTCGCCGAGGACCAAAGGGACTTCTGGAACCTCCTCAATCTTGTGACCCCTTGCAAGAACCAAAGAAGGAACCGCGGACGCAGCCAATGCGGAAGCGATAGCATACCTCTTCTGGTTCAGGTTCACCTTGCGGTGCCAGCGGCGCCAGATCTTCGTGGGCGCGAACATGCGTCCACCTCGGCACATGTTGCCGAAAGCTCCCTGTCCTGCCCGGTGCGTTCCACCCCCGGGAACCCTAGGAATACGCGACACGGCACGCCCCGTCCCCCATGACTCTGCCGAGGTCTGGTGCCCCGCCTTCACGCTCACGGCGTACGGCTGCCTCTTGTTCTTCGCCAGGGCGGTGTGCACGGTGGACACCACGTCCGGGCGAATTGGAGCCAGAAAAACGGCAGGGAGGGTGGCCTGTGAGCCCTTGTCGCTTCCGTCGACGCTCTGGACGCTCACCAAAGGCCGAGCTGCGGCCGCGGACGCCATCGCTGATGAGATACTCGAAGAGGCCTGCGACCACGAATGGGGCACCTGAAAAAGACCGTCTCGCTCGAGTTGCTCCCCTCTTGCCCTCACGGTGCAAGCCTCCAAGACCCCATTAGGGCTTGGATGTCCTCTCGGATCTATGCCGTTCATCTTACGATCACGGTTAGCCCGAGATTACATCGGAGCCGTCTATGATCGTTCTCATCGCTAATTTGAGTTCCCAGTGTTCCCAAACTGTGGTCTTCCCTGTCGGACTTTCCTATTTCCTGTTTCCTTCACTGTGCTTCCGGTGGATTTGCAATGTGTTTTCAGAATGAAATTTTCAGTCACCCTCAAAGATGAGAAAAATGCACCAATTTTTCCATCAAGGACTAGATTTTTCAGTGGTTATCAACCTGCCTATACTTTTCTTTTCTTTTTTCTGTGATCACACAATAAATGTCTTCAATTTGGGTACTGATGGGAGGGCTCTTGTTATATATTGTCGAAAAGGGTTTTCTTAATCCCCTAAATGAAATTGTTTTTAAGTTTTGATTGAATCTTATTGACAATTGAAAAATAATTCTAGGTTCTATTAGCTTGTATTTTTTTGGCTACAATTTGAAATTATCTATAAATCTCCAAAGTGCTTGAAATTGATCCAAGGTTTTCATGCCTAGTGTCTTTTTAATTTACACAAAATGTAGATGGGGCAGTTTTCATGACAAGGTTGAAATTAGGTTTAGGTTTTCATAACAAGGTTGAAATTAGGTATAGGTTTTCATAACAAGGTTGAATGAATTTTTTCAGAAATTTCCCACCATGAATTTCACTAGCAATTCTCTTGTACTTTATCACATATCTTGGCAAAGCTACAATGTGTAACCCGACTTCCAAAACTGTGAAGATGAGGTTTATTATACCTTTTAGTTCTACTTTTGTTCAGGATAAAATTCCTGATAAGAAATGGTGGTGATTGAAAGTACTCAATTGAAAGTGGTCAGTGAAGTTGAATACATTTGGATATCTGTATTCAATCTTTTGTTTAATATCTTTTTAAGGAAAAAGGAAATTTGCAAGTATATCATATTATTGTTTTTTTTACCCCTAAAGTCTCAAGGCCTTTTTAAAATCAAAACCATGCAAAATTGCCATTTCTATTGCAAAGTGCATAAAAGCTTAAAAGTCGTTTTACTTTTTTGGTATATCTAACCATAGAATCTTGTACTAGACTAGTATAAGAATGCAAGGAATAAATTTCAAGAACTTTGACCATGTTGATTGCAAGATATTTGCAATTAAAGTAAAGAAAACATATTTTTTTACACCTTGCTTGACTAGATTTTTTGGCTTCCAATCTTTTAAAATTAAATTTTTTGTACAATTGATTTTGATTTTCTAATTTATTATGTTGAAGAATTTTGTTAATAATTTAGGATTAAAAAATAAAATAAAAATCAATTAATTTTACACATTAAAAAAATATTAAGTAGAAATAGGTTTAAGATTGAAGAAAAAACCAAACCATTAATAGCTCTAAGGGCCGGTTTATACACGCTCTGGGGCCGGATGGATTGCCGGCCCGATTTGCCATCAATCCGGCCTTCAATCCGGCCTTCAATCCGGCTCCAATTCACCACTCCGGCCCTAAACAATGTAAAGTGGTGAGGCCAGATTCTAGGGCCGGATTGCCAATTCATCACTCGGCCTTAGATAATGTAAAGTGGTGTGGCCGGATTCTAGGGCTGGATTGTTGATTAATGTGCTCTTGGATTTTCTTAATGTTCAAATAAAAAAATATAAAACATGAATATTTCCTTTCTCTTCTTATTTTTTCTATTTCAAAAGAATAAAAGAGAGATTTTCTTAGTTTTTTGTTCTTTTTTCTTATTATTTGTTCAATTTCAAACATAGAAAAGATAGTTTAAAGATTTTTTAAACCCTTTTTTTTTCTTCTTACTTTATCTATTTTAAAAATAGAAGAGAGATTTTTTAATATTTTAATATTTTAAAACGTTTTTGCTTTCTTTCCTATCTTCTATTGGGAAAAAAAATTATTTTATTCGAATCTTTTCCTTTCTCTTCTTGTTTTTGAATTTTGAAAGAAAGAATTAAAAACAAAAACAAAAGCTTGGAACTTTTCCTTTCCTTTCCTATTTTTTCTATTTATTTTTTAATTTAAAAAAAAATCATATTTAAACAAAAGCATACTTCATTTATTATTATTATTTTTTTGATTATTTATATAGTCAATGTACATTAAGTCACATTCCCTATTTTCCTACTTTTGCAACATGGTGACTATACAAATGCATAATGTTTTAAAGTAAACATGCCTACATAAGACATAATGAGTGTTTTGCCTTGTTACAATTGGCAAAAAAATTCATATTTTTTTCCATACAAAAATAATAGTGAGAAATAAAGAAAGTAGTTGAATTTTTTATTTACAAAGTATGAATTTTTTATAAATTTTTGAAGTATATTGTCCAATTGGCTTAAAAGAGTCTATACACTACTCCAAAACCAACAAAAAGTTAGTGTATGCTTGATGGCTATCCTACTACCTAAAGCAATTACAATATTTCATAACATGGTCACAACATAAAGGAATAAAAAAATCAATTACTTTGATGAATTGGTACTAAAAAGGTAGAAGTTTCTAAATTAATCACTAATAGCTCCATCACCATCACCCAAGGCATTGATTTTGGCCACTAACCAACCTAATGAAGTCCTAATTTCATCTATTGAATTTTTTTTGGCATGGGTTGATGTAAGACTCTAATGGGTCATTTCCTAGGTGCATATTATAGGTGGTTTGTCTATCATTTGCAAATTTATCTTGGTATCATTAGTATTATTCCTTACTTTCAAGTTTAGTCTCAATTCTATATTGACACTTATGCAAATAGTCCTAATTATTTTTTAATTATTTTTTGGGGAAAGAAATGGGTCTAGACTCAAGGTGTAAAGCATGTGGATTTTAATGGAAAATAAAAATAAAAATAAAAATTCTAATGTTTTTTTTTGAAGTTTTTTTCTTATGTTGAAATTCTTTTTTAATATTATTCTTTTTTAATCTAAAAATTAAAATTAAAATTTTAGAAATTTCCATTATAATTATCTCCAGGGGCTCTATTTACATATGGCTAGTCACTGCCTTCGTTGCAAATCTGTATAAATGAAAAATAATTATTGATTACTGATTAGAAGTTAAATCAGTGACAGAACGTAAATCTTCAAAGTGACAAAACGTAAATCTTCAATGTGACAGAACAAGCAGACCAAAACTCTCTTGTTTCACTTCTTATCTAGTTTATTTGTAAAATCAAAGAGTTCGTCAATAAAATAAAAAATAAAATTCTTTTCATCAATGGTGGAGATTTGTACAATCTAACGGAGGAGCCCAATCCGGCCCCAATCCGGCCCTAGATGAGAGTTCGGGCCACCCAAAACCTCGTCCCGATTGCTCCCTTGGGGCCGGATGGTTTGGCGCCAAAACCGTGCCACCTAAGCCGACACGTAGGATGAGTGATGGTTCCATCCGGCCCCAAGAATAAAGCCCTTCAGCCGGATTTGACGAAATTGAGAGATTCTATTGGTCCAAACTTGGAGAGTTCCGGCCGGCCTTCAATCCGGCCCCAAGTATAAACCGGCCCTTAGATGTAGATTAAAATGTAATTTTTGAGAAAAAAATTTAAAATTTAAAAATTCAGTTTTTTGTGATTTTTTTTGGATTGCCCCTCGAGCTACTTTTTAGACTTAGGGTGGCATAACTTTTGCTTTTGAACACCTTTTGTATAAAATTATATACCCATAAATTTTATCTAATTTCCTATCTTCAAAAAAAAATTCAAAAAATCATGTCAAAAATTGAAATCACAAGAGCCTACCCGAAATACCAAGAGTTCCAAAACTCCAAGGGTCTTTGAGACTTTTAGGAATTAAGGTATAAATTATCCTAAAATATCTTTTTACTTTGTTCTATGAAATTTCATCATTTCATACAAAGAATCTTCTTTGGTCTTCAAATATAAAAATATTGCTTCAATTTTTTTAAATTTCTAGTTTCCTATAAATCCTAATGATTGAATAATTCTACGCCTAATTTGCATATTGTAGAATATTATTTTTAGGGATTTATAAAGTAGCCACCTTATTTTATTTCTATTTTTTTTATCTCACTTCTTGTAGTACAAAAGATAATGGCCACATACAATAAAATTTTGCAAATATTTCTAGCAACCACTTTCTATTTTTTCATCTATTTTTTTCTATATTTTCCTATAAAATTATATCAACTAAATTTCTGTACAAAATTATAATTTTTGTAGTAAAGAAACTAAATAAAATACCATTTTTGTAAAAATGTCACATTTGAATGTAACGTTTTTTAAAGCCAATTGAAGCTAATAAAATACAAGCCGCATTAAAATCTTTTGTCATTTAGAAAAATCCTTAAATTTGGAAGGATGTGGCCCTATCATCAAGGTAGTTAACAAAAAATTTATAAGGTTCTAGGATGAATAGGTGCATGCTTTATTTCTCCAGTTTCCTTGAAAGTCATTCATCCACAATATTTTGACTAGATTAAAACCTTTCTCAGTTTTAAAAAAAAAAAATATACAATTTTTGTGAATTTTTTTACATTTGAATGTGATGTTTTTTAAAGCCACTCTAATAGAGACTAAGGGAAAATATGTACTATCTTTAAGACATGTTTAAATACATTGACGACATTCCATTCTTTTGGCATAGTTTAGGTTGAGTGACCTGAAACCAAAATTTATACATGTCATAGTTTTTGGCTTGAAACTAAACAATTGTGAAGATGTATGTCACTATTTTTGGATTGTGGAATCATTAGGAAAAGAATGGACCCTCAAAAAGCTCTCTAAAGAATTCCCCAAAATTCATTAAAAAATATTTTTCAAGATATGATGAAGCTTTTCTCCTATCTCCAATCACCCCTTATAATAATGACAAGTTTTAGGTGGATTGCACCCATTGACTTAGAGAATTTTTACAATACTCCAAATTTGACAATGCACTCTTAATTTATTTAATTTAATACTTCAAAGAATTCTTAATCAAATTAGTTGAATTGGACAACCTACTTAGTTTTAAAATAGTTAATTTTTCTAATTTGCTAATAGTACTATAGTTACCATGTACTATACTATATATATATATAGAAACTCCGGTCTCTCAATAAAGAAGGCCGGCGTGAATAAAGTGCCTGTTCGTATTGACAATGAGCCAATGTCCAAAGGATCAAGGGCCATTGATTCAAAACTACTCTTCCCTTTTGAGAATAGACACTTTAGTTATCAGTAGCCAGGTTAAAGTTATAAGGGTTTGAAGTGTTTGGGTGGAGAAATGGGTTATATTTATAAAGTGTTAGTTGGACAAGGGTCACCAAGTTTTGAGTTCAGAGGTTGGTTGGAGAGGAGCTAAGTATCATGGTTATATGGTCCGGGTTCGATTCCCGTCGGGCTCGTTTGAGCAGTGGCATGATATATATGGCTTGGTGCTGCTAGTGAACCTTATAAGGCAGGAATGTTGTTTCAACCAACCGGCCCCGTCCTCCCAATCTGAGACAAGTGTTTGCATCCAGTGTTAGCACAAAAGAGTGATCTTCATCACTAACTCTTTTGTTGTTATTTTATTTCGTTTTTATTTATTTCTTTTGTGCAAGATGATTGATCCAGCATATTGTATGGCAATGGTGTTGATTGTTTTAAAAGTGTTTTTCAAGGCCGATTCAGGTAGATTAAGTTTGGTTTCAAGGAGTTTCATTGATGGAGCATGTGTTGTTCCTCTAGCTCCTGCTGTAATGACAATGAGTAGATCTACATTCCATCCTTGGGCAATGATGTTATTGATTAAGGGTTGGTATTTTTGGGTTTTGTTATCTATTGTTGTTTGTGAGAATTTGTCATTAGTGTATGTGAATTCTATGAGTTGTATAGTAAGATTGTTGTCTGGGTTGGGTGGTGGGTTGCTCTGGTAGGGGAGTCCTTTAACACATAAGATATCTGGTTTTAATCTGGCGTTGCAGTGACATCTTTGTCTATCACAGGAGCAGGGTAGAAGCCATGAGGGGACTGTGTTTTCTTGTCGGTTGTTGTTGAATTTTCCTGCATTCATGAGAATATAACTTCTAGTTTTTTCGGTGGATATGAATAGTTTTCTTAGTTCCCAAAATGCTCTGTTGTGTCTTTTGACTCTAAGGGCGTGGATGTGGTGTTGGGTACATTTGAGGAGTACGTGCAGCCATGTGTCCACATCATTGGAGCTGCATATAGAGCATGTGATAGATGGAAATCTTGTTATACCAAAAAATAATTGTTTTCTAGCATTGCCCATGTATTGGCTAGTGCGGAATTTTAATAAACTTGTTTTTTGGGAGTCTGTTATTTCGGAGTTATGCCAAAATTCATTGGAAAGATCCTTATTAATGTCGGGATTAAGTGTCCATTTGCTAATATTTGGGAATCGTTGTGCCAATGTAACAAGATTTTTATCACGATTGTTTTTGGTAATGTATGTTTTGAGGCATCTAACAGGACCTTTGTCAGGTCGTTGGGCTGGGCCTGGCCATTTGTCTTTTTGATAGTAGAACGGCATAGTGTGCGCAAATTCATATGGTTTTGAGGCAAATTTGTATTCCTTTGTGGTGCCAGTTTTAGCAAGTCTGTCTGCTACTTCATTGCCTTCAATATTGACGTGGGCTTTAATTTTGTAGATAGTCGTAGATTGTGTCCAGCTTTGTAACATTTCTACCATAGATTCCAATATGATTTTGTCTGCATGGTTACGGTGGAGAGTAGGGTGTTTAAATTCTGTGTTGAGAACGTACAGACAGTTTAGACAGTCGGTGAATATGTGTGCTAGTTCATTTGGGTATTTGATAGTAATTATTCGTAGTGTTTTATGTATAGCCATTAGCTCGGCTCTAAAACTGGTTTGGAGACCGGGTAATCGTTTTGAAATTTGGATTTCTTCTTTAGAGGGATTATATATACCGTAACCCGCTTTTTCTCGCATCCAGTGTCCATCTGCATGTTGTTTAGGTGGTATAAAGGATCCATCAGTGTAGTAGCTGTATTGTGGTAGGAATTTTAATTGTGTGTTAGTTGCATAGGCTGGTAGTGGGGGTGTATATGTATTTGTTGGGTTGTAGTTTGTTGTGTGTGTGAGTTTGTCCCAATTGGAGTTTTTATTCACTGCTACATTGTTGGGTGTTGGAGCAACAGTTTGTATGTGATATTGTGTTAGTTGCATATTTTGGAGGATCCTTGTGAGGGGGTGTATTTGGTTGGATGGACCGATATTGTGATTTTGATGGTGTGTGCAAAAAATACGTATTGCAAGGGGTTCAGTACGGGGGCGTTTATTGAGCTCAGGCGGGATTGTTGGTTCATCATATGTAATAGTGTCTGCGGCAAAATGGGCAACGACATGTGTGTCTTTGAATGGGTCAGTATGTGGGGAGAAGTTCTGGTACCAATTTATGTCTGGGATGGCAAGTATAGTTATGGTGTTTGGGTCCTGTTTGGCTGCTAATCGTGCCCAGTGTATTGCTTGTTGGGCCGTTTCCTCATTATGTGGGTGTGCAAAGCCGATGCCTTTCCATTTGTGTTCAAAAGCCTTGCCAAGGGAGCCAAATATTTTATCTCTTTCGAATGGGGAATAGAATTTTGTGATGTGTGTGGAACATGTAATTGGTGAGGAGAAATATGAGTGGGAAATGTTGAATGTTGTTGTTAGGGAGTCTAAGATGTTTTCTGGGAGGGTGTGTTGTGAAGTTCGAAGTGGATTTTTATTGGATTTTTTATATTTGTATCTTTGATAGAGCCAAACGATTTCGGTTTCAAATGTTTGTGTAGGTGGTGTTAGGCTATGTGTGGTATATATGTTTGTGTGATATTGTTTCCAGAGCCATTGTAATCTAGTGGTTGGGATGGTAATGAGGTAGTGGCCCGTATCTAGATATATGTAGGTGAGTTCGTTCTGTGTTTGTATGGTGTGTGTATTTGTCTGTATGTCCTTTTCTGGGTTGCATTCAGTAGTGGAAATGTATGTGAGTGGGATTGTTGTAGGTGGTGAAATGAATCGTGTATCTCTATGTTGTGTATGGTTAAAGTTTGCTGTAATGATACTTTTGTAGTATTTGTGTTTTTGGTTTGTGTAGTATTGTATTAGTAGGGTGGTATTATGTGTGATAGCCGTTGGTACATTGAATGGGAAGAGATCTCTTTGTGGCATCCACTTAGTATAACTTGTGTTATCTTGAAGTGTCCATTGGCAGAGATAGGCATTAAATTTTTTTGAGATTTTGTATTTATCTTTTGTTTCTATGGTTTTGTGGTCCGTTATAATATTTATGGGAAATCTAAGTGGGTTCTTATGAATATGTAGAGGTGGATTTTGTTGTTGTAATATTTGTGGTAGTGGGGGTTGTAGAGGATTGTCTGGATTTCTGAGGGTTAGACCTCGGTTGTCTGATATGTATTGTGCTTTGAGAGTTCGTATTATAGGGTGTCTTTGGCAGGAATTTGAACAATCTGGTGTACACCTTGGGTAGCAAAAGAGTTGTTCGGCTATGGTTAAGGCTGTTTTTTCTGTTTTACTTGGGGTTTTATAGTATGTTTTAAAGTCTTCAGGTGACATTAAATTTGTGCCATTTGGGAGTGTAATGTGCTTAATTTTGTATATATTGTGTAGTAGAAGTTTGTGTATCATTTTAAGAGATAGTTTGGGATTTATGTGTGGTAGAATGAGGGTGGTTTGGGACATCCATTCTTGTTCAAATTCTGTTGCATGTAGTTGGAAGTTTTCTGTTATGCTTTTAAGGTGGATACCTGCTTCGTTTTTTAAGAGGAATAGAATTCGTGTTGTAGGTGATCTAACACAATCCTGTTGTTTGATTCTAGGGATGTTTTCTGCGCCGCCGTATTTGGCTAAGATATGATGAGTGAGCCCTCTATATATTATTCCTAGTCTTCTTGGATCGTTTAGGGCATTTCTAAGTTGTTCACTTATACAACGTAAATATGCGTTTGTAAGTGAGAAGGCTTCCAGCCCGAATAGTGTATGTGGAAGTTGTGCTATGACATTAGCAGTACATTTTGGTAGTCCGCATATGGTTTTTTGGATGCCGATGATCTTTTTATCTAGCTTTTTGATGGTGGGTAAGGAGTATGGAACTGCATGGAAGCTATAGGCTATGCCAGCTCTGATTACGGTGTCTACCATATTGATTTTTTGTTTTATTGTGGCTGGGCAGTTTATAAGTTGTGTGCATTGATCTGTGACTTTTTTAGTAGTAATATGTGTTTGTAGTTTCCATTTTAGTGAGGGTGCTAATTGGATCCCTAAATAAGTGTAGGGTTCATTTTGGTGTAATACTGGTATAGGTTGGTTCCTGTAATTAATGTTCATGGCTTGTATTTGAGTTTTGAAGGTATCAGGTTTTGTTTTTGATTTGTTTGGACAGCCCGTGATTGCACATTTCTGTACTCCTAAGTCCATGCCAGCCCATTCACAGTATTTGTCTAGCTTATTTAGTTGAGTTTGCAATGAGCGAATGTTATTTGATGCAGCTACTAAGTCATCGGCATATGCTGCGGAGCAGATAGTTATTTTAGATGTACCAAAACTGTATCCGTTTTTGCTTTTTTGGAGCCATCTAAGTAATGGTTCTAAGAAAATAAAGAAAAGATAGGGGCTGAGAGCGTCTCCTTGGATGGTGCCTCGTTGTATTGGTATGGGTTTGGTTGTGCCAAAATGTTCACCAGTAACTTTTGTAGTGGAGTGTGAATAGATATTTCCTATCAAGGCTACTGCATCTTTAGGATATCCGAGGTCTGACGTTATAGCTAGGAGTCTTGCGTGGTCTATAGAACCAAAGGCATTTTTGAAATCTATGTATAGTAAATAAATATCTTGATTTGTGAACCGTGCATCTTCTAAGGCTGCAATGAGGAGCTGTAATTGTCGTGATGTGCTTCTTTCTGCTCTAAATCCTTCTTGGCTATCATGTAGTATTTGGTGTTTTTCGCCATAGTCGGATAGGATGAGAGTTAGAGTACTAGTGAAGAATTTGTAGATAGTATTTGCAAGTGCGATAGGCCTGTGGTCTTGTAATTGGGATGGGTCTCCTTTTTTATAGAGGAGTATAGTTAGACTAGTTTTCCATGATGCTGGTATTTGTTTTTGTTTATAGCAATGTTTAAAAAATAAGAAGAGTAGGTTATGGAAACTTTGTGGCATATTTTTTAGGATCGAGTTTGGGATTGTGTCTGGGCCAGGGGTTTTGTTATTGGCTAAGTATTTTAGACATAGGTCGTATGTTTCTTTGCTAAAATATTGGTGTAGAGGGATTTCTGGGGTTCCACGTTTTTCTATTATAAAACCGTCTAAGTCGTGCCATGGGTATTGTCTCACTCTACATGTACAATGTGGTGGGTGTTCTGGTAGGTAGTAGCATGTTGGAACAGTGGGTCTGTTACTAATTGATTGTTGATTGTGTATTTTGTTGGCGATGTCTTCCGGATTAGTAAGTAATTTGTTATGCCTGTCCATAATGCAGTCTAGTGGAGGTGTGTCCAGGTTTTTGAATACCTTTTTATTTATTTTTTTGGAACTTTTTTCGTAGAGTTGTCTATATTTTGAGATTGCTTTTTTGATACAATTTTGAGTATATTGTGTTGTAATTTTGCAAGCTTGTATGTTTGCAGTTTTGGCTATTTCGATAAGTGTTTTTGTCCATTCTTGTTGGTTGGTTGTGTGTAATGTAGGAGGCGGTATATGGACGTGGGTATGGGTTCGTAGCTCCTCTATTATGGGGTGTGATGTCCAGTTTGTGGTGTTTTTTGTTATATATATTGCTTTTCTGATTAGATGGTACGTGGAGAGGTGAGCTTTCCATTGTTTTTGTAGTTTCCTTGGTAGGAAGCCTCCTTGTTGTTTTGTACGCTGTGTTAGTTGGGGGATCGGTGGTGCGCTGCAATTTGCGAGTATTTTGTGTGATATGCTTTGTATGAGGTGATCTAGTGTGGTGCATGCAATGTGCCATTGTTGGTCCGTTAGGTGTTCATTGGTGAGAGTGACTGTGAGTTCATTGATTTGTAGTGTGTGTTCTTTACAAAATTGTGTTTTGAATTGTTCTATGTTTTCCTGTGGGATAGGGTTTAATAGTCTTGGTAGTGTATTTTGTATCTGTAGTGAGGGACGTGCTAAAAGTGTATTTGGTGAATTGGTGGTATATGTAATGTTACTGGTGAGTGGTCTGAGTTTAGGTTGTGGTTATGATTTGTGGTAGCTGTATACAAAGCAATGTTAGGGGCATTTATGTAGTAGCCATCTATTAGACTAGTTTGGATATAGTTTTGCCCCCCTTGTCTAGAGAATGTACTATTGGTGGGTATATAAGTGAGTTGCAAGGTGTCTGTGAATGTACGCCATTCTATGTCTTCTGGTTGAGGTGGGGTTATATTAGTTTCGTTTTGTCTGCCGATGAGGGCAATGTCTCTGTTGAAATCGCCACATAGAACATAAGTGTATTGTGGATGTATAGAGGTTTGATATGTTATATTTTGTTGAATTTTTGGTATTAGTTGTAAATCATCTATGTGGGAGGGCATATACATATGTAGTAGTAGCCATGGTTTTAGAGGTTGATTGTTGATTTTTATTATTTGCAAATATGGTGAGAGTTCTGCAGGAGTTGGGATTTTGGTGACGTTGCCGGGGTATGCATATTTTTTGTGAATGAGGGTGAGTAGGCCGCCACGTCCTGGTGTGTATGGTTTTCTTTGTTGGATGCATCTAGTGAGTGCTAGTGTGTTGTTGAATATGAGTTTATATTGTGGGAATAGTTTTTGGATGTAGTTTGTAGATTTTGTTGCTGTTAGTTTGGTCTCTTGAATAGTTATTATTGCAGGAGTGTTTGGTGTATTTGGTATCAGTTGTTGAAGGTTGGGTAAAGCGGTATTAAGTGATCCGGCGTTCCATGTGGTGATGTATGTATTGGAGTTAGTTGTTTGTATGTTAGGTGTATGGGTTGGAGGTATGTTGGGTATAGGAAGGGGGTGGGAGTATTCTTCCATAGTATCGTTACATTTTAGTGTTTCGATGGGTAGGTTTTCAGGTAAGTTGGAAAGTTATCGAGCATAATTTGTAGAGTAGGTGGTACACTTGTTTGTTTGATGAATTTATATATTTCATTATGTATTGAGTTGGGGGGTTTAATGAGCTGCTGGTTTGTATTCTTAAATTGTGTATATGGGTGTGTTGTTGTGATATGTCTTTCGGGTGGATTTTGTAGTAAGGTCATTCTCATTAGTAGGGATGTGGTCCAGTCTGGGTTTAGTGTTTGTACTAGTAGCTGGTCACATGTCTGTAGTTGTAGGCTAATTGTGGTAATAAGTGCGAATAGAATTCTTGATGGTGGGTGTTGTTGGTTTTGATAAACATATCGTGATAAGTGTGGGTAGGCAGTAGTTGCGTCATTGTGATGGGTGTGTGTGTTGTTTAGTGTGGGGGCAAAGTTTTTTGCTAAGTGTTGGTATTCGGGTTGTAATTTGATTGTACATGGGATAAAATATATTTTGCATCTATTTTTATGTGCGGGAGGATGCGTTGTAAGTATATCAGGCATGGGTCCTGGGTTAGTTTCAATATCGCCACATAAAATAAGTAGTAGGTGCATCTGAAGCATTTCAATGTTGATGCTTGGGAGGCAGTCTTTGTAGTATAATTGGTTGTGTGTTAGTAGTAGTGTGTGGGATTTTGTATGGGGAGTTATTTTTGAATGACTAAAATGTTTTTGTTTATTGTATATATTGTATGAGGTGTATATTGTAAGTATTGTATATAGATTAATCGTGTTGGAGTATTTTTTCTTTGTGAGTAGAGTAGTGTATGTATTGTAGAAAGTGTAGTTGGTGTGTTTATTATGTCTGTGGGTTGTATATTGTGCAGTTATAGTGTTATGTAGATTTTTTATTTTGTGTTGGACGAGGTTGGTATCTTGGGTTTGTTTTAGGTGTTTGTTTTTTGGGGTTAGTTTGTGGAGCTTTAGGTGGTGGTAGTCTTTGGTGAATGTTGTAGTTAGGTGCCATTTTGTCTTTGTAGTTGTGGGTGTAACTAGAGTTGTAGGTTTGTTTATGGCGTTATTTTTGGTTTTGGATTTTGGTTTTGTGTTTTTTTTTTGGTAATATTTTATATTGGTTGTGTGATTTAGTTTGAGGTTTATTAAATTGTTTGTAGTTGTGTTTTTAGATGTTGGCTTGCTTGGAGTAATGTTTGTTATTTTTTTCTTAGGTGTATGTATTTGATGTTTAAAGGTTGTTTGGATTTTTATATTGGTTATTTGAATAGGTGGTTGTACAATAGTAAATTTTTGCCTTGGTTTTGGTGTGATATGTGATTTTTTACTTAATTTTGTGTGGATTTTTGTGTTGGAAAGTGTTTGTGTATTTTGGTTGTAGTATATGTGTATGTATGAGCATAATAGAGTTGATTGTAAGCTATGTGTGGGTTATACTTGGGTGTTGTTATAGTGTAAGATTGGAATGTAGACAATGTATGTATAGAAAAAATGCAGATGTTTGTTGAATAGCAAAAGATAAGTGAAATACAAAATGGTGTATAAGAAGATATGGGTGTTTCTTCTAAGGTATATGTCTAAGGCACTCTGTTTTTGGGTGATGGAGTTGGGGGTCCAAACTAGTTTGGCGGGAGAGTGGGTTCGGGGGCGGTGATGGTAGGGCGGGCTAGGTTCCTCACTACCTGCATGCCTTGGCTAAGTATGGCCTCTAAGTTGGTGAGTGCACCTCTAAGCTTATAGTCAATCTTGTCTACGTAGTGTTGGGTTTCAACTCTAAGCTCATCCTTGAGTTGGGTCATATCTGCCTGGAACTCAACTCGGAGTTTGGAGTTCTCTTTAGAGACAACATCACTGACTAGGGTGGATAGGTCTTCCCTACTCATCTGTGGTTTGGATGTTGTTGCCGATTTTGCTGTGTTCTGTAGTGCCTGGACTGTCCCTGCAAGAGCTGTGTTGATGTCTTGGAAGCCTAAGAGTTTCAACATTTCTTCATTGGGTTTGGCACTACCGTCAAGAGAGTTGGGGTGAGGTTGAAATTCTACCCACTTGTGATGGAGTCGTGCGGATTTCTTGATATGTTGTTTGTAGACAGCTGCATTGAGGCACTCAACATTGGCGATGCCACTATGAGTGTCTCCCTTCTGCCGCGGAAAGAAGATGGAGACAACATTCTTTGCACCCATATAGTCTTGTAAGCTCTTGGACACCAAATTTGTAGGTTTGGTGAGATTGAATCCTTTGACAATAAGCACAAGGCAGTTGCGTTTGATTACCTCTTCACGAGACAGTTGGTTGGGATTCTTGATGACCGGTTGGAGGAGCTCCCCCATGATTGCAACCTTGTGTTTCTTGATCTTGGTCAGCTGCTCCGGGGAGGTTGTGGTGAGCCATCCATAAGTGTCGCTCACAGACTTTTGTACTTGTGTGAGTTCAAACTCAAAACCTCGGTGAAAACTCTCTACAACAATGTCTTTGAGTAGCTGGTGTGGCTCTACGTTGCGAATTGTCTCACTGTTGATTTTGATGGAGAGTAAACTGCTAGATGCAATGGGGTCAAAAGATTTTGCAATCTTGGCAATAGTGAGGGCGTTGTCATCAAGGATGATGGCAAAGATACGTAAGCCCTGGAGTAATGCTATACCATCTACTTCGGGATTCTTGAGGTGGATCTTGGCCATACCCGACCAGACTCGCGCATGCTTAGGCCCATGACATAAGATTGCAACTGGTTCGGCAATTTGATCACCAATGTGGATCCCCATCTCTTGAAAACGAAGTAGGATTTTCTTCATAGCTTGATCTTGGCTCAGAAGTGTAGCTGGTTTCTCAAAATGTAGGAGAATCTGGTAGTCAAGAGAGAGTTGTGTATTGGCGTGTACCTCAATATCAAAAGGGAATTGTGTGATGTTGAAGTGTTGTCCTTCAATGTTGTCAGGGCGTGCGGTCGGCCACATTTGTTGTTGCACACAAGGGAAGGACATTCTGGCTGTCTTGAGTTCTTCTGCTTCTTGTGCTATGTATCCATTTGAGATGAGCTCCTCCGTTGATGGGGTAATCGTGAGGGGTGGCATGCCGGCTTCATAGGCTATGGTTTCCATAGCTGGAAAGCCATACCAGAACTGAGGTTGCAATGTGGGATCTTGGAAGAGAGAAAGGACGGTGTTACTTGCCTTAGCTTTCTTCTTTGTGGATTTGGTGGAGTCTGGTGTAGTACGCTTGTTGGTGATAATGGCATCCTCCATCTCAATCTCCTGTGAAAATGTAGTCGAGTTACCAGATTTGTCGCGCTGCTGGGAGGTTGTCATGGTACATGTAGGGACTAGAGAGCAATACCAAACATTAAGATATATGTACTTCATTTGGTGATGGATTAGTGTATAAAGTGTTTTGTTTTGGTGAGCATTTGTTATCATATCGGTCAAAGTTTTTGGAAAGGAGAAGATGCAGTTGTATGATATATTGAGTGTGTTGAGGCTATTATGGAAGAAGGTAAAAAATGGCAAGCTATGAAGTGCAAATGAGTTTTCATAGTGATTAGGGTTGTATAAAAAAGTTTTGTTATGGGTTTTGATATCCTTAGTGGCAATTGTAGGGGCCCTCCCGGAAGCAATGATCTTCCAGGCGTTACATGGGTTACAATTGCCACAAAGGAAAGGGAGCTTAAAGTTAATTGTTAAGAAAATACGAAGCAAAGTTTTAGGGTGAGGATACTTACCTGGTTTGTGTGGACACATAGCTTGACAGGTAGCGGTTGTGGCTGTGTTGCGTTCGCTCGACTGCAGCTGAATTGCCGTTGGGAGCGTTGTCGATGCAGGTGGCGTTGGCGATGCTAGCGTTGTCGATGTTGGCTGCTGGGTCCTTGCTCCGCTGCTCTGCTGCGCTCCGTTGTTGCAGGGGCTGGCGGCGGTGAGTTCTCCCGTTATTGGTGCGCTTGGGGGTCGGTCGTGTGCTGCAGGTGATCGAGGCTGGAGCAGGCTGTGTGATCAAGTTGGAGCAGCTGGTGGGTGAGTTGGTGTTGCGGGTGAGCACGCTGGGGCAACCTTCGATCGAGCTGGTGTGGCTAGGTCTTCGGGTGGATCTGCTGGTGGACTTTGCGGGAGCTGGAAGGGAGCGCTTGGTGATCTGCTCTAACATACTGCTCGTGGATGTGGCGTAGCTCGAGGTTCTCAAGGTGCGTGCGCAGCGGAGTGCATGAGGAGGAGCGGGAGCGGAATCGGCACTGGTGGTGGCACTGGTCGCGGGAGATACGGATCGAAGTTGTACGCTTCTACGAATTGCGCAAGCCTCCAGCCGCTTCAGAATCCGGCACCGCGCTTCCAATCTTTGCGAGAGGCGCCAAGTTCAGATCCGGAATTCCCGGGCCGCTCCAAACGTTGAGTGCCGCGCCCGCAGACGATGATCCATGCGTTGTGGTTGTGTGCTGGTTGCGATGTTGTTGCAGGATCATCGTCCTTGCTCCGATGCTCACTCACGTCTTCTGCGCCACCTTCGACCTCGTGCTACGACGGTGCTTACTCTCGCGCTCCGGCTCTCGACTCCTGTGGGTTCTCTGTACTATACTACTATATATTGGTCCTCACCAATGTTCATCATGAATTTCTGGTATACACTAGCTTTACAAGGGGGGGTATGTTTAATAAATCAATTGGTACATAAGTAATTTTATAGAATAAAGGTTTATAACTAGCTTTGAAAAACTCATACAAGATAGATACATAAATATGTTATAAAACTTGCACTCATCATAAGTCACAAAGTCTTTATAATATAGCCTTGCTTGTCTCATGCTCGGGGGCTTTTTAAAGATTCATTCTATTTCTAATGTATTGCCAACTTAACAAAATTGATGTCATTTGTCCTATTTTGTATAATTTGTTGCTCATCCAATGCAAATGGAAGTATAATTTTTAGGATATTAAGTCAATATATTTTAAATTAATGCTGAAAATATATTATACAATCTCAATGGCTTAATCATATTCCATGTTTTTTTTAAATTTAAGAAAGTCATCGACCATTTAATAATTAATCTTTAAAATCTTCCTTGGATTTGCTATTTTGATGTTTTTTTAGTACTATGAAGTATCTAAAAAAGTGAATTTCAGTTAGAATTTTAGAGAGAATGTTTTCTATTGAGATGACAACTATTTGTAAAAGTATTTTTAAAAAGAGTAAATTCCTTATCCTCCGTATAAACTTAGTTACAAGAAAGCTTGTTGTGCATGCATTTCTACAAATTCAAAGAGACTATTTTATAGACTATTTCGGAATTTATTGGTTGCATCTCATTTCTATAATTTTTTAAGAAATAGATTATTATTGTTTATTATATATTTTTGTTTACTGTCTTCAAACAATTTAAACATCAAAGCATCTTTTTGCAAGAAAATTTCTAATGTCTTCACTATTTTGTGCTTAAGTTTTGGAGATTCTTTTTTATACCTGAATATTTGAGAACATAATACTTATAGTATTTTTTTAATTATCATAAATTTTTAAATAATTTTTTCAAAAGCTCATAGTAATTCCAATATTCCCCTCTAAAATAACCAAATGCAACAAAATAAATAAGAATTTTGTGCTTTCACTCTCAATATATGTTACTATAAGTCTATAATACATTTTAAAAGTAATCAATAATGAAGGCAATCGATCCAATTGTTCATATGCAAAACTCTTATCAATTGTTAAACTGCAATCAATGAATAATTTCAATATTCACATATTATTTTACAACTCCATCACCCTTAGACATTCCTCTCACGATACCCAAAGGTCTATTGTGCTTTTGAAATTTGGGATTAAATTTACTTTCTTTTTTCTGAAAAGTTTATTTTCTGCGACCTTTTTTGTTACCCCCAAAACCCTCTTGACACCAAAAGGTCCCTTAGAGAGTTAGAGGGTCTAGGTTTGGGACTCAGAAAAATTAAAGAACAACATATTTTTCAATTTTCATTATCTCTATAAAACCCTCTCAATACTTAAAGAAATCATAGGAGTCATGGGATATGAGTCTCTCTACCAAAAAAAATTAGTAAATTAAATCATCAGATAATTTTTTGTGACTTCAGTACACCCAATATCCTTCTTGGTATCAACGGATTCTTTGTAGGTTTTTGGATTAGTGACTCTCTACATTTAAATTTTTTTTTAAATAAAATGTTTTTGTTTTTTTTTTAAATTGTTTTTTCCTACAACTTCACGATCCTAAGAAACCCGTCTTCATATAGAGGGATTTGGGACTCTCAAATTTAAAATTTTAAAAAATTATTTAATTTAAAAATATTTTCCGCAATTTTATTACTCCAAGAAACCCCTCTCAATATTGAGAGACCCCTTGCGGGATTTGGAGTTTAGAACTCTCAAAGGAAAAAAAAAATTTAGATTTTTTGAAAGTTTTAAAGTAATTTTGTCACCTCCCAAACCCCTCTTGGTACCCAAAAATCCTTGTAGGGTTTGGAGTTTAGAACTTTTAGAATTAAAAAAATTAATTAATTAATTAATTATAATTATAATTTAAAAAATATAATTCCTTTTTTTTGTACAACTTTGTTACTCTAAGAAACCCCCTTTGGTACCAAAAAACCTCTTGTCAATTTTTGAGGCTTGGAACTCTTAAATTTTTTAATTTAAAAAAAACAAACTAGTTTTTTAATTTTATATTTTCCACAATTTCGTCACCCTAAATAACCCTTTTGATACCAAGAAACCACTTGTAGGGTTTGGGGGTTTGGAATTCTTTAAAATTTTAAAATTTTAATATAAAAAACAATTAAATATTAAAATTTTAAATTCTATTTAATTTTCTTTTTTCCACAACTTTGGCATTTTGAGAAACCCCTTTCATTACCAAGAAACCTTTTGCAAAGTTTGGGGTTTGGCACTCTAAAAAAATTATTTTATTTTAATTTGATTTATTTTTCTTTATCGCAACTTTGTACCCTTTGGACCCCCCTTTTGATATCGAGAGATCCCTTATGGAGTTTGGGACTTGGAACTCTCAAAATTAAAAATAAATAAATAATTTTAATAGTTTGTTTGTTTCTGTGACTTTGCCACCCCAAGAATTCCCTTACATGGTATTAGGATTTGGAATTTGGGACTTTGAAATTTTTTTTTTTTTTCTAAATTAATTTATTTTTGGTGAATGTGTGTCACAACTCCATCACCCTAGCAAATCCTCTCGACATTGTAGAGTCCCTTGAGGGTTTGGAGGGTTAAGGCACTCTAAAAATTTGCACACACTACGAGATGGTGTCTACTGCATGAGCCCTCCATCAAGTGTCCAAAATATTTGTTTTCACTTTGAAACCCTTCAAAAGCTTGATTTTAAACAAATATTTTTATAAAAAGAAAAAAAATGGGGCTCGAGGTGGGTTAAAATTGTCATCCGCTAGCATGCTATGCCAAGCCAAGCGTGATGTGCATGCTGGCACGGTCCCATGGTCATAGCTTCACAGTCATAGGGCTCAATTTCATTATTAATAGTAAAATTTTGAAATGTCTCCACTTTTCTCTCTGCAGCTGGCCTAAAAATTTCAAATTTTTTTTTGGTCAATGCTCTAGGCTTACAAAGTGTAAGCTCACAACTTTTAAGCTCACATTTTTATACTTACAAACTAACGTCAATGTGTCCTAATGCACTTCTCAATAGTAAAAATTATGACTAAATGCAATAAAACAAGAATATGTAAAGCATCATTGAATACAAAAAGCAAGAATATGTTCCAAAATCAACCATATGACTATGTACCCAGAAGATGCAAATGCATCTTCTGGGTATTAATTAGCCTCCCCTCGTCCCTCCAAAAATCAAGAGCCGTCGATTTTTTTTGAAAAAATAAAAATAGAACCCTTCTCTACTGTCGATCTTAAAAAATAAGGGATACAAATACGAAATGGATATGGTATAATACGGATACGGATACGGAAACAATATACAAATATGGGATCGTATATCCCATATTGTTTGCCATTTCTCTCCACCTCCCAAAATTACAAATTGGAGGGGAAGGGGAGTTGAAATGTTACAATTTTTTTTGGAGGAAGGTGTAATAAATATAAAAAAATTTAAATTTTAAAATAAATTATTGGGGGGGGGTGGGTAATTGAAAGACTTGAGTGAGGTGACTTGAGTGACTATGTACCCAGAAGATGCAAACGCATCTTCTGGATATTAATTAATACAGTGACTGAATGGCTATACAAAAATACTTCAATTTTATTTATGGATTTTCATCAATTTAAAGTCAAATTGAAAAATCACCAAATAAAATAAAATAATTTAATAGGCTAAAAATCTAAAACTGCATATTCAATATTTAGTGAAAAATGGCAAAATAATTGAGGTCCTCTATGCACGTTGACTCTCTTCAAAGTAAAAATAGTTTACAAATGGTGTGACTAGTAAATTAATGTTAGTATGTTACCTTCACTACTTGACCCTCACTAATAAATGAATATTTCATTAAAATGGCGGTATGCCACAAACTTGGCACTTTTAGGTTTAGACTGTGTTGTCTGAAAATCTACATCGCTCATAGATTTCAAACAATGCGGTTTGAAATCTACACCAGTCATAGAAAATAAATGAAAAAATGGCGTATGAATACCGCCATTTTAATATTCGTTAATAATATAAATCATGGATAAATCTTACTCAGTGACAAAGACGGGTAGTCGTCGACATCGATCCACAACCCCAACAAGAGGACAAGCACGCCGGCGCAACTTCTCCTTTTTCGGTTGCCGCTGCTACTGCTGCTACTGCTCGATCGTAGTCCACACGCTGCCGGAGAGAAACACTAGCGGAAGCAAGTTCAGGTACAATATGGATCGATATTCTCTCCCGATCGTTTCCTCTTGAATTTAATCATTTGCTTCGTAATGCAACAAACCAACAATGCAATGCCTACGTACTTACGACGTCGTTCATCCATACGTATACTGCAGCTTGCTAGTTTGTGTGACAGATTCTCATGTGTGCTGTGTGCATGACAATCCCCTGCAGGTCCGGTGATCGGAGCAGCGAAAAGCCAGACTTTATCGTTTCTTTTTTCCGATATTAAGCCGCATTTCGATCTTAAGCTTCTTCGGCTCGATCGCTGTCCAGTCTAGCTCTCTGCTAGCTGATCGAATTGGGATCACAGCAGGTTTTTTCACCTCTCACGCTCTTGCTTCTTTGGATTCGATAATTAACTGGATTCGGAGGTTGTACGTGGAAACGTTCTGAACGATAGACTAGGGTGGGTTCTTTTCGGGTTTTATTGTGCACGGATGTGCGAGGACTTATTTGTTTAACGACAGGGACGGTGGGTCTTGTCTGCATCCCAAACAGGAGGGCGAGCTAGCCGGTGCATTTTCTTCTGCTACTGCTGGCCTTAATCCACTCGCTGAGGCAGAGAAAAGCCGACGAAGACAAGTTCAGGTATGGTTTCGAAATGCTCTCTCGATCGTTTTCTCTTATTCCCACAAGGTTCGGTTGGAGGTGCTAGTGTTGATCAGGAGTGGAGAATCAAGACAGGGTAGTTAATAGTTGAATCTTTGTTAATTGGAGTACTTTCTCGAGCTTGGAGTAGACAGTTCGGAGCTTGGTTGTTCCCGAATCCTGGAAGACGACGCCTGTATCAGCTGAAGCAGAAAGTGTGCAGTGGAGTTGTGCTAGCCGGGGAAGGAAATTCGTGGTGGATTGATTGCAACGGGACGGCTTCTAGGACTTGTAAGTTGGTTCAAAACTATGAGCTTTTTGCGTATTGTATTCTCGCAGTGAAAAGTTCCGAGCTGGGTAGAGTGCTTTTGGATTGAAGCTAGTAGAAGAGTCTGGGGCTAATGGCAAAGCTACTGATTCGGGTCGTGAAAATAAAAAATGCAAAAAGCAATTTTGGTTGGAGGTGGGTTAGACTTGTTGCAACAACTTGGCTGATCTTTGTGATCTGGTACTAACTGCTGCTTCTACACTCGGGGTTGTTGGTGTTTGTGTCTGCTTGCAGTAATCCAGTAATCCACCAAACACAGTACGTTGGTTTCAAGCTAGCACAGCCAGAGCAGATCAGATGGCTCCAAAGAACAGGTCTAGGGGGAAGAGGGCAAAAGCTGGCGCAAAAGACCCCAATCCGAAGCAGAAGATCGAGTCGAACTTGTACATCAATACGCGTGAAGATGAAGGTCATTGCGGTGCTTCTGTGAGGTACGCCATGCACAGATAACCACATTACCAGATTACAACATTGCGTTCACCTAGCTCATTTCTTTTTTCGTTTCAACCGGAGTTCTGCACTTACTACTGCATATAGTGGATAATGTCCACTACAGTAGAGACTGGAGAGTGCATGCAAAACCCCGGTTGATTATCTGGTGAGGGTTCTACTTGCCTACAGTCAATACAATAATACTTTTAGAAATCAAATCATAGTATGTGAGAAACTTGGGAAAGTCGATTCCATTGAACCAGTCGACCCCCGGGAGTCAGCTGAAGTACCATCCCGAGCTGTACTAGTAGTTTGAGACTCATTTGTCTAGGCCGATCTTCTATACCTGTCATAGACTCATAGATTTTAGAGCTCTGGAGTTTTGGTTGGGAAGCTTCAAATTTCAGCTATAACTTGCACGCTGTAATGCAAAACCCTAGTTAAAACGACATCTAAGTATCGTTTAAGATGTCGTTTATGATGTCCTGTGATAAGCGTATTCAAACAACATTTTTCTAATGTCATGTCAAACATGTAGATTTTAGTTGTCAAATCTACCAGAAATGTAGATTTCAGATTTTACCTATAGATTTCATAATTTTTTTAATATCCGTGAATTTTGGAGATTTTTTAGAAAAATCAAAACTACATTTCTGGTAGATTTTTCTAGTTTTTTACTTTTGTAGATTTTATCATAGTATAAATCTTGAAGTAAAAAAGATACATGCTACCAACACATGGTCCACTTACAATATTTTATTTTTCCAACCCACCTTCCCTTATACAATATATAATTGTTATATCTAGGAGGTCTATAAAACATCCTTATAAGAGTTGATTCACAATTTGGGATTCATTTTTAGTACATTGACATGCAATTGATACATTGACATTCCTTTGTGTTCAAGAACAATTTTAAGGCAGGGGTACCTATTTTGGACAATCCCCTTGTGATGACTTTATAGGGTGACCTATAGTGGACAACACTTGGATGTATTGTTCATTGAAAAAGATTTTTTTATTTTTAATTTCTCATCTACTCATCTCTCTTCCCTCCTTAATTAGGGAGAAGTTCCAAAGCTAAACATTATAGGTGAGTGTATGAGACCGGGATGGGTCCAAATGAAAAATTCACATTTATATTGTATTCAATGATTTTTTGTAAACTTCTTCCTCCTTATTTCCGCAAACAATGAGCTCAATTTCTAAACGAATTCCTCATATCTCATAGATTGAAATGCTTAAGTTATCCATTACAAGTACCTCTACCTTACCTTAGAGCCCGGTTGCTTTATGAACTTCTTACCTTACTTCTCAATTTGCCAGTTTATCAAATATATGTCAATTTTCTCTTGAAAGACTAGAAAGACTAGAATAATTTTCTCTAGAAAGAATTTTCTCTAGAAAGAATTTTCTCTTGAAAGACTAGAATAATTTTCATTATTCCTTGTATGAATGACAATGATACCAATTGTCTGAGGAATAGCTGCCAATCCTGGAACCAGTGTGTCACGATTTCACCTGAGAACTCCAAACAGTCCATCCATTCGGATGCAACTATGGAACTCATCAGCTTGAGCTAGTATGGAATTTCTCCAGTTGCGAAAATTCTAGAACTGCACAATGGAATAGGCGAGGGTTTGTGGGATTTTTGGATTGATCGAGAGTATGCGGTTTCGTTTTCAGACGAAGAAATGCTTGCTCTGAGGATTTCTGTTATCACATGTGCAGACCATGCAATGGACAGCCGACAGCGGACGAGCTGGAAGTCGCGGACTTCTTAGCCGAAGACTTTCCCGATAGATTTGAGTTAGAGTCAACCGCGGCAACCATTTTGCTGTTGCAGGATGATCCAAACTATTCTCCTCCCGTGTAGAAATAGTCTCGTCCAAGTGAGGCGGAGCTTGACTCGACAGGGGCGCCGTTCGATCAGAGGGATTTGCGTGATCCCAATTCAAGCCTACAGGACAATGGCCGGCTTCATCAGGCCTGCAGCCGAAAACTTTGGCAATATATATATACTATGGCTGGATCAGGAGCCTTATTTTGATAACATGAGCAATGGTCTGATCTGCAAGCCCAATTTTGACAACGGATTTGATTTTGGTTTGAAATTGCAATTTTAGGTTGCTACAGTTCACGTGTAAGCACATACTTACTGGGTCAGAACATGATCTATATGAACTATTGAAGACTTGTAGACACAATTCATAGCAACCTCCATGAGCTTGGTATCTGATTGAGCAGTCTGTTAATTGATTAGAGGACTGGGAAATTCTGGAAGCTGTGCGTGCCCTATGCTAGAGAATGTATTATTTTACGCAAGCAACTAGGCTCATTAAGCTTAGTGGGGTGGCTACGCCTTCAATCTCATCTGGTATTTCAACTTAAGCAGCATTAATAATTTCTGTACGTTGGTAAGTTGTTAGGGTACAGAAATACCTACCTGAATTCCAAAAATATTGATAACAATTCAGATGTATTCATTAAATGAAATCGATTACAAAGTAGTAACTTCAATCTATTGCCATGGAAACCAGTGCACGTAAATAGGGCATGAATAAGCCATAAGCAAAGTAAATGTAATCACAAACATACAAGGCTGGTGCAGTTGAAAACGTACAACAGATGAGTCCAATACAACACCATTTCTGCTCTTCCTACAAGAAAAAACTGAAAAATAACTTATACAACCAAACAGGCATTTGTGGGTCGAAACCATCTCAAAAAACAGAACGACAAAGACCCATAATACAAGATTCCATTGAAATAAAAGACCGCTGTAAATCGCTAAAAACCAGGAAATAGATTCCCAAATAACGTTTCTTGAACTAGAAATCTTCCACCCAAGTCGTAAACATTCAACTACCAAAAGTTGCCAGTTAACTCCAGAAACCTCAGAAGAATGGCAGAAAGTTCCAGGTTTTAAATTGTACAATGGAATAGAACTCTTTCCAAAGAAGAAATGCACCCGGGAAATAAAATATGACCATCAATTCTACAGCCTCAGGTGTACAGGAGTCACCTACTTGCAGCTTCTCACACCTTCCGCATTAGGGTAGCGAAACTCATGTAGAGGGTTCACACCAAGTGTTCGAACAAAACAAAATTCCTGCTCTTGTTGCCAAGACCACCCAGACATCCATTTCCAACAATGGAGTCCATCGGTGCAAGATGCAGATCAAACTAAACTCAACCAGGCTTCTGCCCCATAGACTCCACCACCAGTCAATGTGAACACACACCACTGATCAAGCCATATACCACACTCCAGTGGTGGTGACGGTGAACGAAATAACTATACAAGGTGCAATGCATGTGAGCGGGATGCACATGCGCCAGCACTTCCCTCGGGATTGAGAAAAATCACGTCCAACTCACACACAGGAGTTCAACACCTCGAGAAACGCAGGCGGTGGTTTTCAGATTCCAGCTCTCGCACGCGTAGAAGGGCCACCTGGTGCAAATAAACGGCCGATTATGAAGCTGAATATTGGACAGTTGCATGGCACAGGGACAGCTCAACTCCAGAGCCATCAAGCTAAACAAAGAATTCCAACACTCGATTCTAGGAACTTCCAAACTAAAACGGTCACTCGCTCCTAAACATTTCGAGCATGATTTCTTCGTTCAAGTGCTACAATTCATGGACTTCCTTGAAACGTCCTAAATGATGCGTTTCGACTCCTACAAATGGACGAGGACACTTCGGGACATTTCCGCACTTCAAAAACCTACTGCAAAATAATAACACCAGAAAGAGAATGTGCAGAAAAATAATCTTGCTACAATCAAATACAAACAGACCTTCAGCTTCTTTCTCATCTCTTCATCGTCACTTTCGCGAAGGAGGCGCTCCTCCTTCAAGGCATGGTGAAGGCTGTCCCGATCTCGAACACATTTCTCCAGATTTCGCCTGAAAACCGCCTGTTGCTGCTCTAAATCTAGAAGCTGCTCTAGCCATACGAAAAAGATCAGCTATCCCGGGTCCATGTTTCAGCATACTGACAAATAAACGAAACGAAGAATAGCGGTCCAACCCAAGAAATAAACACTACAGACCAAATATAGGAACTGCCAAGTTGCCAGGGAAAGACGATTTACCTGAGTCTCTAATTTACGGTTCCGGTCAATTTCAAACATCAGACTCTGCTCACTCTGTTCCTCCAACCTACGGCATCTGAAGACAGCGCACAGGGAAAAAAATGTCACACACACTCTTAGGACTACTGTACTCAAACAGGGACCGAGGAGGAGCAGGTACTGTTTTCAACGTCAATTTCGCTACACTGAAAATGTTCCATTTCTACGACACGGTTCAGGCCGCCCGGCCTTATACCAAAATCTATAACGGTACTAGTTCTGGCAAGATACACGTCACAATTCTTCGTTTGTGGACTATCGGCGATGAAACGAAACTGACGTCCTTTCAGCACTCCAGCGCAAGCCAGAAAGAGAGGGATACAACTCGAAAAGCATTCTACTGGAGCATCCATGTAGCGAAGAGATGGAACACTTTCGGATAGTAACCTTTCTCGAATGTGATCATTCTCATCTTTGAGTTGCTTCAATATCTCCAGTTCCACGGAGGCCCTATGCCCATTCGAAGTGGCCGGACGCTGCTGTTGACACTGGGGAGGATGAGAAACCTCGGCAGCAGCAGCCCTCCTCACGAACTGAACCAACCAGCACAAGTGAGATTAAGAGCCATTGAAACAGACAGCATTGTGTCGACACATTCGACGGTGAACATGATGACCTAGGACCCCAACCGAGCAGAAGAACTAAAAAGAACAACAGATACAGAACTCTAAGATCAACAGAACCCTGCTCACAAAAAGTACCATTCTGCCAAGATCTTCCAACGATTTCCGGCTAGGAGCAGTCTCCTTGGGACCAGGCTCATTACCCTGAAACAAAACGAGTTTAGCAGAGAACACAATAATCACGTCCAATCACAAACGACCTTGCAAATAGCACTCAGAATGACAATTGCCGAGATTGGGCTGCTGTTGCAAGTATCACGATTAAGTAATCAAACGGAAAATCGGAAACTTTAAAAGTGGCGAGAGAACCTTGGCAACGGAGGTGCCGTTGGTCAGTGACCCACTTCGAGATATAGCAGGAGCAGGTTCAATTTCAAGTCGTAACCTTCCTAATGTACCCTCTCCATAAGTTCGCAAAACCCCTCCACCCCTCTGTCCTTCACTCATCGAGTTGGATGGCAAAGAGAGGCGCAGTTCTGCGTGAGGATCTGATATTGGAGATGACATGCTTGAACCTTGACCCCTATTCATAACGCCCTCTGGACATCAAGAAAATTCCAGCAATGAGAAAACACACCAAAGAAAACATAGTTGATTGAACACACGCACTACAACGCAAACACGGCGACAACCAAAAATTCAACATCGAAGACTCAAATTCGAAAGAGAGAGTTAGACAAGAAAGGTCCACACCAAGCACCAAACATCTCGAAACAAATGCCTAGGCTTTCAAGACGGCTACGCCGAAAAATCCGTGCTTCGAAATATTCGGGTGTGCAACATTCGGATGCCGTTACGAGAGTCAGAAACTTAGACTTCATCAAGTGCTAGAAGGGAAAATAGACACACCTCCAGGTAGAGGAGCAGGCGGGATAATCTTCTTCTTACTCTTTTTGCTCACATAGCCCACTTTATGACAATTATTGCTCCTGCAAGGAAGCACGTCGAGGGGTATTAGACATTACAACATCGCAGTGAAAAAGGTCGGAGGAAGAGTTTAGGAACGTGCAGTGGAGCAAAAGAATAAAGAAACGAACCAGTAGTTCTTCTGCATCTGCAACAAGCGTGACTCTAATCGCGACAGCACTGTCGTACGCTCAAACCCTTGCTTGTCATGAGCAGGTTCCACAAAGTTCGCCTCGAGCACCCCTGCAAGAAAGAACAGTCCAAGGTCACGTGAAGAACAATAGCCGAGCTCCTATCAATGATCCCAGTCTATCTACATGGGAATTGCACGCTTGTCACGAGCAAATCACGCGGCGTGCAACGAGACGGATACAAAAAGGTCACGATTCTCAGGTCCTGTCATCCTTCGTGTAGTCATAGTATTTGCAAAGCGATACGAACTGTGTAAAGGCGTCTGTATTAACAGGTCTCAGCAAGGTTCTCCCTAGATTATACATACAACTATATGAACAATTTGTAACTGCCAACCTTATGCAGTAATTCTTTTAAGGAATTCACAGTACTGGGTGTGGTCAATCATCTGAATAGACAACATTTCCATAATTCAGTCCTCACAATGCTCTGATTCAGATTCCCTAGAAGGTCGAATGATCCAGGCTACACCGAAGTCTCAAGAAAAGACGAACGGATTCTGCTGGATATTCATTCACAGCTGTTTAGTAAGAAGCTCATTGCAATATTTCGCGAAGTCGCACGAGCAAGACATGAGCTTACCTATGATGCCTCGACCATCGCTGCCAGTGCAATTCCAAATTTTCCAAAATGGCTGCGAAAAGGAGAAAAGGTAGAAATCAGCTGTCCATCCAACATCTCATGTGCTACAGCCATATCATAAACTCGGTACCAGATACATTCTAAAGCAACACCACCTAAGAAGACACAAACGTTCGTCGAAGCAATAGGTTCAAAGAGACGAAACAGAAAAGAGATCTCTTCACTCCAGCCCTACAAATCCATAGAATGAAGTAAAAGTACAATATGCACCTTAATTAGTCGGTTCTTGTGGTAAACGTTGAAGCCTTGTATATTTACATGGTCCTTAGCATCCTTCACAAACCCGATGGTCACAACGGCCACCATCTGCAACATCACATAATTACTACACATACTGCAGGAATAAGGAGCTCTTCGACATCGTAATCGATACACGCACATGTAGGTTTCGAGGAAAACAACCAACAGACCTAAACATTGCATCCATACTGAACGGACAAAAAATCACGACCAGGCACTCACATCCGTTTCTCGGGTAACATGATCAGCCCCACTCTGCGGCCTATATGTCAGCTCTTGGGTGTACATCAAGTCATCCACAAGGTTGTGGTGGTGAACTTCTTTTCCACGGAGAAGGATTCGAAAGCCAGGTGGCATTCGCAAATACAATATGGAGACATAACTCTGCCACACCAACAACACGATCGGATGGGGAAACAGCTTAAATATTAACCCGTAAAAAAGATCACAAACCCATGGTTCACGGATGACGAACTCAACTGACCATACTGTGGAAAACATAAGTCAGTTCGGGACCAATTGCATATCAGCAGGTCCAGTAAAGACATTGCATGCGTGCGTCAAAAAAATAAATAAATTTCAACAAAAAAAGTTCCGCGTAGGGACTCTGCAAAACTGACACAGAAACAGAAGGCCTAACTCGGGCTCCTGGGACCTTCCAGGGTCAACATGGAACAGGATCAGGAAGGCTTTCGCTTCCTCCCAAACGGTATCAGCTTGGTTCCATGACATGCAAAAGGAATAAAGAAAGACAGTGTGGAGAGCACGAGACACCGGAAGCTGCACAGGAAATGGGAGATACCCTCAAAGAGTGACGGTAGGTGAGAAAATGGCGAGAGTGGGGAAAACGCAGAGCCATGGAAATCTTCTTCTCGTCACGATTGGCTCCCCTGATTTGAATATCCTAGAATAAAGAAAACAATCAGATATCACGCGCTGCCTTGGCAACACGAATATGAACCACACCAAACGACGAAGGTGCCAAAAGTCTGAAGTCACTCATAAAACGTCTTACAAATCGAAGCAGATCTGCACAAAAGGAATCTCAAACGAGAGGACAAATGATCATGAGGCGAAAGCTTAAGGTCCGCACATAGGGGTCAGTTTCAAAGTCCAGCTCGACTTGGCCTTGATCGTCCTCCCAAAGATTATACAGAATGATCTTGGTACCATGGTCCTTCATTCCTACAAACTGCAGAACAAGAAAAAATGGGATAAACGTCCTGTACCATGAAATTGCCCTCCATCACAAAGAGACCTTTCAAATTCGACATTACATACTCGACTAACAGACACGTCCAAGACTCTGAAGTCACGACGATGGGCACGCATTCAAGAGAAACGGTCTCAGATTTCTGAAACAACATTTCTTCTCATTGCGGCGTCATAGCACTTAGTAAAAGTGCTCAAGAGAAACTCCCGCGTTCTTCATGATCCCAGACCATACATGGCTCCTACTATCTTCGAGAACTTTTCATAGCTGGTAAACAAACACACCTGCTCAAACAAATCTTCCTCGCTACCATAAGGAGACCAGCTTCGAATGGTTTCCAAGTTGTGGGTCCAATCGTTCAAAGTGGTCCTAAGCATCTTCCACACCTCCCCATCTCCAATTTCGTAGTCAATCTGCACAAATTAAGGAACTCTTCAGAGAAAATTCTCTACAAACAAAATTCATCATAAGGTGAATAGCACCTGGCGAAGATGAAAAACTAACACAAACTCAAGATTGAAAAACCTAAAGACTTGGCGCACAAATTCTCAAACGAAGGTGGTCCACAATCCCTACAACAGACGGCAGAAAAAATCCTATTCAGGAAGGTCTTCACTAGTAACAAGCTCAAAACACCCATCTAGTCTCTAGTGAAGGCAAGGTTCTACCAGCATCCACAAAAGCTGCATGGATAAGAAGTGGAAATCATCTTTCATGGAACCGACGGCACTCACCATTGGAACAACAATATCATCATGCCCAGTTTGCCGAAGAAAAGTGAAAGATAGCATGCCGATGCTCTGAGTTGCTCTGTCAGGCAACCCCGGAAAAGACCCCGACCTTGTGAACAAAAGATTATAATCCGCAAACTATCAAACGACTAGGAGTGGCACCACTCTGTCGGGCTTGCATACTCAGCTCTCACGAGGAACAACTGATAAGGTGACTCAAAGCAGACATGGATAGAATCTATGAAGAAACAGACATGCTAGGATACGATCCAAGTAAAAGATTTCCAAAAACCCAAGGGCTAACGATCTACCTGTGCCCATTGGAAGCACGAGATCGAGAAAAGACAATCACATCCGCTCCAAGGCGCATGGTACTCGTCTTGAAACCATTTCCGTCTGCAAGAAAGCTCGAGTCAAATCTAACCCAGGCAGCGAAACGCAGAAGCTGGCCCAGAGAAAAAGACACATATGCGCAACTTCAAACGCCAGCAAAGAAGAGACCGACAAAAGAATGTGATGGAAATTATGTAGAAACCAAAAAATCGCTACATATAGGCTGCAAAACAGAGAAAATAACCAACGATCTATGAAGACAGTAAGTTGTGCGGTAGCAGTACGAACATTGACCAATAGTGTTTGCACTTTTGCTCTTGGCAGAGTACCCAAGGGACATGCATTGACGCATTCGATCGGGAGTCATCCCACCACCATCATCTGAAAACCAAGTGTGAAAACAAAGAAGTAAAACACCACGTAGTAAGACAGCTCCAGAAGACAAAAGTAAATCTACCCCAAAAATAAAAATGTACTGAAGACATGAATGGAACCAAACCACATGATAAACCTGACAATGCGCTCACTGAGATGGATACCAAACATGACACTAATACCAAGAGATACAATATACGTATAAAAATAACGTCAATGGAGGGCTAACCCCAATAAAATCGAGTAAACAGATAAACTGAAGCAAATGATAGTACTGGAACTGCTTACCCTCAATCACAAGCATTGGGGAGCGATTTCTAGGGTGCAAGCCAACATCCACATTCACAAATGATGCGCCATTCACAACCTACATCCAAACATAAACACATTGGCAACGAAGAACTCAAGTATAATGCAAAATAGGATAGCACCGAGATTCAAGTCCAGTACAGCTCCTTGCCTTAAGGTGATGTACTGCACAGCTCCAAAATTTCTGTGCAAGTAAAAATAGCAACGACTGGACGGAGAAAAGCCGAACTGGAGGGTCATCTAAACCAAGGAAGGAAGGAGAACCACAACATCTAAGAAGACAATTTATGCTCCCTTCCGAAACATCCTGTTGCAGCTGAAGAAACATACCTCGTCCACGGCATTGTCCACTAACTCGGCAACAGCTGCAAAACACACAATCCTCAATTAGACTTCCACTCCAGGTAGTCCAGTACAGCCTCCATTTGCGACAACAAGAACTCAATCTTAAGAAAATCGCATCCCCAACGTGGAAACAGATTTAGAGAGGAACGTAAGTAACGTAAAAAATCATTTCCAGCGAACACTGCGTATCATAAAGACCCGCCAGTGGAAGAAGTCGAACTTAATCTCTCGCCAAAAACATCAAGAAAACCATGTGGAAGTGGAGTGTACCCCCAAGGGCCCATCTGTGACTGGTCGCATTGGAGTGCAGAAACTTCGGGTGAACCCTAACGTGGTCAATTCCACCTGGATGCGGAAATCACAAACGGGTCAGATAAGGTCGTTTCCCATAGCAGTGAGCAAATACTTCAAACGTATCGGCAACAGGAAATGTGCATCTCCGCTTCACTCTCGCCATAAAACAGACACTGGGTGTCTCCGAAGCAAAGCACTCCACGCACACATAATCGAAAAACAAATACTCCGAGCTGCAACATAGAAAACTGCTCTCGACACGAATTGTCCTTTCATGTTACAATGAACGGCGGGAAGAGTGTGCCTCAGGGCACACAAGACCAAGAAATACAAGCAACTGCTCAATTCCCTCAAAAGAACATGCACTCCGCGTCTCCTGAGCACCACTCTTCCCCAATTCACATCCATAACACTAAGACATCAACATTCAAGAGAGAGAAACAGTTTAAATTTGGAAAATACAGACGCTCTCATTGGATACAACACGAATACGGTATACCAGATCTCCCCATGCTTCAAGTAACAGGAATATTCACCTGCTTGCTGCATGGAAACAGCAGGCTGGCCTTCATAGTCCCCTGCTTTCCAGAACTGCTTGCAACTAGTTCTCGTTACCGCAGGGTCCTCCGGGGAGGGTTGAGGGAAAAAGGGCAAGGCAACCGGAGAAGCGACCTTCACTTCATGACCAATCTCCAAATCTCGTTGGGCTTGGTTCTTCAAATCCTCATACCTCCAAGCGTTCAAACGCAAATCATCCACAGGCTCGAGCTTCTGCTTCTTCTGCACGAAAGCCTGCTCGCCCCAAGGGTTTTCTGATGGACTCACCCTTTTACCGAGCTCCTCTCCCTCTCGGGGATCCTCGCTGTTGGTGCTGCTGGAACTAAGTTCGTACACATCGTCCGTCTCGTCTTCCCTCTTCACTGCCCCCGGTGCAGACATTGCTGCACCTTCTATGCTTTAAGTCAATATGTGGCACTCGGGACGGACCTGAACATTGAGAAATGTCCACAAAGTCGACTTTGCCTCGTGAGTTCGCTCCAGATTCGTTACACAGTGTCCTTCGATAGTACAGCTCTCAAACTTCGGCCGCTCATTGGGAACACAGCATTCTTGCAATCACGGAATAGGATTTGACCTGCAAGTCTACGTGCATTGCAGTACTCTATGCATTGTTTCCCAACGATGAAGCTCCCTTCTCAGTTCCAAAGAGTGCTATCCTTGTAACGATACCAACTGAAATTTAGAGAAATATATTCTGCCTAATTTCGGTCCTAACGTACCCCAATCAAACTCTCCAATAAAAACCTCCTCGTTGCCAACAGAGCAAGTCAGTTAATGTAGCGAACGCAGTTTGAAGGGCACAGAACCAGATAAATCCTGAATAACCTGAAAGAAACAACCGCCGTCGGGGCCAGCTCTACAAAGAACTTGGAGACTCTTTTTAGCGTAAATATACTCCCGTACCGATTCCTGGTCGGGAAACCCTGGTGTGGATGTAGGGAAAGGATTATAGTTCACAAGCGAGTGAACCTCTGTACGACGAGCATTCCAGCATTGCAAAGCAAACACAGCCCCTGTCCCAATAGTCTTCTCCCACTGCACTAACGCGGCGCTTCGAAATGGCAGCTACCAGCTGTTGCACAACGCTACGTCTACAGCGGAGCATTGGCAATAAGATTACACGAACCGGCGGATAGCGAAAACCAGTGTTGACTTCCCCCGGTCAATTCAGCACAGAACAACACAACCTGACCTTGGAAGCACCACCGCTCCTTTGTCCGGACCCCTCCAACACCTGCTAACTTCAATTGTACTCTTCACCAACAACGCCACAAACAGGCATCCGCACCGAAAAACGAAGCTTTCAGCTCCTCACTCTGCTTCCAGTTCTTCACTCTTGCACTCGTGCCAGTCCCTCATTTCCCTTACTTCTTATTCCGAATGCATTCAAATATTACATCTGCACGAGAAGGAACTATATCCGCACCCTCAGCCAACCAGCATTTTCACAAGCACGCGCACGCTCCGCCTCTAAACCCGACGCCGCGCAACCAGAGGAAGAAAAAAAGAAACGGAAGGTCTCCGGTCCAACCAAAGAACCACCAATACGTTACCTAGACCACCAAAATTCCACTGAAACGACGCACCATCGACACACGCTTGTCCGAACTCACAGCAACCCCACGGACAGCAACACACGTCCCGTTACCTTCGAAACCCTGGGCAAGGCGTAACTGCTACGATACGGCACCAAATTGGCCACGGAAGAGCTTCACAGCTGCACCGCAACACCGTGCGCCCGGTCACGAACTCCAATCGACACCCAGCGACCGCGACGGCCTACATGCGGGCTTGGTGACTGTTAGTTTCGTAACAACGATGTTCGTGGAAGTTTAGACCCGGCAGAGGTCCCGAGGTTTAGTGAACGAACACAAGGAGGAAGACGAAGTTCCCCGTGGGGTTCCCTACGGGTTTCTCAACGCTCCAACACCGTTCCGTACCTGTTCGCAAATGCCTGCACTGCTAATGATCATCAAAATCAAAACTTGTCATGAACTAAAGTGAGTTGGGGGGAAGAATGTGACAAATTTGTTTCCCAAGCTTTTGTGTTCAGTTGATGACTTCTTCAGAATGAAAAGGCCTTTATATATATCAAATTACGGTGTTCTTTGTTTTGAGTAGCTTAGTGTATGCATCAATAAATAGTTGAAAGTACTCTTAACATACGACCATTGATTTAAGTTCGAGAGTAAAATTGGAATAAAATGAAGTTGTAGATTATTTTGAATTTAAGATATAAAGATCCGGATTCAAATCTACATAAGGGCGTCCTCATTGGAAGGCCGGCAAAGAGATTTGGAATTGGTCTTTCCTAGTCACAAACCATCACAGTCGCGGCTTTAACCACATCCGGATCCACCCAATGACCACTTAAGAAAGGAACCCACAATTCTTTTAGTATGTTGAAACTATGTACGAGGTGCTTGGAATCTCTAAGTTTGCGACTTTTAAAGTCAAAGAGACGATACCTTGTGCAAACAATGACGTTTAGATGAAGAATCTTACCTTCAAGGTGCATTGACACTGATAGGATCCAAAAATGTCATACTTATTGATTCTAGCAGATTCTTCAAAGCTAGTCTACTTATTGACCTCCGAGAAGAAATTGACAAGCCTATCACTATTTAGAGTTAAGCCTATTGGTCACATTTGAGCTCATATTAAGACTATTAGTGGTATATTTTGAAGGAATTATTGTTCAAAAGTATTAGTATTCTTCCATTCGATCATGTTCAATTATGTTGAGAGTTAAATAATCAACAAAAATTTCATTCAATTCCTATGAACTTTGCCTTTAATAGTCAAATTTCACTTCAATTTCAGACCGAATCTTCATCACTTTGCTTCACCAACAAAAAGATGGTATCTGAGTCAAAATTGAATAGTGAAATTTCACTTCAACTTCAAGCCACATCTTGAATAGTTTACTTCACATCAAATCTTGAACAATCTACTTCACACCCAATCTTGAACAATCTACTTCACACCCAATCTTGAACAGTCTACTTCACACCCAATCTTGAACAGTCTACTTCACACCCAATCTTCAATAGTCTACTTCACCTACAAAATATTTTCATGTTGTGATTTTCAATTTCATTTCAAACTCAAGTCACACCTTGAATTGTTTACTTTACCAACAAAAAGGTGGAATTTGTCCCAGAGACAAAGAGTGGCTTCAACCTTGAGCCAAATCTCATCAAAACAATTCACCTACAAAACATATAATCGTTTATAAACAACTTCTACTTCATTTGAACAATTAGGTTTCACTTCAATGTCAAGTCACATCTTAAATTGTCTACTTTACCAAAAAAAAAAGTAGAATCTATCAAAAGACAAATTTGACTTCAACTATACCTCAAGCCAAATTTTAAACAATATGCTTCACTTACAAAAAGGTGAAATTGTCACAAGTTATTTTACTTCACTTGAAAAAATCAAATTTTACTTTTTGAAAATTTCAAGCAAGATCTTAAGAAAAAATGTAGAATCTATCAAATTTCACACTTCGATTTGAAGCCATGTGCTCAACAACCAATTTTTCGTACACCAAAATAAAATCTCTTACAATCAAATTTCAATTTAATTTTGTAATGACAATGATTGTGACAATTTAGTCCAAGTAGAACTTTCAAGGTTTAATTAACGTAAAAAAGAGGGGGCAACCAAGTTCCCTTGGTATTTTCCTATAAGTTATTTGTTAAATTCTTAGTCGGTTTCCACTGCTTGAAACCCATTTTGCACATATTTGCAAATGCAAGTATTGCTAATGATCATGGAAACCAAAACTTGTCATAAACTACATCATGTACTTTAGAGACATGTCCTATGCAAGCAAATGCAACGGAATGCGACAAATTTGATTTTAAATATATGTTTTGAATGTAAAATTTGTCTATAGATGGATTCCCTATATTGGTCCACATAGCAAGTGGAAACGCCTTTGCATCAAGTATAAATTACTTCCTTTTTGTAGCCATTATAGAAGATATTCCCAATATATGACAATTATTTTGTGCTCAAGAATAAATTTGAATAAATGGTAGAGTCATGGTCTATTTTGGATTGTAAATAAGAAAATTGGAATCCAAATTTCTATAACATTCTTGAAAATGAAAGGAAGAATCTTTCTTCATATAAATAATAAATGACAAATTATTCTTCATTAATAGTGCTACAAAAGTTAACTATTAAAGCACATACGGTGTTTTTAGGCCCAAAGTTGCTTCAAAAGTACTTAAGCCTCAAGCAAGGCTAAAATCTTCATCTTTGTTTATTCATTAACAAATTCAACTCTAGGATCATTTAGTTAACTTGTTAGAGTATACCCTCTTAAAATTTCAGAATAGGAAACCTTACCAATTGTGAGATCTTGTCTCTTGGATTTCAAAAAGAAGTATTTTCAATTCTTCCCAAGTAGTTAGATTTCTTCTTCTTAAATTTTTTATACAAAAATGTGTAAATCATACAAATTTTTACTCTCCATAATATGTACATTTGATGCTTTTATTTTTATTTTTAATATACTAAAAATTGAGTTAAATAAAGGACTTCAAGTTTATTTTAGAGTAGAGATTCCCTAAATACCTGCAACCCAAAATTCCTCATACCTTTCATCTTGTCAATCAAAATGGAATGATTCAAAGCTTTCCATGCATATATAAATCTAAGAAACCGAATTCAAATTTTTATTTCTTAAGAAAATGATTTCTTTTAAGCTGCTCGAGCTGTTCATTGAGCATTAAAAATCACATATCATGCAATGAGTTTTTAACATGTAGTCAAAAGTTATGAAAATTGTTGCACCTTAAATCTACTCCTTGAGCACATGTTGTGTAAAAATTCCAAACAAAAAAACAAAAATTCCATTTGTAGTGAGGTGTCCAAAATTGCTATGTTGCCAAAAAAATATAATTTAGGCGTTTAGGGTTTAAACTAAAGTTAAATAATATTGTAGAGGACTTATTGCTCAACTATAATATTGTTCAAAAACTATCCATCCTTGCATGTCAAAATGCTTGCAAAAATGTTATGTCAAACAATCTATTTCTATTTCTATTCAACACCTATCAACTCTATCATTGAACATCAAATTTAAAGCCAATTCTACTTCAAATCAATCTTGAATGGTCAACTCCAATTGAAGTTTGAATAGTTGACTTCACTTCTTATGACAAAAGATGTCATTTATCACATTTAAATTCTAATTCAAATCCAAGCTTAACAAAAAAAATGACATTTGTTACAATCAAATTCTACTTCAATTCTAAGCCTAACAAAATGAAAGGATTCATTAGAGTCGAATTAAACCAATTTCAAGCATTTACTTAACAATCCACTTTATCTAAAGAATTAGCAAAAAATTGGTACCCACAACACTTCCAATTTTAAATCAACTCCACACTTACTAGGGATAAAGGATCTAATTGTAGTATATATTATAGTTTGGAACTTTAATTGACTTTCAAAGAAACTATAGAAATAAAGAATGCATATATTTATTCAAAAATCTTAAAAATTTTAGTTGACTACCTTGGTAAATGGTAATAGGGTCAAGCCATATGCAAATATACTGTATGTAAAGAGCAAGATTGGTGCGCCTCTTCAAAATATTTATTTATTTCTAGAAAATATGGAATTATGAATGCTAAAAATACAAAGACTTTTCAAGGAGCTCTTTTCCATTCTAAAAGAATTGGTAATAGATAATTTCCCTTCCAAAATTATCATCTATTTTATAACTATTTTTTGCCAAACCTCTCATGATCCAAATAGTGACCCCAATATTCCAATTTTTGAACCAATAGGTGCATTATTTGTTTCTACAGTTAATAGTGAAGTCATCCATCAAATGTTTTAGGTCCACATCGTCCTTAGAGGGTTAACCCCTAAACGACGGCTTGGTCACTATGAAAATCATCCTTTTGGGTATTGTGTGAATCATTTACTTCCCAAAAAAAACTCAAGAACATTCATTGGAGGTCAAACTAAGGTAGAAGGCTCAAGAATAGTTCGGGCATTAAGAACCGCCCACCTGTAAAATGTACACGATTTGTACATGCTGTTTTTTCATAGCCTTCATTGATGTACAAACAATGTACATTTTAGGGGTGGATGATTTTGTAGCCCTATGCCAGTTCAACTTCAAAATTTCATAACTAATTTCAAAAAGCTCCAGAAAATATGAAATGACGTAGGTTAGATGCCAAATCCACTTCTCTTTCGAGGAAAATTTACTGAAAAATATTTCAAGAAGTTTCGCCTTCCCGAAATTCAGTTTCAGCTCTTAGGTGGGCGATTTCTGGACCCCTCCCCTTTCCACACAAAATTCCACCTGTTGTTCTATCCTATGTAAAAGGGGTTCTCTGTCATGAGTGTCATCCATCCCACCCAAAACTTCCGCGTGTCATTTAAGGGCTAACTTAACATTTGGCACATGATGGCCACCAACTTCAGGTGGTCACAGATTTCGAACCAAATCTCCTGGGCCAAATTTCAATCTCCTGTAACTTTATGTGAAAAAATTGCAGTGCCTTTGGTTGAAGTACTGCTGACCATGCTCTACTAGCATTGGCATTCAAGTTCCCGCTGACGGATTAATGATTTAGTGAGTGTCAGTACATGTCCCGGCCATCAGCTGGGGCAGGAGATCGGTGTCCAAGAGTGTGGGCCATAATATTGTGTGCGCGGTTCATGTTTCTTATGTTGGCGAACTTTTTGTGCTTTTCATGGCAAGTTCGCCCTTCAGTTGGTATTGTCGGTAACGGGTAAAAGTGACATTTGGGTACATAACATTTTTTGAAAAGTTGTATAAAGGGTCCTTGTACTTCGAGTTGCGTTGGCCCTCCTCCACTTCTACCTTTTTACAAATTTAATATGGGATTTCGAGGTAGTATAGGAATTTCTAACATTTTTCATTTCACTATTATATGGCAAAAATTGAGTGTTTTGAAATGAATGGGGAAAAGACAAAACACGACTCTTTCAAGAATTTTATATATTTATAGCAACTGATAAATCAATGACATTCAATTTGAGGAATAACTTTTCTATTTGAATTAATTTTTTGTAGGGACTAAAGATGATAATACTTCTTAGATCAATTTAAAGTTTCACTATAGCTTACATAGTTCTATTATCTAAGCAAAAAGAATTATCAAGAGATTTTAACCCCTAAATGCCCAAGGCACCCAAATCTGGTGTTTGCAAAACTTTGAAGTTAAATAAAACCTAACCAAGTTGCTATTTTTAGTATTTCATATTTTTGAAAAGTTTTTCTTGAAGTCTAGTTTTAGCATCAAAAATACGATCTTGAAAATAAATTATAGTGGTTTTCCTATTTGAGATTTTGTGCAAGGGTACCCATTGCAATCTTGACTTCTTATAGTGTTGAGAGCTCTTGAAAATGAGCCTCAAATACACTAGGTCTTGGACAAAAAATCACATTCAAAATTAATTCAGAAAAATTGCAAAAGAGATTTTAAGAAGCCATAAATTGAATGAGGTTACACATGTTAGGCCTTTAACCTCATATTTTTTGATCACCAACTTTTTAGATTTGAATTGTGAAAAGAAGATTGAAAGACTTCACATCACATTTGCAGTTTCAACACCCTCATGGTCAAACATTATAATCTTTCACTTTATATGTGATATTGTTATATTTTCTTTTCCTATGAGATCTCTAACATGTCTAGTTTGAATTTGTATGGGTACAATTCAAAAAAAGAAGATACAACTTATCAAAATGTAGTCTTTTTGTTCAATTTAGAGCAAATTTCAAGATGCTCAAAATAGGCCTTGGGCATTTAGGGGTTAAACAATGCCAATACAGTACATCTTCAAAATAAGGATTATGTGACATGTTTTATTTATTATGAGCATTCTCGGGATTTATAATTAGAACATGAAATATTTTAAGACATTTAACTTTCACCCAACACTTGTGTGCCTATTAGATGCACATATTATGTTTTTTTTTAATGAGATAAGTATTTATTCATTAGCAATAATATGTGCTTATAGTAGGGAGCTTATGCATTTGCATCATATATTTTCACTACCATGAACATATTAACTTTTAATAGTTATGATGTCTAGATTTGAATTTTACCACATTTGTACCCAATATGTAATTGAAGATAAAAAATAAGTTTTAGCACTTGAAAATAATTATTTCATTTTTAACATACATGTACATGAATATGATTCTTTTGATAAAAAGGATACTTGGCCCTAGAAATGATGTAAATTAAAAAGTTTGAAGCCTGCATATGAAGGATTTGATTGCCTCAAAATAAATGATTTTGTAGGTGTTCAAGTACATGGTCGTGCATGGTTGTCAAAAAATTAACACGTTTGTGACTTTTGGACATTTTACACTTATAGTTTTTCAAATTTTTGGCTTTATTTTATGGGATAGTATTGGCTAGAGCAATTGAACTGCTCCAATGAAATGTCTTCAAATCTCTAAATGATGCAGCATGATTGTAAAGTACTTGAGACTTTAATAATTTTATGTTTATTTGAAAATTTATGATTATTTGAGAATTTATAGAGAGTGTGATTGGGTCAAGGTGAATTGACTCCCTCATTACCCCACTAGGGCAAACAATAGAGTTTTTTTATTTGCAACATAAGATTTTTTTGAAAAATTTTGAATTCATATTTGCGATCAAAGACCCCAAATTAAGTGTAATAGGTGAAGAATTATCAGTAAGCGTGGCACAAAATAGGGTGAATTTAAAAAAATGATCTTCGGTTGTCAATTCTCCCTGCTCGTGTGATTGGGGTCCCTCGAAATTGGAAGTTTGGTTGAAAATGTGATTTGAAGGGCCCTTTTGTAGCGGTCGGGATGGAGGTGCTCTACTCTACCGCCCTGTAAGTAAGTCAGTGTGGCCGGTGGGCCCTTCACCTAAGTTGGAAAGTTTTTTCTGCAAGAATTAAATTGATCAGGTTTAGTTGGGAATCGAGCCACTCAGGAGTTCGTCAGATGCAAGTCAAAATTAGAGAATACAAATCATATGTGCAATGAGCACATGGGAAGTAATCAATACACAACAATACAATATATACACATTCTTCTCACTGAGACTCTGCCCATGCCCATGTGGGACCTAATAAGAATGTTTGTCTTCTTGACAAGACTTCCGTATACCGGTATAACTTACCGGTAGTACAGTAGCCTTACTCCATATTGCAGCACCATCAATAGGAGGGTGAACCAGCCTATGACAGGCAGAATGACTGGATTGCCCTGTTAGTTGGCTTTGCTGGAATTATTTAAAAAAAAGAAATCCACATAAAGGTAAATGGGAGAAATGGGAGAGCAATTTAAATTTTATTCTTTTGATAAAGTATGAATTTGTTATGGATTTTTGAAGTCTGCTACCCAATTGGCCCGAATGAGTCTCTAGACTACTTCAAAACCAACAAAAAGTATTTGTAATGGTCATCTTACTCACATAAAATAGTCCCAATATTTCCTAACATGGCCATAACATGAAGGCCTTCAAAAAGTCACTTCTTGTAATGTATTTACATTCAAAAGGGGGAAGTTCCTTTTGCAGTTACAAGTCACTCCATCACTACTATTCAAGACATTGTTTGTGGACACTAACTCAACCTAGTGTAAACTAAATCTCATTTATTGAAAAAATAAATATGTTATGGATTGATGTAAGACTATAATGGGTCATTTCCTAGGTGTCTATCATGGGCCTTTTGCTTGCCATAATCTTATCACTACAAGAGAGGGGTGTTTTAAGTAAGTTTTTAAGTATAGTTCTAGACATAAGATTATAAATGATGACCTGTAAGGAGATTTTCAGTAAAAATTTGTTAGAAATACATGTGGTGTCTAGTAAAATTTTAATGATAATCTCCTAAAAGGTCATTACTTATAATCTTATGTTTAAAACTATACTTAAAAACTCACTTAATCCCTAAAGGATCACTTGTCCCCTCGGGGGACAATTTGGATCCGGGTAGGTTCGTATTGTCTCAATTTGAAGTGAACTTTTTTGAGATTTTTCGAAGTTGTGTATCTTTGTGAGACCTTTGTGGATATATATTTTTTGTTTCAATTGGATGCCGGATGAAAAAGTTATGGCACAATAAGCAAGAAATGGAGGTTGGCGGACAACCCCCTAAAAATTACAAAAAATCAAAATATATTTTTTTGAATTTTTTTCCTACAATATTATTATTTTTATCTATACGTGAAGCTTTGATTCATTCTATTTGGACTAGGGATGAGAAAGTTATGAACAATCTTAGTTTTTCGGGGAGTTTAAGCAACTTCTTAAAAAAACACTTTTTGTCCAACTTTGAATGCTAATATCTTCCAATCCGTATGGTTAAATTTTATGAAATTTTTACTACATGATCTCAGACAAGTTAAGTACAAGGTCCTATGGTTGAATTCCAATTTTTTTTTGTTGGTTTCCTTAGTAAATGCAGCAGAAGTGGTAATTTGAGTGGTTTTTGACAGAAAATACCATTGGGGCTTTAGGGGTTAAAACACCCCTTCTCTCTCGTAGTGTATATAAAATAAAAACAATAATTTTACAACAAGAAAATCTCATGAGATTCATGTATTCAAAATGTCCAACTTGTTTTTTTACTTGTGATACACACCACAGTGCATACTTCGAGGAGACACAGCAAGATATTGAAGAAAAAACAAAAATTGCTTTACTGCGAACAACCTTTATCACTCCTTGCATCCAAATATGCCCCAAACAACAACTTTTGGTTTCAACAATGTGCCACTAGCTTGGTCACTCCATGCTTCAATTCATTGAATTCTGTGCAAGGTTCTCAATTAGTCCATATCAAGATGAGAAGGGAAGAAAAATTTGCAGAAGTGAGAATTTTTAGTCTACATTCTTGTCAAGCCCAAACTCCAGATTTTGCTCCCCAGAAGCTCCAGATTTATGTTCTCCCGCCTCCTCCCGAGCACCGTCCCTTCACGACGTTAATATCCCCAAGAAGCGCGTCAACAAAGTCTTGCCAGACTGTCAACTAAATGACGCCTATAACAAGAAACCAGATCTCCGCAGATTAGAACATCATACCCTCACAAAAAAGTAAACACAGAAAAAATCAAAACCAAAAGGACACACTAGTTAAAACGGAGCATATTCGCCACCCGCCGTTTGTTTTTCTGGTGGATGGACAGCAAGTCTGCAGAGAACAGGTAAGAAAAGGATACTGCTACTGGGGTGCTTTGGTGATGAATTTTCTTTTCATAATAAAATTGATGTAGAGTCGAGCACTTTTTAGGTTGTGTCTGTTTTCGTCGTTTTTTTCTAAGGATCATGGGAACGTGTTTTCGTCGTTTTTTGACCGAACCCTGGATTGATTGATTGATTCAGTATATAATTTGGGTTGATCGATTTTAACTGTAATTTATGATCAGGAGATTACTGAGTTTGATAGATCACTTAGTTGATCGTGTCAGCTCGCTTCTGCAAGAATTTTGATCGAGTCTGCTGCTAGAAATTTGATCAATCGATAGGTACTCAAATTCAATAGAGCCTGAGGCTAGGTTCTTCATTCAGTTGCTGTTCAAAAGTGGTGGTGTTCAAGAGTGTTACGTATAGAAGAGTTGCGTCCTCTTGTTTCATACCCTGTTCACATTATAAAAACTGTTTTCTTTTCAATCACGACGGTGTCCGTACCTTGAGAACATTCACTTCGACCACAAGTATATATTTTTTCATGGTACGGAATGCTGATTCATGATTTATGGGTATTCACAAGTGTAACTTAGTATTCGAGACGCCTAACTTAGTTTGGATCAACCTGGGGTGTCCCGATTGTCATGCCCAATCCAGCGAATGTACGTAGCTCAGTTGGTGCAGAGGAGATTTGCAGATCACAGAAATATTTGTGTGCAACTTAGAATTAGTCTGTCAGTTTTCTGTTTTGGCATGGACGAGCATCCATGTGAAAAAAGGATGAGGACAATTTCATCCATGATCGCCCTCAGTCGGCGGATATGAACATTTTCCATCCATGCCTGTCTAACCTGGATACGGACTCATCAGTAGGTCGGAACAGACGAAGATGGCAAAAGCAAACCACATTATAAACTTGTTCCCGTGGTGGCCACTGAGATCACGCCACAACAACGAGACTCTCCGACATCGGTTTATGGGAAGCAGGCGGTTGTGGTCCATGTGAGCACTGAGCAGTGAGTCCGGCCACGAATCATCAATGCGACCAATTGACTCGATGTTTCACAGGACAGGGGGACTCTCAATGCAGGAGTTGTTTCTGCGCCATCGTACCTGAAGCTGCGCCAGCAGCATCATCACCGCAGGTTTCTGCAATAAGTACCTGAAAGAGGTAATTAAATCCATCCCTTTTCTTTGTACTGCGACGTGACTCCAGATGCCGTGGTACATACTCCATAGCCATCGAGGTAGCCCCTAACGTAGCCAGGGGAGTTGGATTGCAGACTCGCAGTGCAACCCAGCCTCGTCACCGGATAAGTTAAGACCGACCACGACGAGTCTGTGGAGGTGGCCAACATGCACTCACAATATCGAGATTTATTGCAAATCAGGACACAGGAGGGTTCTCGCATCGTTGCGTACCAGAGACGTTGAAGTCGCTACATGTGACGGGGATGGAAGCTTATTAGGATGAGACAGAGAACGTGACTGACCAGTTCTTCGGGGATGCGTAGGGAACAAATAATGACATTTGATGCAATTGAGATCACGGGTCCCGCATGTGCCTCGTGCTTTGCTAAAATTGGGAGAATACTAGGGTTTAGGGTTTTAGGGCTTAGAGTTTGAGCTTATGAACTCTTTAAACTCGGCGAATTGGTCGGGTGTGTGTTACTAAATCTCGCAAAGCGCCCCCGACGAATTCTCTTGCAGCGTGAGGTTGGGCTGCCATCCGCAATTCATGTGATTCCACAGAAATGGATCTCAGAGTTCTGTCAGTTGATTGAGAGCACCGGCCACTGTGGTTACACAGCAACCCGAAGCTGCTTTCGGACGTCAAGCTCAAAAGCGGATCAGTCTCTGCTGCAAAAGACGCGAAGAGATAAGAAAGGAATCTGTTAAGAGTGCAAGACGGCAACGCGACATCCATGGTCCAACAAACTTTACAATTGTTCCCTTATCATAGCAGGCGCTCCACCCACCACAGGAGTCTTTCACTGTCCCCCCTGATCCTGACCCCTAACTTATCTGCCCTTGACATCCTGCTACGGAAATGCTTCTTCTCTTCATTTTCTGTGAGATGACAAAAATTGCGGTCCCTCCCTGCATGATACAAATTCTGAACTCCTAGAATCCCGAGCGTGATAGCTCATGTGTCTGAATGAAACATAAAATCATTTTACGCAATCACACAACATTGAATAGAATCTGTGCGAAGGAAATATATATTGACACGGTCAAGGAGTAGGAAAATTTTGAAATACAGAGTATAACTTAATCTTCATATGCTCTTTCTTACAGATTGAAAATAAGATAACATTTTGGACGCAGCTGCACCTATCCGAGTATCCTAAAAATTGTTAACCAGTTTTTTCATAGATGAAGACTTCTTGGTAACTAAGATGTCCAGATCAAAGGGAAGACATTTCAGTAGATACTCCTCTTCTGGATCAGTTGGGAGTCTACCGTCTTGTTCAGAAAATTCTTTTGGAAAGAAGATGCTTAGGTTTGGTAATCAAGTCTGAGGCAACTGTAAGACAAGTTTCTTGCCGTGCCATCCTCTCTGAGTTCAAGACAAGTGGCGCCCTCTTCACTTCCCCAGGATAGTATACTATGTGCACCCAAAATCGCCACTTGAAATGAATGAATGCAATGTGGACATTACTCTCTGAATCTGTTCACGTTCTTGGGATACAGAAGGTACTCGTTCATGCATGAATTCAAATAGCGTTACCATATGATACTAATTGTTTAGCAGTCAACAAGATGAAACAGACAAAAGCTTCACGAAGATTTCCAATCCCGAATAAGTTAAAGGAAAGTGGATTTCATTCAATGGAGAGCTGTCATGCATGCGTCGTGTCGTAGAGCGAGTGGAGAGTTCACTGACATGGAGGAAACGAGATCTAAAACATATTGTTTTCTGGCACTTTTCGATCTCTTGATACGAAGTTATGTTCTGGCCAGGTGATGAGGTGGTGTGCTTGCACTTGAAGGTCGGTCCAATGGTGGAAAAGCTTGCTCTTGGAGCTGTGAGACGGAATCAGAGAACTTCTCTCACATTGCCATTTCTGACGATAACTTAACACGAGGAGATTATCGATCTGTGGTTCCCGTATTGCCATTCCCTGTCTGTTTAAAGTGTCATCAACATAGATAATTTGTGCCACTGGAGCTGATTTTCCTTGATTTCCCCCTTGGAAGTAAGTGCAAAAGCACCTGAGAAACTTCTGGTAGTCAGTCCTGTGAAAGAAATACGAATAATCTCCCTGTGGTATAACCTATGGCGAAGCCTGGATGATTAAGCTTAGCGTTGCATGTCTGTAGCAGTGGCAACCTTGCCAGTGCCGCTGGAAGAATCGCCAGGCGATCCCTGCTGAGGGACATGAACTTCATCGGGATAACGGACAGGGCAACGGACAAGGATGTAGCACATACTGGAGCGCGTAGGGTTTAGGCCTGTAGCGGAGCGCCGTCAGGCACATAGGTACGATAATGGGTAGAGTAAATATGAAGGGGTTTAGGGGTTTATTGATCACATTCTTTTGAGTTTATAAATAAAAAATTGAACAATTGGTGGGTGGGTGGGATGTTCGTCATTCGCTGGACAGAGAGGTGGGGTGGGAAGGCACTCACCCAGCCATTTTTCTAGCAATGGCAACCGAGGTTGCTGTTGCTATAGGTGTTCATATAAATTCTTTTGGAGTTTTGGGTAGATGTGATTGTGTTAGCAAGTTTCACTCAATGATAGGATTGCATAGAGAAGGTAGAGGTCCGTTGGTAATTGTACATATTTACACTCTACGTGCAAGAAGAGTTGGCAACTAGAGTAAACTTGCCAATCACTGCATAGACAAAATTCAAAGTTGTCCCCACATAATTATAGAAACTTGAATGTTTTGAAATTTGATGTGATTGTTAAATGTCATGTTAAGAGTCACCTTCAAAAAAAAGAATGCAAAAAGATTTCTTCCTACAAATTGTATTGCAATTTAAAGGTGATGAAGTTGAGATCTAGTTAAAAATTCCTTGCAATTCTTTGTTGTATAGTGTGCGGTTATTGGGCAATGATGAATTTTATCGTTCCCATTGCAATTGAATTAATAATTGATTTGTGTAGTTATTGTATGATAAATTGCAACGGTTGTTGTCTGAGTTTTTGGATGTGTATAGTAAATGACAAGTTCATTCTAGGTATTGATGAGTTGAATGAGATTTCCAGTTTATTTTTAAAAATTCATGAACCTAGACTGAACAATTGGGTTGATATTTTGGAAAATTGTCACTTGAAGGGAGGGGAGGCACTCCCTTGTAGAATTTACATACATTTGCAATAACATCCTATTTAAGGGGGGGGGGGGGGTATTCACCTTGTAGAATGGATTATAAGTCATATTATTTTTTAAAATAAAGGTAAATGTTAGTATTTTTGGACATCCTATTGGTATTCATAATTTATAAGAGGGGTCATTCAAAGGTAACTATTTTATTTATATGTGAATTTTTTGCCGCATCCAACTAATTCACAAACAAGGCAATAGAAATGCAATCATTGAACATATTCCACACAAACAATTTAGGATTATATAGTTCTACACTATTGGACGACAAGTTATAATGAGGTAGGAGGTTCTAAGAGTGCACATGTTCTAAATCCGACCACCTTCATTTTGATGTATACTACTTGAACATATTGCTTTTTTGTAGCCTTCAGTAATGTACAAATAATGTATATTTTAGGGGGTGGGCAATTTTAGAGCCCTATGCCATTTTAACTTCAAATTTTATAACTAATCCACAATGCTCCAAAATATATAAAACAACTTGGATAAGATGCCATTTACACTTGTCTTTCAAAAAAAAAAATTGAATTTTTTTTCAAGAAGCTTCACCTCCCCAAAATTCAGTTTCAACCCTTAAGAGGACAATTTATGGACCTCCTACATGCCAAGGCATCCACCATATCTCATAAATATGTGGCTCAAAAGTACAAATTATAGTAACTTCACCTACTTTGTTTGATCATACCAAGGCAAATGCTAAGCCATCAAACAAAGTACTCGGCTAGTTTTAATTGTCAATTAGTAAGTGGCATTATTAATTGCCTTAGTTAGTGCAACATTGACAGATTAGTATCATACATGGAGTGACTGCCTCTTCTGGGTGCATTGTGATTTAAGTCATTAAATCACTCTATTTATCTTTTTTCCCAGTGTCATGTATAACCCACTTGGTCATTTGGCCATTTATCATAATTTTTTCTAATCAATACAAATTTTTTACGGTGTTAATAATTTCAAAGATCAATATGAAGACACATACCTAAAAGTGAAGTCTAAATTTTTCGTTTAAATTACTTTGCCTAGAATAGAAAAACAATTTTTTTATCCCCATTCATAATTTTTGAGCCTTGTACCCTATAATTATTCCTTTCTTTTTTCTAGTATTCTTTTTTTATTTGCTATTTTACATATATTATTCACATAATTCTATAGTATTATATGCAACCCAATATTATATATAATAATATTTCACACTTTTAAAACACCCTATAGTACATGAAATTTGTTTACAAATTTTACTTAAAATGAATATATTAGATTTTATATTTTATAGCATGTAGTTCCTATGTTTTTTGACAATGCCCCCCCTCCCCCAAGCACGTGAAGTGACATCAAGGCCACTCCACATCGACTTATTGTGTTAGATGGACTTCCATTGGAGTTCACCTTAATTTTGGATAAGTTTAATCCTAATTGTAGAATTCATCCATTTTAGGGTTTGAGTATTTAGGTGGAGAGAGTTGCTTGACTTGACATTAATGTCAAGTGAAATTTTGTGAAGTGCTTTTGGAGAGATTTATATATTTTTGCTTTGCTTGGAGATGATGGTTTATCATTTAGTAAAGTCTTCACTTTTTTTTTTTTTTTTCACGCTTGCACTTTTGGATTCTCCATTCGTGGAGTGAGAGCCGCCTGACTTTATGTGTGTAGATTCTATGTTATCTCTCTTGACAATGATTTTTCTCTTGACAACAATTTGTTTGTTTGTTTGATTCTTTCTTTGTGGTAGCAACTTCAAATGGAAGTATAAATTTTTTTTTCTGGTTTATTACTCATGCTTGTAGTATTAGTAGGAGAGTTGCATACCAACCTATATTGCTTCAAAAATCATAGAATTTGAGTGATTTTTTGGGGTTTTGAATTATTTTTGTTTTCTAATACTCTATATTGGCTAGAAGCATGATTATGCAACAGGTGGGTGATCACTAAATTGGCTAGAATTGGATTGGATTGAGTTGAGTTAGACTTGATTGGATTGAATTGGACTAAATGGTGATTGTTGACTACAAACAACCCTTTTTTTTGGCACCATGGGGCTAGATAGCACCAATTCAAAATAAAATTATACTTTTCGCTAGATAAAAGTAATCTTTTTTTGCCAAAAATTTCCCATTTCTATTAAAAATGAGGATGAAGTCGTCAAATGTGGATGAAAAAGTGCATAAATATGATTGGTAAGTATTTTTTGGTCCAAAATATTGATGAATGTAGAAATGCAATGCTTCACCAAATTTTAAGTAATAGCCATCCTAGCACTTTCTCAAAAAGCTTATAAAAAGGGTTGATTGCAAGAGGTGGTGAAAGGACATTTTTCATTCACCATTTTCATCCCCAAACTAGGTTTTCATCCAAATTTAATCTAATTTAAAAATAAAAATAAATAAATTGTCATCATTGCACCTTCATTGCGGATGCATCATAGGTTAGTTTTTAGCAAAATTTGGATCTATTTAAGGTGTTAAAACTCAAAGAACCTATTTCTATAGTTCTTTGATCATTTAGAGGAGGTTTGCAATACCTTTTAGGTCGTTTCCCAAGGCTACAGAGAATTGGGGTTTGGATATTAGCTCAATTTCTCATTTTTGTATTGACCTACTTGGGTTGCATTGTATTTGAGACTTGTTGGAATTGTAAAGGGCATTTTCTTGTGTTTTTGTAATTTGTTGTTGGATAAGAGGATCCAACCTTGTATTGTTTGAATTTTGTTATGGTACCTTCTCCTATGGCAGACATTGTTGCCGGCGGTTTCCGATTTTGTTGCATTTTGTATTTGTGATTAGGCTTTCATTTTCATAGACATAATGTGGTGGTGAGGTTGGATTAATCATCAACGAGACCATTTTTTGTGTATTGTTTGGTACTTGTTTGAATTGTGGCGATCAAGAAGTAATGCCCTGTGAACTACAAATTTGGTGGTCATGTAGGTGCTAAGGTAGGTTGTCCTTAGTCTTTAGATAGTTGCAAGTACCCAAGTAAGTCATTATATGGTGCACACTAGCAGTTGATATTATCAATCTCTATCACCAAACTATTTAGAGGATACTCACACCGACGACTTTGGACCAATGGTAGATATCAACGAGGCTTCTGAGCCTTTTTCAACGTTGGATACCATTAGTAGGCTTCAAGCTAGGAGTGTGGGTACATTTCACGAACCGAACAACGATCTTTGTAGCATGGTGATGGATCAATTCTTTGGAAGGATGGAGGCATTTTTCCTCTTGACTGGAAGCTCCAATTCTAAACTTGGGTGAAGGAGAAGCATCAACAGTCTTAAAGCTTCAATGATTGGTATGCTTTTGAGTTGTTATTACAACATTTGGAGTATAAAGCACTCCAAACATATGAACAATGGATTGAGGAACATATGCTTGAATTGTGTCGAGTAGTGCACTATTGGGAAGCTTGTATGGATCTTGTTTTTGCACTCAAGAAGGGTGCAACAACAAGTTTGATTCCCACAAAGAAACCAGAAGGGAATTTGGAAAAAGAAGAAGTTAGTTCATCTCCTGAGGATACTAAAAGGAAGGTCTTGCTGCTAGTCCAACCTTCCATTACCTTGGCTTGGATGGCACAAACCATGCAAGCAACATTGGCTACGGTTAGAGAGCCACCATTATTTGACCAACTCCGCCTTTTTATTGTTCATCTAGAAGTTGAATATAGAGGTTTTCAATGTAATCAGATGCAACGCATTCAAGACTTATGGCGTGAGAAGGAGGACACTCTACGCATAATGTATACTAGGTTCACTTGGCATGGTATGCAGTTGAATCTAGAGGTGTATTTGTTGAAAGTCAACTTGTAAAGATCTTTTTGTCCAAAATTGACAAAAGACTTAGATTTAACTATACCAAGGATTATTATCAATTTAATTATTATCAATCAATTTTGAAGGTTAAGCAACGTTGGAACAAGTGTTTGTTGAAGTTGAGGTGATAGAGCTTTGTACCAATATGATGTTACTGACATGATTTCTTGGATGACGAATAGCACTAAACCTAAAAAGCTTGTTATATTTACAGGTAGTTTGGTAGAGACTCAACCTGAGAAGAGTCAGAAAACTTTGCACTGTTGGGGATGTAGAGAATCTAGCTATGCCAAAAATGATCTCGATTGCTTAAAGAAGCAAAAGGCCTAGTCTTTAGAGAAGCCCCAAAAGAAGCCCGAAGTAGCCAAGGCAAGGAAAAAATCTAAGAAAAAAGAATTGAAGTGTATACATTGGAGTAGGTTCAACCATAATACAGATCATTGTTTCATTATACCTCCAAAAAACAATCTATTTTTGAGAATGAGAAATCTTTGGAACCCAAAATTATAGAGTTGGAGAAGCGGTTCAATACTGTGGCTTCACTTAGCCAAGTTACTGAAGTTCAGTTCACTTCTCAAGCTAGAGCTAGTGGCTTTGCTTTAGATTTGTATATGTTTGGCACTATTGAAAAGATGGTGGTGTTAGCAGCTACCACACGTGTCCAAACAACAACTAAATTGGTTACTTCGCCTTTGGATGTTCCCAAAGATAGGGGATGTCTTCAACATAGTGGCTTGTTAGACCATATTGGTCAAGCTCGTTTGCCATTATCATTTGGCCTTATAGATGCTATAGTTTCTACTATTCATTTTTATATTCCATTGGCAACATCACATGAAGGTACTACTGCCAAAGACCTAACACATACTTTGGCTTACAAAGTGTTACTAAATATTGATATTTTCTTCTGGAGAAATGTTGGCTCCAAATTTTGCATCAACTCAAGTGTTTCATTTAGCTAGCAAGATGTTGGAGGATACAATACCTATACCATCTCTAGAAGTGGCTTAAGCTATCATCAAGCCTTTTATGGAAGAACACTTGGTTAATTTGTGAGTTAAACTTGCAATTGAAGCTATTGCAATGTCTGAGGACGGGGTTTTGCAACAAGCAGAGTCACATCTTTTATTTGATGCACCTTTGACTACGAGGTGAATTACTTGGTTGATGTTGCAGCTAGGTCTACTTGCAAATGTTGTAGCTTACGAGCAGGCGAGCTATGGCCAATTAATGACAATAATGTTCTTGTTGTCAGCCGTGCAGATGGCTATACCACTTATGTTATGCCATTACGGGTAATGATGGACTCTGGTGCTCAACTAGTCATGATTAGCAAGCAACTTGCCCAAGAATTAGGTCTCACTATAGTAGACCTTGAGCCTTGTCAATTCATTATTGTTACTTTTGTTGGAGGTATAGAACGTGCCATCAACTACACTAAACAACTATTGGAGTTGATTTTCTATATCAGACATGGGTCACTTTATTCACATTTGTTGTTACAATGTGTAGTCATTAGTGCTATCAACTATAATATTTTGGTTGGTCAACAAATACTATTTCTTCTTGGTTTTCGTTTGTATAATTGGACTAAAGAGGCATAGATTAGACCAGGATGGTCTATCAGTGGTGAAATAAAAATTCATTCTTGTGGCCTTTGCAGGGGTTGCTACAACCATGTTAGCAAAGGCCTTATGCCCTTATTTGATTGCAATGCATTGGCATTGGATTTATCCTATGGACCAGTGCTTATGGAATATGACATTTATGTCTAGGTCCATGGCATTGCCTTATCCATCCAACTTCAAAATCCCTAGTAGACATTGCAAAGACCCTATTCCTCTATAGAATACATGTGTTGAATATCTCAACAATGCCAAAATATTGTGGCTTCATTGAATCCACCAAAAGAACCATCTATCTTTTCTACATTTATTTTTGCCCAACCTATTCATTGGCATCTAGTGGTAGAGTATATCACCCTTGTGGAGCTATTTGCAAGCATTTTCACTGGTTTGGCAGCTCTTTTGGAGGCTAGACTCAAGCATTACAATTGGACAGCCCATCATCATATCCAACAATTGTTGACTTTATATCCAAAGCAATTATCACCTTTTGTCATTCATGGTTGTTTTGGCAAACTCCCTCAAGATGTTACTCTCATCAATGATGAGGATCTAAGAAGATTAGGCCACATTGATTTATTCATTACTGGTTGGCCTTACTAAAGCCATTCATGTGCAAGAGCAGATAGAGGTCTTGATGATTTATGGTCTAGTCTATTTGTAGACTTGCTTTGACTCACATAATGAAGGTATACTCACTAGTCTACTCTACTTGGATATATTTTCAAGAATATGCCTCCATTGGGTGACATACGGACAAAGGTTCTTGAGGATGGGCACTACATTCACCAATTTCTAGGCCTTCCAACTTTTGTGGATGCTGCAGCTTTGAGTTCTTATACTCATTGTTCTCGTTGGATTTAGACCAACCCTAGCTACATCTCATATGCTTATAGTATCCCTTTTGAGAATCACAAGGCCTACAAGTTGCAAGGTGGTTGATATCTTAAATGATCATTGTATTCTTTTGGATGTTTTCAAGGATGATGAGTTTTCTTTAGCTTGTGTGAACAAGTTGGGGCACCATGAATTGCCTTTCTTACATTTGTAACATGTCAAGGCTTTCTTGCATTTCTAGCATATGGTTTTGGCATGGTTTGGAGTGGTACCTTCCAAACTCATGAAGAACCTATTGTAGATGAACAAAAACGTGCCATGGGATTTTTGACTAGTACCACCTCTGCATACAACCTTATAGAAGGTCAATGACACTTTCTTTAGGTCAAGCTATGGATCTCAACACTTTGGTATCGGTTATTGGCACATGTCTTGCTATTTAGCAAACATGGTGACCATTTGCTAATTCTAAGGCCAAAGAGCAATGATTAGAAGGCAATGGGCCCAAACTCACTAAAGTTAAAGAATCTAAGTTTTTTTTTTGCTCAAAGCAGTACGCAATGGAAGAACTTTGGGCTCAATGTATTTTGTTGTTTTGGCTCAAGTTTTTGGAAAAGATAATGCCCAAAAGGTATTTTTATGGATAGTTTTGCAAGAGATTTTATTTTCTACGGATACCGCAGACTTTCATACATATCGTGGTAATGAAACCTTTTATTTGATTTTAAGTGGAGAGGTTGGGTGCATGGAGCTGTACTTTTTACAAATTAGTAATTAGAGGTCATAGCTAGATGGCATGGGAAATGGAATAGAGAGGTAGTTCCCAAATGGCATGCTGTAGTATATCTCACTTTGATATCAAGTTTTGCATTTGTGTTGCCTGAACAAGGGTCCGATGAAAAATTTGATAGAACACCAGTTGTTAGTGATGTGTGAAAGGACCGTGCAGTCTTACAAGCTTCAACAAGGGACATTTTCTACACCTATTTCTACCTTAGAGCGAGATAAAGTTGGTCATTGTATAACAAGTTTCAAGTTTTCATTGAGAGAATGGTTTGTTATTTCATGTGTGGTCTGATGGAACTAGGTGTTTAGTTCTAAGACTAGATTAGAGGGCTTTTTTAGTACGGCAAATAAATAAGGAGTTTGAATATTTTGGTGTGCGTAGAATACATTTTATATTACATAGCTAATATTGATAGACTAATATATGTCGATGAGTTGCCATTTATGTTTCTGGGTGTAAAGTGTGTGATTGCATTAGATTGAGTTTTAACACCTTAACACCTCAACTACGACCTTTGCTCATCATGGATTTGGGTTATTGTTGGTTTTTTGACTTTGTCATTCCACATGGAACTAAATACTTGTTGGTGATAGTAAAGCATTTTAGCAAGTAGATTGAATTTGTGGCTCTATTACAAAATTATTTAGAGTTGACAGCTGTAGCTTTTCTTTATTGTATTTTGGCACATTTTGGAGCACTTATTGAGGTGTTGACGGATCAAAGGGCGGGAGTTTCTTGGTCCATCTGAAGAATTGTGTATTAAGGCCTTGATAGATCATTGTACTATTTCCAGATATCACCTTGAGGAAGATGGCTTGGCTGAGTGGATTTTTCAAACAATTAAGTGTGGTTTACGAAAGTACAGATTGCTTCATAGCAATCATTGTGATTAGAACTTGATGTTGCCATGGATTGCTATAGGCTTTCATTTCAAGAGGCAGGCATCATTGACGTCTTATAGAGTTATAGCCCTTACCAATTGTTATATGGACGGGAGCCAATTCTACCTATTTCATTGCTGGAGAAATTAGCCCCAATTATAGACTTGGATGATCTTGATCAATATGTGGGTTCAATGTCTACATGATCAAGTAGAGTTCTTTGAAAAGGGCATGCCCATGGCTATGAAGAACTTATCCATTGCTCAACATTGTGATACTTTAAGGTATGTTTGCATTTGCAAGGGAGCCTACCAACCTCAATTGTGGAGATTTTCTCGAGAAAATTATGTCTGTCTCCAATGTGAAGTGCCAACAATCCTTGACGTAAAGGTGGGGCGTACTATTCTTTGTGTGAAGGATGTGTTGCCTAGTGGTATTTTGTCACTTGAAGGCAAAGATAGACGGGAATGTCAAGAGCACTCTAAGAATTGTGCTCCATGTCATCTTCCTATTGAACATTTTGTGCATCTAGAGCTAGTTGTTGTGCTAGTTGGCCTTCCATGTTATGTGTATGGTAAGAAAAAACGTACAGCTACCATATTATTGTATGACCAATGCCAATGTGGATGGCATATGGCATGATTGATGCCACTTCTTTCAGCTATTCATTCTAGGGATTGGATTTGTCCTTGTTGCAAACATACTTCTATTCATATTACATTTTCTGACAAAAATTGAAGATTTTTTTGGAGTTGGCCTTCCATATTTGATGATTAGGTTGACATTTGGTTAATAGATACTAGTTGTGGGTTTACAACATCAAGCTATGATGAGATTGACCATAAAATTTGACTACAGAAATTGTCAAAGGTGATTAAAGATGGGGCTCACATTGCATCCAACCTACAATCCTTTAATTACTTCCTCACCAACTTGATTGGCCTATCAATGTACCTCCACATTTACTTGAATGTGTATAGTTGTTGCAACAACGTCATTGAAGGTCATCTCCGACTACATGTGTGTTTATTTCTAGTTGATTGGAAGGATCCTTATCCGCTAGAGGGTGTATTTGAGGGTGTATTTGTTATGCATTTTGACTTAGTTTTTTATTATCCATTTGATTTATAATCTCTGTTTACACGACAATTGCCACGTGAAGTGACATCATAGCCACTCTACATCGACTTATTGTATTAGATGGACTTCCAATGGAATTCACCTTAATTTTGGATAAGTTTTGCAATTCATCCTAATTGTAGAGTTCATCCATCTTAGGGTCTGAGTATTTAGGTAGCGAGAGTTGCTTGACTTGACATTGTTGTCAAGTGAAGTTTTGTGAGTATTTTTGGAGAGATTTATATGTTTTTGCTTTGCTTGAAGATGATAATTTATCATTTAGTGAAGTCTTCACTTCTTTTTTCTCACGCTTGCACTTTTGGATTCTCCATTTGTGGAGTGAGAGTCACTTGACTTTGTGTGTGTAGATTCTTTGTTTTATCTTTGAGGGTATGTTTATTATGCATTTTGGCTTAGTTTTTTTTATTACATATTTGATGTTAGTTGTGGCATTCAATTTGTTGTGTACTACCAATTGACCATTTTATGGTCATTGCCCCATTTTATTGGTCATTTTTGGAAGATTTTTTAGGTGAAAACAAGTTGCTTCAAAATTGTTTATTTCTTAGCAAGGTTGACAAAAACCAACGTCCTAGGCAAAATCTTGTCTAAATTTTGGATGTCCACACGTCTAGATGTTTGGGCGTAGCGAACGTTACGTCCGGGTGGATAAAATCATCGTAAAAAAAAGTAATCATGGGTTAAACTAACATGGCAGATGAGAGACAACAAACGGGCTGGCAAATGTAGTGGCAAATGAATTGGTGCATGGCGAACAACAACATTAGAAATGAAACAAGCCTAAGTGTGGGCCGCTAGGTAGTGACATCTTTAAGGATTGTTCGAACTGGATTTCACATTATCTAACTTTTGTAAAATTAGCCAAGCCATGTCAATCAAGGTGCAAAGAAGGTAGCATATTATATTAAGGATTGTTCGAACTGGATTTTACATTATCTAACTTTTGTAAAATTAGCCAAGCCATGTCAATCAAGGTGCAAAGAAGGTAGCATATTATATTAAGGATTGTTCGAACTGGATTTCACATTATCTAACTTTTGTAAAATTAGCCAAGCCATGTCAATCAAGGTGCAAAGAAGGTAGCATATTATATTAAGCCTTTAATCCAATTGACTAATACTCTTAAAGTTGATTAAAATCAATGTCTTTTGACATAAATCTAGTTGCCAAATTCAATTGGCAACTAGCTTCCATTCAGAAGCCATTGAATTAGGTGTGTTTGAAAATTAGAAAATTAGATCTTTATACAAGTGGGATAGTGGTAGGTAAAACAACCTGTGTGGGATACGTGAATTAGGCTTTACAAGAGCTCAACCGCTCATAGTTAAATAAAAACGCAGGAATTATGCTCAAAGTAGATTTTTAGACATCATTTTAGCATAGTAGAATATATTTTTTCAAAAAAATTTGAATCAAAAAAAGGTTTAGAATCAAGATAAGTTTTATCTTCCAAAATGCTTTTGAGGTTTTGACACTCCAGCTAAAAGTTATGAACAAATTTCAGAAAGGGGTTTGAAGGAATTTTTTTTTTGACATTTTCAAACATCTTCTCTGAAATATATCTGTAACTTTTAGGTGAAGTGTCAAAACCTCAAACGGATTTTTTGAGATAAAACTTAGTTTGGTTACCAAAAAAAATTTAGTTCAAGATTTTTTGAAAGAAAATATTCTACTATTTTAAATTGAGGTCTAAAAATCTACTTTGGGCATAATTCCTGAATTTTACTTAACTGTGAGCGGTCAAACTCTCATCTTCAAATTTATCCCATACTCTTTGAGAATTCATAATAGACAATTGATTTCATTACAAAAACAATATCTTCAATCTTCTTTCTCATTAAATATCATTGAAGTAAGTCTTTCACATTGCCATCAAAAACATTGTAGGTAGATTTTTTAGATGGTAATGTGAAAAACTTTGTTGACATTTATTGACAACTTGGTTAGCGTGCAAGGTGCATTAGCTTCCAAGAGGTTAAATAATGAATGGGGCCTATAATACTCGATTTTTGAGCCATTACAGACATTGACAACCATCCAACTTTTCCATGCAACGTGAGCAACAAAAGAAAAAAAACAATAAAAACACCCAATAAAATATAAGAATTAGGATCCTTTGAGAGTTGTGGATTGGTCCTTTAGAAGCTTGACTATTTCTCTAATGGATGCACTAATAGATGGTAGAAATGTTAGCAAACCCCAGTTGCCCTTTGCCCTAGCGGACTGTTGACTGCTAGTCCTGTCTGTCCAACCGACCATCAACTCGTCCGTTTAGGCCGACCATTGATCGTTTGCATGTTTGCCTTTGCTAAATCATTGGATTCTAAAAAGCACAAAGTTGCTTTCAAAGACTGCTATTTAATATTACAAGTATCCAATGTAGCATTAATATATGCACAAAAGGATAATACAAATTATTCTTCCATACATTTAAACTTGCATTCTAGATGCTATATCCTAAACTCTATATGCCAAACCCTATACTTAAAATCCTAAACTTTGAACCTTACATTAGTTATCAAAAACATTGATGCAATGTATAGAATATGTTTGACGTTTAATTTCCTTTAAATGAGATTATCAAAATGTACTATATATGTGAACCTCACAAACTTATTCATTTATGTTTCCAACGTGTTCATAGTTTTTTTCATTCAATTATTATGTGCCAATGTATAAATGTGGATCATGCAATTATAATCTAAAGTGTTTCTTTAAGTTTTGTTGTAAAATGTATTGATAGCTTGAAACACTAAGGTATACATAGTACAAGAAATTATATTATTTTATTATTCTATTAGAAGATGCTACTCAAAATATTGTAAGTACTTTAATATAATTTAATGTAGTTTAATATAGCTCAAGATTAAATATTGCATTCATACAACAAAAATATAATTGAAATTATTTTCCTACACCCTTATATCTATATCTACATCCTAAATTGTAAACCATCAACGATATATTCCATACCCAAAATACTGGTGTTTAGATAGTGAAGAATGTAATTGACCTTTAAATATGATGACCCTTCATGAATGACAATTATGGACTTCATTTATGCGCATTTGTAATGTACTTCTACATCAAAAATGATATCATCATTTCATCTTGTTCTAATATGAAAATGTAAAATGTGCAATTATGATTTGAAGGATTTCTCTAAAGTTGGATTTAGGTCTTAGGATGCATGCCAAATTTAAAAGATTAATATTATTATACTACAGTTGTACAAGAAATTTTATTAGATGGTGCTATATTGGAAAAATGGAGAATCACCCATGTCCACATGAGCTTGTGAATTTTTTCAAGACCAAACATGAATATTATGTAATATTCATTGATTTTTCAAAACAATTGCGTTCTAGTGCTTCAAAGGGGAACATAAAGTTTATTGGAGTAAATCGATAGATTTTAATTTAACAAAGAAAAATGCTTGAATGCTTGTGATCTTAGTAATGATGGCACTGAATATCATTCACATAAATAATTAATATTTGTATTTTGAAACATGTTGTCATGGTGAATCTTATGACTCTATTCAAAGTTCTAGGTAGAACATTAGGTTTATAATTTGGACTTTTGGAAAAGCTAGGTGATTCTTGGTTCAAAATTGATTTATGACTTTTTTGATTGTGGATCATTCTAAGAATCAAGGATGGATGTGCCGACCGTATAATGCCTACCACAATAAGTAACTCATTCAGCCTTGGCAATGGACATGCATTGTAAATTTTTTTCAAAATTTTACGGCATACGCTTTAACATGTACAATATTAAATGCCATCACACCTAATTGTGACATTTAAGAATATGTTATATTCTAGAATCTTGCACAATGTCACCATGTAGTATAAATATCTTGAAACGACTAATGATTAATCCTTAAAAGACCAACAAGCGTTTTTTGGCATTGTAGAAATTTAGGCAGGTCCCTGTGATTGGAGATTTTCATATTTTTGGCTGATTTTAATAGAAGGTTGTGCGCAAAGAATATCTTTCACATGCACTAAACTTCATGACATTTGGAAATACGAGTCAAAAGTTATGGCCTAATATGGTGTTGTTTTTCCCATCTAGGCAATCCGGGCAGGTTAGAAAAAATCACTTTTATCAAAAACAATAATTTGAAACTGGTTTTCAAGAGTTCTATATGTGTGGAAAGCTTTGAATCATTCCATTTTGACCAATGAGTCAAAAGTTATAGGGAGTTTTAGTTTGTGGGTAGTTATGGATTCTCTACTCTAAAATAAACTTTGAAGTCCTTTATCTTACTCAATTTTCAATATTTTTTGAAAAAAATAAAATCATAGGATTTAGATTGTTTATTACAACATTTCAGCCATTGGGATTGGCATTTTTCAATTCCATATCTAAATTCTTAACAATTTTGTATTTTGAATCATTCTCTATTTCTTTCTATTTACTATTTTTTTCCTATATGTTGTACAACTCCAAATGATGTGAAAATTTTAAAGCATGGAGACAACTTCTCTAGGAAAAAGAACCTAAAGAAGAACCACCATTCTGGACCTTTTTTTTTAGAAAAGTGAGCTTGTGAAGTGCAGCTGCCTAGTTTTTTTGCAGAGCCAAGAAAATGATTACAGTGAATTTGACTACTTAGACCTTGCAATCCATGTGGTGGAAATTTCTGAATATTTTACCACATGTTCTCAAGTCAACATACTACAAGATCCTATGGTTACATGTGTCAAACCTAATTTTTTTTCAAAAATTTGATATTTTTCCTAAAAATGGCAATTCTTGAGCATTTTCGGTGAAAACATAGTCATGGAACTTTAAGGGTTAAGGAAAGTATGTCATACTCTAATGATTACAAGTAGGTTTCAACTCAAAAAATAGTTTTTTTAACTTCACAAAAAAAAATTCAATACTGTTGTCAATACCAATTAGTAAGAACCAAAAAAATAGCATAAATAGACTTATAAATGCATGCCACAAACTTCTAGCCAAAGAAATCTGGTAACAATAAGAAATAGAACATGCACAAATGATTTTATAGAAAGTTAAGTAAACTTGTATCTTGGAGAGTACAATTTTACTTATTTTACTTATTTTACTTACAATTTTAGTACAATTTTCCAATTTTACTTGGAAACAGATTGTTTTGTTCTATTGATTGAGTTGGAAGAGGAAAAACTATATGGTCAAACTCTTAGAAATATAATACTAATCAATCAAACTAAGGCTTTGATGATATAATTGCAACCTAGCGTCCTAGCCTTTCGTCCAATTGAATAATGACCAACTCAATCCTTTTGCTAAAAATAAGGACTCAAAGAGTGCTAAAGATTACAAAAATTAAAAAGATGACTAGAAAGATGACCCTTGAATTCATTTATTAATGGAAATTCCTCCAAATGATTTATCTCTTGCTCTTTTAATTAATATAAAAGAAGAAGCAAGGCTAGCCTTCATGAATCTAAAGTTCAATGATGAATTCAATGTTGCCCAAATTAAATTGAAAAAAATAAATACTTATTCGAGCTATAGGAAGTGGAAGAGTTTAATAATCGCAACTACTAGAACAAAACAATGTGTTTCCAAATGACTTTGAAGAAATGAGACTCATGCCTTGCCATTTATATAGTTCGATAATGGACGAGCCAAAGCAAATGTATACTTCTGCATCGGACGATACAAAGGTGGATGGCAAGTTCCTGCGGACCAAATCCATTGATCATTGGATTGCACGGCCACCAAAAAAAGGCGGATAAAGAAAGCCGACGGAAGGGATGGATGGCAGAGCGAACCACCACAGAGAAGTCAATTGTTCAGCGGACAGGGCAATAGGCAGATGAACGACATCCAATCTTTGGACTATAGTCCAAACAAGATGCATGATACATCATTGGAAAGCTCTCAACGATTCCTTTCCAATGGTATATCATGATGCATTCAATGGTGGACAAACAGCTTAGTAGATAGGCGAACAAAATATTGGCACCTAATCTTTGGAGGGTTTTCATCGCTGCAGTTTTAGTCCAAAATGGATGCATGATACACCATTGGAAAGTTCTTGACGATACCCTTCAATGATATATAATGAGGCACTCAATGGTAGACGGGTAGACGGCTTGGCGGATTGGTGGATGGACAAGCGGATAGTATCCAATATTTTGAAGGTCCCACCGCACTTTCCATCTGATCAAGCGGATACCAAATAGTCTGTATAGTCATGGTCGTTGGATCTGGCGAACAGTAGATCGTCCGTCTTGTCCTAATCGTTTGATCTGGCGGACATGCTACAATCGTCAAATGGGATGCGGGATGGGATGGATGCCGAATGGTCCGTTGTTGCATTGTATATACATACACTATGTAAAAACAATTAATTGTTGTCAAACTAGAGGGTTTTTTGGAGAGTCTAAAGATCCTCATAGAGAAGATTCTACCTTTTTTTTATCTCTATTAGACAACCATCAGGCATTAGTTCTTTTATTTCTTTAGTTGAAAGCATTTTAAACTTTATTTGTAGATTTGAAGTTGTTAAATGGGAAGGTGAAGTTTGTTTTATCTTTTCTTTTGAATTTTAAAAAGGATTTGAAGGCCACGTAGTTGCCATGTAGGAGATAAAGATAGAATTATGGAGAGAAAAGGGTGACCAATGGATGAATTGTGGTCCATGTGACATTTTAAAGGCCAAAATCTATTTGCTTAGGTGGAGGGGATGGAGGATGAGGTGGAAGATAAGGTGAAGGATCTTCTTCCTCCTTATAGTTTGCTTAAGAGAAACCAAGACTCTTGAGAGACATAACAGATTGTACAAGAGATTTTTTGTAATGAAATTTTTTGAGCTTGTTTATCTTGTTTTGAGGTTACCATAAACCTATCACTCGCTCAATTTAGAGTTTCTTTGTGGAAGTTATGCTTGATGGAGTGAGAGAGGGATAATTGTCATGGAGTGAGAAGGCAGAATTTTTGAGGGCTTATAACTTTTGGGTGAGGAGTTTTTTGTCTTTGAGGTTTTATAAGAGTATGTGTTTAAATGTTAGTTTTCTAAAAATATATTATTTTCTTAGTTTGGAGTTAGGATGAAAAGGTTATAGGCTTAGAGGCAAAGTAGTGAGAAGTTGCCTTTGATTTGAAGAAAGAGAACTTTGATCGGCTATAAAAACCAGACAGTATCTTATTTTGTGTTGAAATTTAGAAGGTGTGTAGATTATTGTGCTAGCTTTATATAGAAATATTACACAATTAGTTTAAGGTTTATATGTGAGAGTTATGGTCTTGGAAGAAGAGTAGTGATGAGTTGCCTTTGAATTAGAGAGAGTGAACTTTGACCAACTATAAAAGTCGGACAGTATGATATTTTGACTATATGATTGTTGTGCAGTTTTGACGCAACAATTGTATAGTTAAAGTACATAAACCATACGCTATTGGTATTCATTGTTTTTGCACTAATTCAATGTGTAAAAATACACTGAGTCAGTGCGATTATGGTACGAACCCATGAAACAACGATAACCGCACAATAATTGTTGCCAAATCGTAGGGTCTAAACTTTGTGATGAGTGTGAGATGACATGAGGATGAGTTAATTGTTGAAAGTCTATAAAATTGTAAACAATGAATTATTTACCAATTTAGTAGTATAATAAAGATATTTTTAGCCAAATTGGTTCCCGTGTGTTGTGAACGGATGCTGTATTTATGTGATGAATGAGCTATAAGTCAAGTTGGGAGTTTACATAATTAAGTAATTGCAAGTGCTAAATTCGATTTAGTGTTTGCAATGTTGTCGTAGTGTAAATGATGATTTCCAAGTTGGAATGTGAGTATAATTTGGAATGTTTGAATGTCTTGGTTAAGTCAAGCAGAATGAAGGATTGTGTGTTTTGGAGTTTTGTTACTTGTTATGTAGAGATTGAACCTATTAGCATAGAAATTTCCTACTTGACCGTCTTCCTTGGAACGAACTTATTATACTAAAAGGATAATTTTCAAATAGGTCATTATTCTCCTTCAACACTAGTCAACCCACCATAAATCTTTAAAACTCATTAAAGTTTGTTTCTTCCGCCACTTTGTTTCTTTTGGTACTTGTCGCCGTTGTTGGTGTTGGAATGTCACGGAATTTGGCTAGGCGCTTATTTAGGCAAAAAAACTATATGCTAATTTTTAGTGGGATTTTACCGCTACTTGGATAATTTATGTGAATTTTCCAATGCTTGTAGAATGTAAATATAGTTGACTTCCCAAAGAGTCATCTTTTGCAAGTGAGAAACTTATAATACTTTGGGGGTGGCTTCTAGGAAGACCTCAAATGCTAAATACAAGTTGGCATTTGAACTTGGCACTAATAATAGGAGGGTATAAATTCTAACCTCTAGGTTTTAATTCCTTTGGGGAAGAATCATTTCCATAACAAGGAATCTTGGTGATCTAGCTTTACCATTACGCTTATGGCATATCTCTAAGCTAGAAACACCTTTCTCCATTCTTCGATCACTCCTACTAAGATTTGTGAGTTTTACTTGCAAAATTACATATGATGGATTTTTTTCAACTTTTACAAATTGGATCGTCACCCCTATGTAAATTCCTGTCAAGATTTCTAAGACTTTAGGGAAATTATGGAAACTCTAACTACTCATTCTTTAGCCTATGTTAATCACATGCACTTCTATGGTCGAATTCACTAAAAGTCTACTTTTAGGTGTTTTTATTATTTTGGCCATTCGGGCTCAAAACTATGCCAAACCTTTAAGCGACCTTTTAAACACCTATTTAGACATAGAATTTAATAAATGAAAGTGTTTAAAGCACTTCCGGACTTTTTGGATATGAAACACTGCATTCATAGGGACTTCTATCAAATATGATGTTAACACACTTTTATGTCTTTTGGAATAAAAATATTCATAAAACTTAGGAAAAAGTAAAAAAAAAAAAACCGAGGCCCAAGTGACAACTACGGGGCTTATATCTACTTTTGCTAAAATGATCACTACCACCTCATAAAGTATCCAATTGACATGAGTTTAGCCTACCTAGAAGCCTCGCTTGATTAAAGACAAATCCACCAAAAATGAGATTCAAAATCCTTGCAATCCTCCCAATCTTCTTCTTCTTCTTCAAAGTCACCACTCTAAATCAAAGGGCCAATAGACCTCCATGACTAAAACATCCACCAAAGTCTCATTATAGGTTCAATTGATAAGAAACTAGTTTAAGAAAAATACAACTTGACAAATCAACAAATCAACAAAAATCACTTTCAACTCGTCTTTGTCCTTCTGATCTCATTCTTCAAAGTTACCGTTCAAAATCTAAGCGGTGTCCTGATGGAAATGCTTCCATCATATAGATATACGTATTTTAGTGTGATATGTTTGAATTTCAATAAACTAAGAGTCAAAACAAAAGGAGTTGGTTGCGGTAAGACCACGGTTTAAAGACAACGAAGCACCCATTAATATACGGGTGCTGTGTCACTTGTCACATGTACAGCTCAGGAGGGTAGATAGCGGATTGGCTAGTCCAATTTCCTGCCTCACTAGCGTGCCAAGCCGTGGGCTGCCCAAGCTGCTCAACGAGTCCGATCGGTTTTGAACCCGGACAGGCGGGCGACCAAAAACCACCGCTTTTCCAGCCAACCAAATCCACGATTTGGCGACTGGAGATTTATGTCCAATTCCTTTATGCACCCCAAAAAAGGCACATGGCTACCCTATGGTACTATTTCTTTTATGTTTGTTTATTTTTTTAATCTAGATGTTTGAAAGGCTTATGTATTTTACCTTTCATTTAAATAAAATTACTAAAGAATTTAGGTGGATTTGGAAAGTGTGAAGGGGAAAGAAGATAGGTATCTTTGGTAGGGTTGTGGGGCAAAGAGTATAGGCTGATGTGCCCCACCCTCTTTTTCTTAGGAAGGAAAAAAATAGAGGAAAGATTTTTTGGTGTGTGTGAGTGAGGGTTTGAAGTGAAGGAGAGATCCAAGACTTCCTTGAGGGATAGCTCTTTGTGTATGAATCTTTTTGTAATGAAATTTAGAGGAATTATTTCTTGTGCAAATACCTTTCCGAAATGAGTATGCAAGCTTGATTTGGAGATAGGATGCATAAGTTATGAATGCTTGAATTTGTGAAGATCCAAAGCCATATATGAAAAAAGGCAGAGACTTCGATAAGCTATAGCTAACATTTAGTTTATCAATTTACAACATAATTTAACCCCTAAAGTCCCAATTGTCCCCTCGGGGGACAAAATGGATTTCGGGCAGGCTCCTACGGTCTCAATATTTTTTTTGATTTTCTGAATTTTTCTGTGAAGACAGAGAATCACATTAGCTTTCCGAAAATGTAATTTTTATTTCAATTGGTGCCCGGGAGCAAAAGTTATGGCAGAAAAACCCCAAATTTTAGTTCGGCGGGCAGAAAAAAATCCTCAAAAAGAATTTAAATTAAAAATTAAATTTTTTTTTCATATAGATTTTATTTTTATTTACATGGGAAGCTTTGATTCATTCCATTTGGATTTGTTATGCAAAAGTTATGGTCAATCTTATTTTTTGGGTAGTTAGAGCATCTTTCTGAAAAAATAACTTGTAGGACTCATTTCTGAACTCAATTTCAACAATTTAAAAAAAAAAATTTCACAAGGTCAAGATTTCTTGCTAGAACAATCTCACCATTGAGATTAGTATATTTCAATTCTATCTTAGAGCTATCAATGATTTAATTTTTCCTTCAATCTTGAACCTACTTCTACTTAACAATTTTTTAATGAGTGAAAACTAAGTGTTTCTTCTTAAATTTATATTTTCAAGATTCTCAACTCAATTCTTCATTATAAAAAAATAGAAATTCAAAATCATTAGAGCAAAAATTTTAAGTTAAAAAGGTTCAAAGCCAAAAAATGTAGTTGAGCAAGGTACAAAAAAACTAGATTCCTTCACTTTAAATGCAAATATCTTGCAATCTACATGGTCAAAATTTCTGAAATTTCTTCCACACATTCTTACACTAGTCTAGTACAAGATCCTACGGTTAAATATGCAAAATAAACATTAAATTTGTTTTTTTGCTCTTTGCTCTAGAAATGACAGTTTTGAGTGGGTTTTGATGGAAAAATGGCCTTGGGACTTTAGGGGTTAAAGGATGTGTTTATCATTGTCTTAGCTTTCTAAGAAGTTATTAAACTTGAGATTTGGAACTTTGAGGAAGAAGTTATGGAGGTGTGAAGGTTTGGAGGTTGGTTGCCCTTTTGTTAGAACAAGGCCAAAACTTTGAGGAGCCATAACCTTTGATCAGTTTGAAGGGTTTTTTTGAATTTTTTAGGAGTGATAGATTGTTAGTTTAGCGCTTCAAATTGATGTCACTCAAGTTATTTGGAGGTTTATTGAAAGAGTTATGGTGTGTAGAAGTTGAAAGGTTGGGTGCTCTCTTGAAATTGGAGAATCAAACTTTGATTGATCATAACTTACGGGCAGAGTCTTAAGTTGTAATAAAAAAATTTGTGTGATGTAATTAGTTGTAATATCTTTTTAAACTTATATCACACTTGTATACGACAGTTGTAAAATTAAAGTTATAGAGGAACAAAGAGGCAGTGATTAGTTGTTAAGGAGGGAGAAGAGTCTCCACTTTGAACCCGCATAACATTTGGGAAGTATTTTATAATGGGTTGAAATTTAGAGGTGTGTTAGATTGTTAGATGGTCTTTCCAAAATACTATTATACTTAGCATTTGGAGTTATGAGCCGTATGTGGCACTAGTTAGAAGGTCGCAGGCTTTGTAGGACTTGTTGTTTGGAGTTTCTCCATTTTTTTTTTTTAAACATGAAGACATGAAGTTTTGAAGATTTGAAGATTTTGAAGAGGAATGTTTTTATTTTTATTTTTATATGTATGTGTGGATGTGGCTTTGTTATTCTTAGCCGGATTTAGAGGCTCGTTGTCATTTTATTTCATTTCTGCTTTGTAAACATTGTTGTGGGTAGTCTTGATTAAACCTGATTGAACCTCATTTATTATCATGGTGACAAAGTGGGATTGATCACCTATATGGTGGAGACTTGCTCTGTTCTCACAGTCTGTAGTTTTGGCCAGCAAACCATGAATTTGAAGTGTAAGATCCCATCATTCGGACGGCAACTTGTGTCTATTGTCTCATTTTACCTTTCCCGTATCCCATGGTTTCTTATCCCTACCTTGAACCTTACACCCGTTGTCATGTTGTAAATTTGTTCATAGTATAAAAACATATTATAATATGTATTGTTGAGTAGCTTCATGGTAACGCTATTTTGTTGAATAACTTCAAGATGACGTTTCGTGGAGGTACATGTCATCTATTTAAAAGGACGGTTTTGCTTTAAAGTTTCATTGAAGTCCATTAGTGATATTAGTTTTCCACTTTATAGTCAGAATGTCGAACTGGAGGGTTTTTTCAGAGTCCCAAGAGGAAGAAGTAGAATCGGAGCCTGGATTTGAATTTTCATTGTCACAACTACCGGATCAACCTCTTCTGCCACTAAGTCTTACGCCGTCGCATGAGCATCTACAAGAAAAAGCTGGGCCTTCTCGATCGCCAAAGCAACCTCGTGTGGGCGGCGATGGCACGGGAATCTTCAACATGACACTCGGGCACTGGTGATTTTGTTGCAAGTTGGATGTGTTGAGCCTGGCAGTCGAGATGTGACATTTGAAGGATGTTTTGAAGGTCTCAACGTCGATCAATATTACTGCATGATGAAGCCTATTGAAGGAAGTCGTGGTCACCATCGTTGGTTAGAAAGGCCAGTGAATCCTTTAACGAAGGCGGGTCGTGTTGATTACATCGTTGCGACTATCAAGCGCATTCTCAAGTTCTTGCAGATGGAGTAAAATTAGTCTTGAAATTCTAGTTTTTTACCTCTAATAGGCATTGGTTTAATGTTGGTACTTCAATCCATATTTGAAGTATTTTGTTGAAACTATTTTGTTTGGTTATAGTTGTAGAAGGAAAGAACGGGAATAGTTTGGACTTTGAAGTGATTTTCCTTCTAAATTAAAGATAAAGATATAGATGTGGGGCCAAATATGAAGGCCATTAGGTGTAAGTTGGCTTTAGGAGTGAGTTAAGGGCTGATGTACACTTGTTTAGGTGGAGCAAAAGGTGTTGGAAAAGGGGAGGAAAAGATGGACACTATTCATCTTCTCTTCCAATGTTGTTTTGGGGGAACCAAGTGTTTGGAAGCTTATTGTGTATTGGTTTTTTGGAATTTGATAATGAAAATTGGAGGAGTTGTTTATCATACTGTTAGCTTTTCAAACTGTTCTCTCTTGCTTTATTTGAAGATGTGAGTTGAGATTTGTGCTTGTTTGAGTGGAGGGAGGTCTGCTGCCTTCTATGAAGAGAGGCTGAGACTTCGACCGACCATAGAAAATAGACAGGTCTTTTGTTTAAAATGAAACTTTGATGGAGTGTAGTACATATTGTTAGCTTTCTATAAAGCTATCATTCATTCAATTTGGAGCATTTATGAGTGAGTTGTGAGTGTGGGAAGGTGAGAGAGTCTCTTGTTTTTACCATCTATGGACCGAAACTTTGAGAGGTCATAGAAGTTGGACATAGTTTTGGAATGACTTGAAAGTTGTAGGAGTGATAGGAAATTTTGTTAGCTCTCAGAAAAGCTATCAATCTTTTAACTTGAAGAAGAAATGCAAAAGTTATGAGTATGGAAGCATAGGAAGGTCTGCTGCCTTTTTTTTTTTGAGTGGAGTTTAGGTAGTTTGAGGGTGAAGTTGGAGTTCTTTTAGAGTTTTGAAGATATTTTTGAAGATGTGAAGGCTTAAAGACTTGAAGATGAAGATTTGAAGAGCTTTGAGGGTCTCCAGTGTGTTGTGGCTTGTGGTTCGTTTTCATTTCTGTTATTCCTAGCCGGATTTGGAGGCTAGTTGCAATTCAATTTCTGCATTGTAAACCTGTTGTGAGCCGTGGTTATCCAGTAAGCGCTCCTTTTCGTGTTTGTGGCGACGAAGTGGGGTTAATGGCCCACATGGTCGATCTTATTTGTTGTTCCCACCGGTGAAAGGCGCTTCCTGGTCACCGTGAGTTTGATTTTAGGAGCCAATCTTTCGGACGGCCAACTCGTGGTTTGGCCATCCCGTTTTACCCGTCCGAGGCCTTGTTTCTTATAACACATCCTTACCTTTGGCCCTATAGAACCACCACAGAATAGGTCAACGGAAGATTGAAGTGAAGATCAAGCGAAGATTGAAGAGAAGATTAAGTGAAGATTCAAGTTTTGTTACTTACCTTTCATCTACACTCACAACCTGCAGCCAGACACCTCGTGTGTTCCCTAAGCGCGCTCCTTTCTACCCGTCATTTGGTGCTTCCACTGAGAGAGCTTAGGGGCGGTTGTTGAGTTGAAGATGGGAGACCATAGAGATGATATTGGTGAAAGAAGTACCGGAGATCTTCAAGTTCCTATGGAGGATCTTTTGGGAGCTTTCACCTTATTTATGCAACAACAGAGAGTCAACCAGGGTGGGCATGATGCTACTAAGGCTCTCAAATCTGTTGTTGCCAAGATTGGGAGATTTGACAGTAAAAACATCTCCAAGTTTTTAAGAACTTACATCTGTGAGATGGAAGTACAACAAATCGATGAGGCCCGCATGTTGCAGACGTTTAATATAGCGGTTGTCCCTGACATCAGAGAACGAGTACGAGAGATTTGTGCGGGTACTGTTTCTTGGGCAATATTTGCTGAGCACTTGCGAGACGAGTTCTTTGAAGAAGACTCAGAGAGGATGACCAAGAGATCCTTCCTTGAGTGGGTCGAGCAACAACCGGGCAACAATATGGGTCCAACTGAGTTGCTCAAAGATTTTGAGAAGAAGTATGCTCAATTACCCTTGGCAGAGAGGCGTCTTCTTGATACAAGGAAGGCAGAGTTGTTTCTTCAAGCAGTTGACGAGGTGCTTGAAGATAGACTTCTTCTTTTGCTTGGAGATCGTACCACTGAAGGAGGATTCACCAATGATTGGAGGAAGGTAGAGGAGACGGTTACTCTCTTGGCCAAATAACGACGTGTAAGGTCAAGAGGAGTAGGAGCACGGGTTGACATGGGTCCTCTCCATGCTCCTAGGACTCCTAAGGTGTCTTTTGCTCCTTCACCTTCGACAGCTTTATCTCCTACGATGAAGAGTACCAAGACCAATGAAGAGAATGCTCTTGAAGAACTTATCAAAGGCTTTAAAGAGCTAAGGGTTGAGTTCACAGAGTTGAAGAAATCCAGGGGTTCTTCTTCTTCTTCTTCTTCTCAACCATCAGAGGGAGCAAGAAAATTTGCTAGAAGATGTGTTTGGTGTGATGAGGAGACTGACCATACTTTGAGAGGGTGCGAATCTTATGAGGAGATGCTCAAGAATGGCCAAGTCTTCTATAAAGATGGCAAAATTCACAATGCATCTACAGACTCACCTTTGAGAACCAAGTTTGGAAGAGGAGGTATGAAAAAGTTTATGGAAGAGAAGGTGGGAAGATCTAGCCTTATACAAGTGCAAGGATCTGAGACTTATCACATCCAAGTGGAACAGTATGCAATTGATGCATCTCCTGTTGAAACTCATGTAGTAATGAGGAGAGGAGCCCAAGCCAACTGGATGGGAAGATCCTGTTGATGCAAGAAGCATCAGAGCTTTTTTACAAGAAGAGGAAAATCATGATGAGGTCTATGATGCTTTGGTTGAAGAGAAGCGTGTGAGATTTGATGATCAAGATAGTGAAGAGCCAACATCAAAAAGAAGACCTCCAGTTCAAAGTGACGTTGCAAAGGAGATGAGGAAAAGAGTTCCTACAAGGTCGAAGATTGTTAGTCTTGAATTTGTGCATCCGGGAGATTCTCCACTACTTGATAAGGACTGGGGGCAATCCAAAGGCAGCAAGAAGGATCAAGTTAAAGATGACCCGATTAAAAGCAAAGCAAAAGGCCCTGCTTACAAGCTCCAGTCAGACATTGAGACTTCTATTGACTTGAAGGGAGTTTTGGAGGAGAGAATCTTGGATGCCAAGATTGAATTCACCTTGAGAGAGGCACTTGGCATTGCCAAGAAAGATTTTCATGAGCTGATCATAGACATTATCAAAAGAAAGAGGCAGATCACTGCCGAGGCTGTGATGGTGAGTGCTTTAGACACCCACATGACCAAAGATGAAGAAATAGAGATTGGTGAAGTTTTTGCCAAGATGGATGAGCCTATGGCTGAAAGAGGAGCAGATACAAATCTTTATGTGGTGAAAGAAAGACTAGAGAGGGTGGCCAATTCAAAGATGGAGGTCAATACTTATAATGTGAAGATTGAAACATTGGAGGAGGAAAATTCAAAGGTTGAGACTCAAACTTTTGAATGTGCCTATGACCACCATGTGAAGGGAAAACATGATGAGAAGGTTGAATTTGACCTTCCATTTTGGGCTAGAGCTACCACTGAGACCAAAGTGAAGCTTGAAGGATTAGATGAGTCTGTATTTGCTCTTGTTGATCATGGCTCTGAGATCAACATCATCTCTAGAGATGTGTATGAGAAGGACAAGTGGCCAATTGACACTGAGCATGGTTGGATCATGAGAGCAGCTAATAGTGGGCGCACTCGATTGCATGGAGCTTGTCCATCTCTTTCTACAAAAATTGAAGATGTAAATGTTGAACAAAATTATTTTGTTCAAAATTTTAGTGCATATCCTGTGCTTTTGGGCCAACCATTCATCACTGCTTCACGAATGGAGACTAAAATGTTGGATGGTGGATCTCACTATGCCCAAATTTGAAGCATTGATGGAAAGAAGTCAGTACAGTTTCTAACTGTAAGACCTAATAATGAAATGCACCGGCTCCAACTTAGGGAGACTCCTCTTCCTACTTCCATTAATTTTTCAAATTTCTAGAGGGCACAAGTGGAGTATGGGGATCCACTAGTGCCAAGAAATTTGAGGGTGATAGAGTCCCCAATGTACATACCAATGTTGGGTGTAGATTTCTGAGTGTGACTAGAAATGAAGTTATCAGTATTACAAGTATTCAAGACTTGGACCCTGTATATAAAAGATATGTGAGAAAAATGGAGAAAAAAATAAAAAGAGTGAAGATTTTAGAAGAAGAAGAAAGCATTTCTGGTGTTTATGAAGAGAATGGTATGCCAGATGATATCTTGCAAACTTTGCAAGATATAAAGACAAATGAGGATGCAGAGAGGACTATTCATTGTCTTATCAATGTCCACACAGCTGCAATGCATCATGAGATTTCCATGGCAATGACAAAGCTGTGTTATTCCAATATTGATAAACATAGACCAGAAGCTGCAGTTCATACAAAGTAGAAGACTGTGGCAAAAAAGGTGAAGCCGGTGGCTACTCAGCTACCATTTGACACTGAAGATCACATCAAACAAGCTAAGAAAGAGCCAAGTTTAAGAGAGTTAAGGAGGATTGGACACAAATTTACAAAAGAGACTCTAGTTGATCTAAAGATTGGAGGAGATGATTTCTTGACTAAGCCGGAGAAGAAAAAGTTTCAAGACATGCTTTTGATGCATGGAAAAGCTTTTGCTTTTTCAACAGATGAAATTGGATGTGTACAACCAAGTATTGTGGCACCAATGGTTGTATTTACGGTACCACATATACCGTGGGATTTGAAGCCAATACCTGTGCCTAAAGCTCTACTTCCAAAGTTAGTAGAGTTGCTCAAAGAAAACACGCGCATGGGCATACTTGAGCCTTCAATGGCTCCATATTCAAACCGATGGTTTACTGTGCCAAAAAAGTCAGGAGCATTGAGGTTCATTCAAGATATGCAACCTGCCAACAAAGTAACAATTAGAAACAAAGGATCAGGCTCTATTGTTGATGAAGTGGCAGAAGCATTTGCTGGACATGCAATCTATTCCATTGGAGATCTATACTCTGGTTATGATCAATTCCAACTAGCTGCTGAAAGCAGGGATTTGACAACCATGAAGACTCCTCTTGGATTGGTGCGGATGTGCACATTGCCTCAAGGCGCTACCAATTCGGTGGCACATATACAAAGTGCCATGAATCAAATTCTAAGAAACTTTGTGCCTGAGAAAACCATACCTTTTGTAGACGATATTCCAATAAAAGGATGCGAAGAGAATCAAAGAGACTTAACACTTCAAAGTGATGGTTGTCGAGCCTTTGTGAGCAACCATATCAATGATGTGGCCCAAATCTTGAGCAGACTTGAAGAGGTGAAATTGACTCTATTAATTAATAAGTCAAAATTTGGGGTGAATGAAATTCTGGTGGTTGGACACTTGTATGGCTCTTATGGAAGAAAACCTAACCCTGAAAAGGTGGATGCTATTGGAAGGATGAAAGTCTGTAGCAATATCACTGAAGTAAGAAGGTTTCTTGGAGCTTGTGTCTTCTATCACATATGGATTCCTCATTTTGCTCATATATCAGAGCCTCTATACAAACTATTATGGAAGAAGACCAAATTCTCTTGGAAGAACGAGCAAAGCTTGGCTATGGAAGAGTTGAAGAAGATTTTGGAGTCACCACCAATTCTTAAGCAAGTGAACTATGATTGCAAGAGACCGGTGATAGTGACTGTTGACACGAGTCCAATTGCCATAGGATGGGCTATTGGACAAGATGATGAGGAAAGAAGGAGATTTACTATCCGATTTGGAACAAGGATTTTGACAGAGCGTCAGAGGGCATATCCACAAGTGAAGAGAGAACTATGGGGTGCTCTTTGAGCTTTAAAGGCAGACAAAAATTACCTGATTGGAGCAGAGGTGGTATTAGAAATTGACTGCTTGCCTTTGCTGGGGATGATAGCAAATTGTTCCCGTTTTCTTGTGACACAAGGCATTCCCATTTTCACTTCTAGTATATTAGACTATTGTAGTTCCTTCTCTTTGTGGCACATGGCTTAGTGCTCTTACTTCCCTTTTTTTGTACGTCATTGTAGAGAAAGTACGAAGCTCTTGTGAACACATTTTTTATGAGTCCCTAAAAAAATTTTGAATTTTAAACAAAACCACTAAAGAATGCCCGACATCTACTGCTCTACTATAAGTTCTAGGTTGGGCAAGATCATTTCATGACATTCAAGAGCTTGGGCACCTTCAAATTTCCCCCCAAACTTGACATGCTGATTGCTTTTATTTTTCTCTACCAGCTATATTCATCAATAGTGTCGCCACCAAGTCGAATGCAAGCGGAATTCATTCCTTTATTCATGGAAAGTTGAATGAATGATATCTCCTTGTCCTTTGTCCGTTGTGCCTCTTTGACTCTATATGTCATCCAATTTTTGGACGTAGGAGCGGTTCTAGGTTAATGAAGATTGTAATTACGCTCATTACAATGACTAGTGCTAGTTCAAAATAGTCTTGAAATAAAGCAAAAGTCATGGCATTTTTTGACTCTAGAAAAGAACATCTATTTGCAACATGTGCATGCTTTCTATCCCTTTTATAAGATTGATTCAAAATGCCCCTAACAATTTTAGCCTCCTACCTTAGAACTTGCCTTAGAACCATAATTTTATTAGTGCAACCTCAATTTTATCCACCACTGTTCAAATGCTCCATATATATTGTGACATTGTTCAGACTTTAGATGCTCTATATATATTCTAATAGAATAAAGGTATTTTTCCATATAGAGTTTGCAAACTCCATGTGTTAAAAGATAAGACCTATGTATAAGTAGGGAATCATTTTTTTTATGAGAATTCAGGTTTGGAACTATTGTACTTGTTTATTAGTTTGTATAATTTTGATATGACTTGTACTTACCACCAACTTTGTGTCGTGGGAGACGGGAGATGATGGTAATTGTGATCCTACGTTGTGTGTGTAATGTTCTCAATCATTTGAGTGATTTTTATAAGTGTTTTGTTTTTTCCTTTCTAAAGTTTTCTCACTAGTCAATGGCAATTCTTTGTTGAGATTATAAGGTATTTTTTGAGTTTTCAATTTTTATTCATTTATTTAGCTGTAATTAGGATGCAATCTCATGGTGAGGATGGATAGTTGTGCACATGTGATGGCATGAGATTTGGTTTGGGGACTGAAGTGTAAGTACGAGCCAAGATCAAAGCTTGTTGTCAACAAAGAAAACCTCTAAGGTCTTGCAACAACTTGCTTCAGGATTAATTGAGTCTTAGTCAATAAATTATGCAAGGCTTTAGGGTGGTTGCAAAAAAGACCGAATAATTTTGGTAGCGTTTTGCATAATATTCGTAATCATTTTAGGAATACTTTAAAATTAAAAAAAAAATATTAAAAATACATTTAAATTATATATATATATACAACGTATACACCTTTAAGAAAAAGGTACCCTAGGAAGGAAAAGCATAGAAATTTTTTCTAAGTAGAAGAACTAGAAAAGTGCAAAATCTCCAGAATTTAGGTACTTTGACGTTTTAATTTGTAAAAAACAGAAAAAATCAGTTTTAAAGAAACTAAAAATTTTCCATTTGGTAGAACTTTATGATAAAAAGATTTCATAAAATAAATGATCTCAAGACCATCTTCAATGCTTAGAAGTGCACAAGCAAGGAAGCGCTATTACACAGATGTGGAGGACATAAGATGATATTTTTTTTATTTCCTTTGGTAGGCACATGCGTGCCTAGTGTAAGAATAGATTAAAGAAATTTCAGCTCTAGATCATTTATTCTGGATACTCCCTCATACTAAAAAAATCCTAAATCGCAAAGTGCAACAAATTAGATAAACTTAAATTTAAATATAAAATAATTTTTGAAATTTCTTGAAAAATAAGGTATCTGATTAATATCAAGTTAGCCATCTTCAATAAAAGTTTCAAATTAATCATGCTCATGCTTCAAAAGTTATGTATGATGCCAACTCTGTCACTCCAACTTTGACGCAAGGTAGGACTGGTCTTTCTTGCAATTATCCTCTACGAGTTTATAGGAAAAAGCTTTGTCATTGAGAAGTTTTGAATCAGTAGATAATTATAGAAGTTGTACAGAAGTGAAGTTAGGTAGAAACGAAGCCATACAGAGCGAAGTTGGGCAGAAGCAAAAATAGTGCAGAACCAAAGCTGTACAAAAGTGAAGCAACATATCAGATAGCGTTTTAGCTAATAGGCACAAAGAGGCAACAATACTTAACATCGCATGAATTCAATAGACATCTTCAAATTCCAAAGATTTGAATACTACAAAAAAAATTAATGAGTTCTTCGTGATCATTCCAAAAACTACATACTATTTCCACTCTTACACCTAGATACTTCAGATTCCAGCAAGGGTTGACATTTGCTAAACATGTGTGGAAACACAGTAAGAAATTTTGATATAAGAACATCCGTTAAGAGTACACTTAAAGCTAGGTGGAACTGGTAACTACACTTAAAACCACACAAATAAGAAATTTAGCATGGTTCCCATTATTATATCAGAATTTTTTTGTGGGGTCTTTTTGGTAGTAAACAGGAGATTCTAGATTCTCTTAGAATGCGTTTTTTGGACACTGTATGAATAAACTACAAATTCAAAGTGCTGAAAATAGATGTTTCTAGAAGTGATTATAGACTCTCATAAATAGTGGGAGCTCGAGTGGGAGTACATTTTAGGCAAGAATCTCTAGTGTGAGATTTTTGGAAGCATGCAATTTTAGATGTAGTTCCTTTACATGATCAAGTCAATCCCTTAGTTGGAAGGTCCTTTGTCACATGGTTAACTATCTTCTACTTAATTCCATTTTAAAATTAGAATGCAATTCTAATTGCCAACCTTTTGTTGCGTATTTCTTGATATTAACATTGTTGACATTTTCTATGATTGCTTTGCATGCAGGGCATCCTCCATTTACTTGAAAATTCTAAACTCTAAAATTCCTTGCAATTAGATTGTGCTTTTTGAGGGTTTGGACAGCTAGTGAGGTTTGACTTTTGACTTGTTAGTATGTCAAATGTATAATTTAGAATGGACATTCTTGTTACAAATCTAGAAATATAATTTGTGCACGCACATAAATATGGTGCCTTTTCTATGAATTTTTGAAGGATTTGGCCTCAAAAATGCATTTTTTGTAATTATCAAAGGACTTATGAAGAATTGCCACTTGGCATTTTTTTATACACTTGAAGATATACTTCCTCGAAGACCATGCCATTCAAAAAATCTTCTAGGCCATACAAATTGCATTTTAATACTTTTATCATTACAATACAACAATCTCTCAATCTGGATTGTAGAAAAAGGCATTTTCAAAATTTTGATGAATGTGTTGATGTTATTGGAATTATTTTAATGCAAGGTACATAAGTTTTTCACAAAGTGGATTTAAGTTCTAATTTTTTGGTATTGTACTTTCCAATCTTAGTGTTCATGTTAAACTAAATGATGCAAACTAAATTCAATATCCTCTAGTTTTCATTGTATTTTGAAGTTGAGAATAGTGGAAAAAATAATATTTCCTACTTTGAACTTATAGATCTTCAAATGTTAAGGAATTTGAGTTTGAAACTTTTTGTATGTTGTGTTTTATATGAAGGTGGAAATAAGATCTTATGGTTACAATAGTCATTGTTTATATTTTTTCATTGAAAAGTCTTGATACAATAGTGACAATTTTATGCTTTTGAGGGGCTCTATATGTAAAAAAACTACAAGGTTAAGACATATCAACCTCTCCCTATCTTAAACTAATAAATCCTTTGGTATCTATGTAGAGGAGATACTTCTTTCTATGCAATCATGATGACGGCCTTTACTTAGTTAGCACTATTATGATTGAGTCCATATACAAAGATTATAAAAGTGTTTTGAGATGTTTAAAGTGTTGACCTGTTATAAAAAGGAGAATAAAATAATAAAATTTAATTCTATGTTTGGATAAACTTGACTTATAATAGTGAGTTAATAGATATTATCTCTATCCTATAATGGACTAATTCCTTTTGTTTTTTTTCATTTGTCCTAAACTACTTGTCCTTTTTAGCAATGTACTTCAATCTTAATTTTAAAGTTGAAGGCGGTTTCTTTGTTTTTGACATTAACTAATGGAATGAGATAAAAAGTGGCTAGCTTAATTTTCACTTTATAAATTCTAAAAACTCTAAAAATTCAATATTTTATAGCAATTTGAAGTTGATTGGATCAAAGACCAAAAATCATTATTGAGCTTTCACTATATCTATTGAATTCTAAGCCATTCTTGTACAAATCTAAACATACATAGAAGGCAAGGTAAATGCACAAGAAGTCTTCATTTTCTATAAAGCCTATCCTTATTTATTTGTAGTACTTCGTATCTATTCCAACCTCCTATTTTATGATCTTTCCTTAGTTGCAATTACTAGTCCCATTCATTTGTTTTGTACTTGAGGGGATTCAATTCAAATCCACAATAGAAGCATTTAATCATAACATTAATTTGAAAAGAATTGCTAAAACTTCAATACTTTTACTACTACACAAAATGATTAGTATCATGGGATAGAGGAAGTATACAAATATAGCTACTAAATTTAAAAGTTTATGTGAAGCACCTATGCTATCGTTCCATTAATGGAAAAAAGGTTGAGTAATCATTTCAACTTGTTAATAATTAATATCCATCCCTACAATCCTCATTGCAAAGTAAACAAACACTATATTGTTTTGATTGATCCTAGAATGCCTCTAAAATGCCTATAAAGCCACAAATGGGCTTTTGAACTACAATAGGAAACTATCAGACAAACTCAAACAATTTATTTTCATCCAATAATTTTTGCTATGATACCCTTGTTTCTAATTAGCAAGAAAAAAACAAACAAACACAGATTTTAAAATTTCACAATACTAAATCAAATGTGTGTAATATGAATTTTAGAAGATGTATATTTAGCAACTCTCACCTCCTTCCTCTTATATGAAACTGAGTCATGCAAACAATCTTTTTGGAATTTGAACCCATCGTAATGAAATGAAGTTTACTGAGTCTAACTCTTATTCCAATTTCAAAATTTCAAAAATTACACATGTGAAAAAATTTCAAAATTTTTAGGATTACTTCTGAATTAGAGGAATCAGTATATAATTTTGGAATTTTAGGATTACTTCTTCAAAAAATCATTATAATTTGATTTCCTTACCAATAAATCTGAAAATTATATGACTAATAGAAGACATGTGATTTCATCTCTGCAAAAAAAAAAAAAAAAAGTTATCACTCAAAATTACTGAAGTTGCAATATAATGGAAACAAAGCAATGCATATTGAGGAAAATTACATGGTCAAAGGTTCCGTCCTTCTCCACTTAACACGCCCAGGAAATCTTCATCAAACAAATAATTATCCTCCCTACAGACTGCAAGTTAACAGCCGAACAGAATGATCTTGCACACGACCATGCTAAGAATTAGAGGAATCAGTATATAATTGATGTACTGATGTCAGGAGACAGAAATAACGGCAATTCGAGTAGCCAGAAAAAACCCAGGACTGATCACGAAGGCGCAGGAACCGGAGCCAGTTGCAACATCGCTGGTCCGTTTTGCCACCCCAAGCTTGCATGAATGCACATCTGAAAAGAAGTAAACACATGAAAACAGATTCCTAAACTAAGTTTCCATCAACAGTAGTATTCTTCCACCCAAGTCGTAAGCAACATCAACACCCAACGTTCCCAGCAACCTCCAGCAACCTCAGAAGAAAGGCAGAAAGTTCCAGGTTTTAAATTGTACAATGGAATAGAACTCTTTCCAAAGAAGAAATGCATCTGGCAAAATAAAATATGACCATCAATTCTACAGCCTCAGGTGTACAGGAGTCACCTACTTGCAGCTTCTCACATCTTGCGCACTAGGACCGCGAAACTCATGTAGAGGGCTCACACCAAGTGTTCGAACAAAACAAAATTCCTGCTCTTGGTTGCCAAGACCACCCAGACACCCATTTCCAACAACGGAGTCCATCGGTGCAAGATGCAGATCAAACTAAACTCAACCAGGCTTCTGCCCCATAGACTCCACCACCAGTCAATGTGAACACACACCACTGATCAAGCCATATACCACACTCCAGTGGTGGTGACGGTGAACGAAATAACTATACAAGGTGCAATGCATGTGAGCGGGATGCACATGCGCCAGCACTTCCCTCGGGATTGAGAAAAATCACGTCCAACTCACACACAGGAGCTCAACACCTCGAGAAGCGCAGGCGGTGGTTTTCAGATTCCAGCTCTCGCACGCGTAGAAGGGCCACCTGGTGCAAATAAACGGCCGATTATGAAGTTGAATATTGGACAGTTGCATGGCACAGGGACAGCTCAACTCCAGAGCCATCAAGCTAAACAAAGAATTCCAACACTCGATTCTAGGAACTTCCAAACTATATTCGTCACTCGCTCCTAAACATTTCGAGCATGATTTCTTCGTTCAAGTGCTACAATTCATGGACTTCCTTGAAACGTCCTAAATGATGCGTTTCGACTCCTACAAATGGACGAGGACACTTCGGGACATTTCAGCACTTCAAAACCTACTGCAAAATAATAACACCAGAAAGAGAATGTGCAGAAAAATAATCTTGCTACAATCAAATACAAACAGACCTTCAGCTTCTTTCTCATCTCTTCATCGTCACTTTCGCGAAGGAGGCGCTCCTCCTCCAAGGCATGGTGAAGGCTGTCCCGATCTCGAACACATTTCTCCAGATTTCGCCTGAAAACCGCCTGTTGCTGCTCTAAATCTAGAAGCTGCTCTAGCCATACGAAAAAGATCAGCTATCCCGGGTCCATGTTTCAGCATACTGACAAATAAACGAAACGAAGAATAGCGGTCCAACCCAAGAAATAAACACTACAGACCAAATATAGGAACTGCCAAGTTGCCAGGGAAAGACGATTTACCTGAGTCTCTAATTTACGGTTCCGGTCAATTTCAAATATCAGACTCTGCTCACTCTGTTCCTCCAACCTACGGCATCTGAAGACAGCGCACAGGGAAAAAAATGTCACACACACTCTTATGATTACTGTACTCAAACAGGGACCGAGGAGTAGGTACTGTTTTCAACGTCAATTTCGCTACACTGAAAATGTTCCATTTCAACGGCACGGTTCAGGCCGCACGGTCTTACACCAAAATCTATAACGGTACTAGTTTTTGGCAAGATGCACGTCACAATTTCTCGTTCGCCAATGAAACGAAACTGACGTCCTTTCAGCACTCCAGTGCAAGCCAGAAAGAGAGGGATACAACTCAAAAAGAATTCTACTGGTTCATCCATGTAGCGAAGAGATGGAACACTTTCGGATAGTAACCTTTCTCGAATGTGATCATTCTCATCTTTGAGTTGCTTCAATATCTCCAGTTCCACGGAGGCCCTATGACCATTCGAAGTGGCCGGACGCTGCTGTTGACACTGAGGAGGATGAGAAACCTCGGCAGCAGCAGCCCTCCTCACGAACTGAACCAACCAGCACAAGTGAGATTAAGAGCCATTGAAACAGACAGCATTGTGTCGACACATTCGACGGTGAACATGATAACCTAGGACCCCAACCGAGCAGAAGAACTAAAAAGAACAACAGATACAGAACTCTAAGATCAACAGAACCCTGCTCACAAAAAGTACCATTCGGCCAAGATCTTCCAACGATTTCCGGCTAGGAGCAGTCTCCTTGGGACCAGGCTCATTACCCTGAAACAAAACGAGTTTAGCAGAGAACACAATAATCACGTCCAATCACAAAAGACCTGGCAAATAGCACTCACAATGACAATTGCCGAGATTGGGCTGCCCGTTCCAAGTATCACGATTAAGTAATCAAACGGAAAATCGGAAACTTTAAAAGTGGCGAGAGAACCTTGGCAACGGAGGTGCCGTTGGTCAGTGACCCACTTCGAGATATAGCAGGAGCAGGTTCAATTTCAAGTCGTAACCTTCCTAATGTACCCTCTCCATAAGTTCGCAAAACCCCTCCACCCTTTCGTCCTTCACTCATCGAGTTGGATGGCAAAGAGAGGCGCAGTTCTGCGTGAGGATCTGATATTGGAGATGACATGCTTGAACCTTGACCCCTATTCATAATGCCCTCTGGACATCAAGAAAATTCCAGCAATGAGAAAACACACCAAAGAAAACATAGTTGATTGAACACACGCACTACAACGCAAACACGGCGACAACCAAAAATTCAACATCGAAGACTCAAATTCGAAAGAGAGAGTTAGACAAGAAAGGTCCACACCAAGCACCAAACATCTCGAAACAAATGCCTAGGCTTTCAAGACGGCTACGCCGAAAAATCCGTGCTTCGAAATATTCGGGTGTGCAACATTCGGATGCCGTTACGAGAGTCAGAAACTTAGACTTCATCAAGTGCTAGAAGGGAAAATAGACACACCTCCAGGTAGAGGAGCAGGCGGGATAATCTTCTTCTTACTCTTTTTGCTCACATAGCCCACTTTATGACAATTATTGCTCCTGCAAGGAAGCACGTCGAGGGGTATTAGACATCACAACATCGCAGTGAAAAAGGTCGGAGGAAGAGTTTAGGAACGTGCAGTGGAGCAAAAGAATAAAGAAACGAACCAGTAGTTCTTCTGCATCTGCAACAAGCGTGACTCTAATCGCGACAGCACTGTGGTACGCTCAAACCCTTGCTTGTCATGAGCAGGTTCCACAAAGTTCGCCTCAAGCACCCCTGCAAGAAAGAACAGTCCAAGGTCACGTGAAGAACAATAGCCGAGCTCCTATCAATGATCCCAGTCTATCTACATGGGAGTTGCACGCTTGTCACGAGCAAATCACGCGGCGTGCAACGAGACGGATACAAAAAGGTCACGATTCTCAGGTCCTGTCATCCTTTGTGTAGTCATAGTATTTGCAAAGCGATACGAACTGTGTAAAGGCGTCTGTATTAACAGGTCTCAGCAAGGTTCTCCCTAGATTATACATACAACTATATGAACAATTTGTAACTGCCAACCTTATGCAGTAATTCTTTTAAGGAATTCACAGTACTGGGTGTGGTCAATCATCTGAATAGACAACATTTCCATAATTCAGTCCTCACAATGCTCTGATTCAGATTCCCTAGAAGGTCGAATGATCCAGGCTACACCGAAGTCTCAAGAAAAGACGAACGGATTCTGCTGGATATTCATTCACAGCTGTTTAGTAAGAAGCTCATTGCAATATTTCGCGAAGTCGCACGAGCAAGACATGAGCTTACCTATGATGCCTCGACCATCGCTGCCAGTGCAATTCCAAATTTTCCAAAATGGCTGCGAAAAGGAGAAAAGGTAGAAATCAGCTGTCCATCCAACATCTCATGTGCTACAGCCATATCATAAACTCGGTACCAGATACATTCTAAAGCAACACCACCTAAGAAGACACAAACGTTCGTCGAAGCAATAGGTTCAAAGAGACGAAACAGAAAAGAGATCTCTTCACTCCAGCCCTACAAATCCATAGAATGAAGTGGAAGTACAATATGCACCTTAATTAGTCGGTTCTTGTGGTAAACGTTGAAGCCTTGTATATTTACATGGTCCTTAGCATCCTTCACAAACCCGATGGTCACAACGGCCACCATCTGCAACATCACATAATTACTACACATACTGCAGGAATAAGGAGCTCTTCGACATCGTAATCGATACACGCACATGTAGGTTTCGAGGAAAACAACCAACAGACCTAAACATTGCATCCATACTGAACGGACAAAAAATCACGACCAGGCACTCACATCCGTTTCTCGGGTAACATGATCAGCCCCACTCTGCGGCCTATATGTCAGCTCTTGGGTGTACATCAAGTCATCCACAAGGTTGTGGTGGTGAACTTCTTTTCCACGGAGAAGGATTCGAAAGCCAGGTGGCATTCGCAAATACAATATGGAGACATAACTCTGCCACACCAACAACACGATCGGATGGGGAAACAGCTTAAATATTAACCCGTAAAAAAGATCACAAACCCATGGTTCACGGATGACGAACTCAACTGACCATACTGTGGAAAACATAAGTCAGTTCGGGACCAATTGCATATCAGCAGGTCCAGTAAAGACATTGCATGCGTTCGTTAAAAAAATAAATGAATTTCAACAAAAAAAGTTCCGCGTAGGGACTCTGCAAAACTGACACAGAAACAGAAGGCCTAACTCGGGCTCCTGGGACCTTCCAGGGTCAACATGGAACAGGATCAGGAAGGCTTTCGCTTCCTCCCAAACGGTATCAGCTTGGTTCCATGACATGCAAAAGGAATAAAGAAAGACAGTGTGGAGAGCACGAGACACCGGAAGCTGCACAGGAAATGGGAGATACCCTCAAAGAGTGACGGTAGGTGAGAAAATGGCGAGAGTGGGGAAAACGCAGAGCCATGGAAATCTTCTTCTCGTCACGATTGGCTCCCCTGATTTGAATATCCTAGAATAAAGAAAACAATCAGATATCACGCGCTGCCTTGGCAACACGAATATGAACCACACCAAACGACGAAGGTGCCAAAAGTCTGAAGTCACTCATAAAACGTCTTATAAATCGAAGCAGATCTGCACAAAAGGAATCTCAAACGAGAGGACAAATGATCATGAGGCGAAAGCTTAAGGTCCGCACATAGGGGTCAGTTTCAAAGTCCAGCTCGACTTGGCCTTGATCGTCCTCCCAAAGATTATACAGAATGATCTTGGTACCATGGTCCTTCATTCCTACAAACTGCAGAACAAGAAAAAATGGGATAAACGTCCTGTACCATGAATCTGCCCCCCATCACAAAGAGACCTTTCAAATTCGACATTACATACTCGACTAACAGAAACGTCCAAGACTCTGAAGTCACGACGATGGGCACGCATTCAAGAGAAACGGTCTCAGATTTCTGAAACAACATTTCTTCTCATTGCGGCGTCATAGCACTTAGTAAAAGTGCTCAAGAGAAACTCCCGCGTTCTTCATGATCCCAGACCATACATGGCTCCTACTATCTTCGAGAACTTTTCATAGCTGGTAAACAAACACACCTGCTCAAACAAATCTTCCTCGCTACCATAAGGAGACCAGCTTCGAATGGTTTCCAAGTTGTGGGTCCAATCGTTCAAAGTGGTCCTCAGCATCTTCCACACCTCCCCATCTCCAATTTCGTAGTCAATCTGCACAAATTAAGGAACTCTTCAGAGAAAATTCTCTACAAACAAAGTTCATCATAAGGTGAATAGCACCTGGCGAAGATGAAAAATTAACAAAAACTCAAGATTGAAAAACCTAAAGACTTGGCGCACAAATTCTCAAACGAAGGTGGTCCACAATCCCTACAACAGACGGCAGAAAAAATCCTATTCAGGAAGGTCTTCACTAGTAACAAGCTCAAAACACCCATCTAGTCTCTAGTGAAGGCAAGGTTCTACCAGCATCCACAAAAGATGCATGGATAAGAAGTGGAAATCATCTTTCATGGAACCGACGGCACTCACCATTGGAACAACAATATCATCATGCCCAGTTTGCCGAAGAAAAGTGAAAGATAGCATGCCGATGCTCTGAGTTGCTCTGTCAGGCAACCCCGGAAAAGACCCCGACCTTGTGAACAAAAGATTATAATCCGCAAACTATCAAACGACTAGGAGTGGCACCACTCTGTCGGGCTTGCATACTCAGCTCTCACGAGGAACAACTGATAAGGTGACTCAAAGCAGACATGGATAGAATCTATGAAGAAACAGACATGCTAGGATACGATCCAAGTAAAAGATTTCCAAAAACCCAAGGGCTAACGATCTACCTGTGCCCATTGGAAGCACGAGATCGAGAAAAGACAATCACATCCGCTCCAAGGCGCATGGTACTCGTCTTGAAACCATTTCCGTCTGCAAGAAAGCTCGAGTCAAATCTAACCCAGGCAGCGAAACGCAGAAGCTGGCCCAGAGAAAAAGACACATATGCGCAACTTCAAACGCCAGCAAAGAAGAGACCGACAAAAGAATGTGATGGAAATTATGTAGAAACCAAGAAATCGCTACATATAGGCTGCAAAACAGAGAAAATAACCAACGATCTATGAAGACAGTAAGTTGTGCGGTAGCAGTACGAACATTGACCAATAGTGTTTGCACTTTTGCTCTTGGCAGAGTACCCAAGGGACATGCATTGACGCATTCGATCGGGAGTCATCCCACCACCATCATCTGAAAACCAAGTGTGAAAACAAAGAAGTAAAACACCACGCAGTAAGACAGCTCCAGAAGACAAAAGTAAATCTACCCCAAAAATAAAAATGTACTGACGACACGAATGGAACCAAACCACATGATAAACCTGACAATGCGCTCACTGAGATGGATACCAAACATGACACTAATACCAAGAGATACAATATACGTATAAAAATAACGTCAATGGAGGGCTAACCCCAATAAAATCGAGTAAACAGATAAACTGAAGCAAATGATAGTACTGAAACTGCTTACCCTCAATCACAAGCATTGGGGAGCGATTTCTAGGGTGCAAGCCAACATCCACATTCACAAATGATGCGCCATTCACAACCTACATCCAAACATAAACACATTGGCAACGAAGAACTCAAGTATAATGCAAAATAGGATAGCACCGAGAATCAAGTCCAGTACAGCTCCTTGCCTTAAGGTGCTGTACTGCACAGCTCCAAAATTTCTGTGCAAGTAAAAATAACAAAGACTGACCGGAGAAAAGCCGAACTGGAGGGTCATCTAAACCAAGGAAGGAAGGAGAACCACAACATCTAAGAAGACAATTTATGCTCCCTTCCGAAACATCCTGTTGGAGCTGAAGAAACATACCTCGTCCACGGCATTGTCCACTAACTCGGCAACAGCTGCAAAACACACAATCCTCAATTAGACTTCCACTCCAGGTAGTCCAGTACAGCCTCCATTGCGACAACAAGAACTCAATCTTAAGAAAATCGGATCTCCAACGTGGAAACATATTTAGACAGGAACGCAGGTAACGTAAAAAATCATTCCAGCGAATACTGCGTATCATAAAGACCCGCCAGTGGAAGAAGTCGAACTTAATCTCTCGCCAAAAACATCAAGAAAACCATGTGGAAGTGGAGTGTACCCCCAAGGGCCCATCTGTGACTGGTCGCATTGGAGTGCAGAAACTTCGGGTGAACCCTAACGTGGTCAATTCCACCTGGATGCGGAAATCACAAACGGGTCAGATAAGGTCGTTTCCCATAGCAGTGAGCAAATACTTCAAACGTCTCGGCAACAGGAAATGTGCATCTCCGCTTCACTCTCGCCATAAAACAGACACTGGGTGTCTCCGAAGCAAAGCACTCCACGCACACATAATCGAAAAACAAATACTCCGAGCTGCAACATAGAAAACTGCTCTCGACACGAATTGTCCTTTCATGTTACAATGAACGGCGGGAAGAGTGCGCCTCAGGGCACACAAGACCAAGAAATACAAGCAACTGCTCAATTCCCTCAAAAGAACATGCACTCCGCGTCTCCTGAGCACCACTCTTCCCCAATTCACATCCATAACACTAAGACATCAACATGCAGGAGAGAGAAACAGTTTAAATTTGGAAAATACAGACGCTCTCATTGGATACAACACGAATACGGTATACCAGATCTCCCCATGCTTCAAGTAACAGGAATATTCACCTGCTTGCTGCATGGAAACAGCAGGCTGGCCTTCATAGTCCCCTGCTTTCCAGAACTGCTTGCAACTAGTTCTCGTTACCGCAGGGTCCTCCGGGGAGGGTTGAGGGAAAAAGGGCAAGGCAACCGGAGAAGCGACCTTCACTTCATGACCAATCTCCAAATCTCGTTGGGCTTGGTTCTTCAAATCCTCATACCTCCAAGCGTTCAAACGCAAATCATCCACAGGCTCGAGCTTCTGCTTCTTCTGCACGAAAGCCTGCTCGCCCCAAGGGCTTTCCGATGGACTCACCCTTTTACCGAGCTCCTCTCCCTCTCGGGGATCCTCGCTGTTGGTGCTGCTGGAACTAAGTTCGTACACATCGTCCGTCTCGTCTTCCCTCTTCACTGCCCCCGGTGCAGACATTGCTGCACCTTTTATGCTTTAAGTCAATATGTGGCACTCGGGACGGACCTGAACATTGAGAAATGTCCACAAAGTCGACTTTGCCTCGTGAGTTCGCTCCAGATTCGTTACACAGTGTCCTTCGATAGTACAGCTCTCAAACTTCGGCCGCTCATTGGGAACACAGCATTCTTGCAATCACGGAATAGGATTTGACCTGCAAGTCTACGTGCATTGCAGTACTCTATGCATTGTTTCCCACCGATGAAGCTCCCTTCTCAGTTCCAAAGAGTGCTATCCTTGTAACGATACCAACTGAAATTTAGAGAAATATATTCTGCCTAATTTCGGTCCTACCGTACCCCAATCAAACTCTCCAATAAAAACCTCCTCGTTGCCAACAGAGCAAGTCAGTTGATTTCGCATGCGCAACTTTAAGATCAAAGAGCCAGGGAAATAATATAGAGTCTCATGGAAACTACTGTTGTCGGAGGCAGTTCTAGCAAGGTTGTGTACGGAGAGCCTTTGAAGCGCAAAAATAATCCCGTACCGATTCCTGGTGTGTTTGTAGGTAAAGGATTATAGGTTATGAGTGAGCCAGACTCTGCACGACGAGCATTCCAGCATTGCAAGGCAAACACAGCCCCTATCCCAATAGTCTTCTCCCACTGCACTAACGCGGCGCTTCGAAATGGCAGCTACCAGCTCTTGCACAACGCTAGCAATAAGATAAAACGACCGGCGGCCAGCGGAACCCGTTGACTTCCACCGGCCAATTCAGCACAGAACGACACAACCTGACCTTGGAAGCACCACTGCTCCTCCGTCCGAACCCTTCCAACACCTGCTAACTTCAATTGTACTCTTCACCAAACAACGGCACAGACAAGGCTGAACACCGAAAACGATGCTTCCAGCTCCTCACTCCACTTCCAGCTCTTCACTTTTGCACTCGCGCCAGTCTCTCATTGCCGTTACTTGTCATTCCGAATGGCATCCAAATGTTACATCTGCACGAGAAGGAACTATGTCCGTACCCTCAGTCATCCAGCATTTTCACAAGCACGCGCGCGCTCCGCCTCTAAACCCGACGCCACGCAACCAGAAAAAGAGAAAAAGAAACGTATAGGCTCGGGTCTAACCAAAGAACCACCAATACGTTACCTAGACCACCGGAATTCGACTGAAACAACGCACCATCGACACCAAGCTTGTCCGAACCCACAGCCACCCCAGGGACAGCAATACACACCCCGTTACCTTCGAAACCCTGGGCGAATTGTAACTGCTACGACACGGCACCAAAATTTCCATGGAAAAGATTGACAGCTGCACAGCGACACCACGCGCCCGGTCACGACCTCCAATCGACACACAGCGACCGCGACTGCTACCCAAAGTCTGCCTGTGGCCTTGGTCCGTGTTAGTTTCGTAGCGACGATGGTCGTGGAAGTTTAGTCCTGGTAGAGGTCCCGAGGTTTACTGAACGAAGAAAAGGAGGAAGACGAAGTTCCCGTAGTGTTCCATTTGAGTTCTCGATAAGTTCCTCAACCCTCCAGACCCGTTCCGTACCTGTTCGGAAATGCCCACACTGCTTATGAAGTTATGATCATTAAAATCAAAACTTGCCATGACACTAAATGATGTAATTTAAATTTAGGGCCGTGTTCCATGGAGGGGATAATGTATCAAATATAAGGGATATATTCAATTAGCACGGTGCATGTCATGAACATATGACTATTATTCTTTTTTTCTTGGGAGCAAAATTGGATTAAAATGATGTTGCAATTTTATTGTGAAGTTTAGATATGAAGATGAGGATCCAAATCTCCGTAAGGGCGTCCTCGTTGGAAGTTCAGCGAAGAGGTCTAGAATCAATCTTCCAGGTCATCAACCATCACAATCGCGGCTTTAACTATGCTTGTATCCATCCAATGACCACCAAAGAGAGGAACCCAAAGTTCTTTTAGCATGTTGAAACTATGTACGAGGTGCTTGTCATGATAGGCCAATTGTTGCATGACGTAGGTGTATTGGTGCAATAGAATGTCATAGCGAGACAATAGATCTTCTAATTGGTCTTCAATGTCAAGAAGCACCCACCTAGTGTATGGTATCAACAGGCTATAAATGGTGCACAACCCACATATGGCGTTCGGGTCGACTCAAGCAAGGATTCAATGGGAGTTGTGGATGTTAATGAACTAAACTATAAACACATGTTCAATGTTATGTGGTGTGTGTCAGATTCTATTGTGCACTATTGCCACTCGTAGCTATGCATTTAAGGTGTCAAAGAGCACCTTAAATGCAACATCCAAGTATTGGGAAGTAAACCACCTACCATGTTGCATCAAATTTCTCTTATCTTCTTTGGAGAGCAATAGGTCCTTTTATAAATACAATGTGCCATTGTTGCATGGATGGGTGGCAACATTAGGAAAGGATAGAGTTCAATTGGCTCTTTTGGTTGACACTAAAGTTGGTGAGTTGCGGGAGATGGTACCAAGTCATAATTCTCATTTGATTTTGAAAGGACATTGGAAGGATCTTGAAGAGGTGCACTCTCATGTTTCTTTTGTATTAAAATGTAGGTTATCCTCTCCCTCGATGACTCTGGGACTTCATTGGATTGGTCAAAATTCGAAGGAGAAAGTGGATTAGTGAGTGGGATCGGATTCCTCATGTATTTGATGCAATCCTTCCTAAAGTTGTAGTCCCTTATGTCTTGCTAAGTATTTATATCATAAAGGGTGACAAGGCTACTAAACGACTTGAGGTGTGAGAAGTTGATGTAGACATTGTGCATACTAAGAAAGTGAACTTTGTAGGCTGATAATTAGGTGTTTGTACATTTGAACTTGGCCCTTGTAGTATGTAAGGTAAAAGATTGGAATTAGATGTAATTTAGACCTTTTTATTTTGAATGTCTTGTATTTGTATTTATTGGTCTTTTGCAAGTAATGCATAAGTGTGGCAATTGGCGTGACATGCATGACATTTTTGGGTAGGTCAAACAATTGAATGTCAAAGAGATTGGGTTGATCGGCTATGAAAGCACAAAAAAAAAAGACTTGTATAGGCATGTACTTGGAGTTGGATTGTGACATGTTCAGATTTTAAAGGAGGATGAACTTGTGGATCTTCTCGACGATGCCATTGACAAGTTTGACAAAAGGGTACACATTCTTAGTGAGCATGACCTTCATCTTCTTACATGCTTGTTCTTTGCAATAAAATTATCTATTTCGAAAACCATTCTTTAGGGGATCTACATTTGTGTGGGAATTTTTTTTGCCACTAAAATCTCTTGAGTCCAAAAAAAGGTTCCAAAATTTTCAATCTTCAATAGGCAGCATTAGTATTATAGAGTAAGTGATTATCTAAACTCTAATAAATAAAACATTTCTACTCTTATTGTTGGCAATAAGAAAATTCAATATTATACAAAATAAATTTATAAATATGAATACATTAATTTGGATTTGAAACAACTCTTTAGCTTTCAAAAGTTAAAATTAAATATTGATTATATTGATTATTTTTATATTAATATATTACAATTGTGGATGATGTAGGTGAAGGGACACACAAATTATAAGAAGCAATAGTTGTGGTTGTAATAATGTGACTTCATTTTATGTATATTGTCCTATAGCATCATGATTCCATGCCCATATTGTAGCTTCATTTTATTATTTAAGTCATTTGGCTTCATGACTCTATAGCCAAGTAATGTCTAAGTGACTTTCCACACCTAATACACTCTATATTATTCAATATATAAATTTATATCCCCCAAATGGCTAAACCAATTCTAATTTAAGGTTTGTAATTGGAATTTAGTGATAATTTTCAATCCAATCATATCCAGACATAAATCTATCATTATACTAACTATTATTTATCAATATATTTCAAAAGATTTTAAAAATAAATTATTTACTATAAATTAAATATTAGTGATTTCTACAAGAATTCTTTTTTATAAGTTTGAAATCTAAAGTTCTAATGATGGAAAATTTTAATATTGATATCTTTTTATTTATTGAAGTAATTTTTGAAGGTCAATTTTTTAAAAAGGATATACAAAAATAAGATTTTGAAAAATCTATTTAGTATATATTACTCTAATATAAAAATATAAAAATATACAATTTTTATTTACTTTTAATTAATGAATAATTTAACTTTTGGTAGTAAAGAGTCACATAAGAAACTCTCCATGAGTCAAATTTGGATCTTATATTCGAAGGCGGATAATATGTAAAAGATGGAAATGAGGTTCTTTGAAGTAAACTGGGGTATGAATTATATATTGTAAGTATAAGATATAAAGTGAACATTTTAGCTTTGTTGTGCTTGCTTATAACATTACTAAAGTATGTTTATGAAATAACTTTAGTTAGTAGTTGCCCTTCAATTTAAGTACAAGATCAAAATTTAAATTATATTAAACAATTTTTTTCATTAGTATTAATCCCTAAAGGACCAAGTGGGTGTTCAACGTACGCAAGAAATCTCGGGTAGGTTCCTACAAAGTCATTTTCAGTCAAATGTTCATAAAATTTGAACACAACGTGTAAATATGTACTTCCTTCGTGAAAAACTAATTTTCTTTTCTAATCGGGTCCCCAAATCAAAAGTTATGTTGTCCTGAACTTTTTGGGCAGCTTGGGCAATTTGAAAATCTTTAGAGAATCTTTTGCAAACAATATCATTAAATTTTGAAATTTGGTATGTATGTAACTAATAAAATATGGCTTACATTTGTCCAGAAAAAAACAAATTGTAGTTGTCAAATCACATTCTAAGAGGAGTCAAACTTTGTTAGCTATGTTGGGATAGTTTCAAGAAAAAACATTTTCTTACAGCTTCAAGCCCTATTATCTTGCAATCAGTGAAGTCAAAATTCTTGAAATTTTTGCCACATCTTCCAAATGTTTTTATCTAATTTTTTGCAGTTTGGATTTCAAATAAAATATTTCCTCGTTGCACAAAAAAATGACTAGTGTATTGCCAATTCACTTAACCTCCTTGCATTGCAGGGTGATTTAGAATAATTTAGACTTCATATTTTCTTCTAAATTTTTTTGCAAGTGAACCTAATATCATATACCTATGAATGGTCAAAAATCTCATGTTTGTGTAGAACAAAAATTTTACTCCAAATGAGCCCAAAGTCTGCTGACTCTCTTTCGCAGAATTGGAAAAAAGTTTTTTTCCTCACTTCAAATGCTATAATCTTTCAATCCATGCGGTGAAATGGGCTGAAATTTTTTCCACACTTTGATAATATAATTTACTTCTATTTTATACAGTTGAAGTTCCAAAAAAAAATTCGATTTTCTTTTTTGAACAACATACCCAAAAATCGCAGTTTTTGGAATGTTTCCCTGGGGAAAAAAACCTGGTCCTTTAGGGGTTAAAGCCAAATATAGCTATTGTATTATGTTTTTTGGATCTTTGTAGAAAATTTATTTTTGGTTGTATTTGTTGTTGGTAAATGTCTCCAAATCAACAATATATTTTATTGCAGGTTCTGAAATCAATCTATTTGCTCTTCATTCAATGCATTTTTGAGAAAATTATGATAAAAGGTTCATATTTCACGTACACAAATGAAGTGTGAAGAAATCAATCAATGCCATTTGCTTGAAAATGTTGCTTATACCGTACTTTACTAGCAGCTTAGGCATTCAAGTGCCTAATATTTAATTAAAGTTCAAAAATAAGGTTAGGCAAGATTAAAATTTAATTTATAGTATTTAAGCAATCATTAAAAATTGAACAAAGTTTAGGCATTTGGCTACATTTAGATACTTCATTTAATGGTTTAAAAAAGCATAAGAATTTATCTATTCATAAAATGAATAGAATATTGAGACATGTTTGCAATAAATGGCTAGCACATGTCTCCAAAGAAGGATACTGTAATTAATCCTCAATCAATTGCAATTTCCAAATATTATGCAAGATAGAGGGATAATTTCTTTAAAAATTAGGCAAAACTATTATAATTATTATTTGCCAAAGCTACTAGTAGGGTACAATAATTCCATAAGTTATATATTCCAATTTATAACAAAAAAAAATTGATTTAAAAAAAATCCAACAACATAAGCATTTTACAAGAAAGAATTGAAAGTCCCAACTATAATATATTACATTTGACTTCTTTTTCTTTAAGGTGTGTGGGGTTACTTAAAGTTAGAAGTATTGTAGATGACAACTTTTGCCACATCTTGAAGTGGACCATACAAATGAAGTTCTTTCAACTTTGTAAGGTGACAGAAGTTGACTATTCACGATCCAACTTAAAGTGAAGTTGAAATGAGGTCGCTATAGTTTATAGATCTAGACTAATAGTTGTCATTCTTGAACATGAATAAACCATAAAAATGAAGTTCTACTATCTTTCTATCAACGGATGGCAAGGAGTTGACTATTTACAATCCAGCTTGTTCAAGTGAAGTGGCTATAATTTATAGATCTAGAATAAAAGTTGACATTCTTGAACATGAATAGACCATACAAATGAAATTTTGTCACCTTTTTGTCAACAAGAGACAAGAAGTTGACTATTCACAATCTGCCTTGAAGTGGAAGTGAAGTGGCTAGAGTTTATAGATCTAGAATTGAAGTTGACATTCTTGAACATAAATAGATTGATCAATCATGTCATTGTTGAACAACAATTCCTTGTTGAATTCCAAGAAGGGGCTTTAGTTAGCCATCCAAAGCGCTCCATGTAGATTTGTCAACGAATTGGAAATTGGTTACTCATCCTTGAACCGCTTATAAAATCTTCATTGCGTCTTATGAAGGGTCTTTAGCAAGCCAATAAAAACATTCCTTGGAAATTTGTCACCAATTAAAGGAATCTTCACAAGGAGGGCTTTCCAACGTTATCATTTATTTATTTTTCACCTTCAACAGTACTATTGATGAGAAATTATTCCTCATTTGTTACACTCATGCAGGAAGGTTTTTTGTGTCATATTCCAAAATGTTATGATTTTTTATAGTTACTCTAAGTAGTGATAGACTTGTCAATTTCTTCCAGGAGGTTGATAACTAGACCACGTTTGACGAGTCCGCTAGAATCAACAAGTATGAGATTTTTGGATCATATGAATGTCAATGCACCTTGAATGTAAGATTTTTAGCCAAACATCATTGTTGCTTAAGGCAGTGTCTCTTCATGATAGTATACACCATGGATATCATGTTTTGCATCGCCAAGAAGATGTAAGGTCACATCTCCTCGATGATGGGGGCACACATGTAAAAATCGTCAAAGATGGGAGGTTCACTCTATTCCCCAAAGCCGATTGCAATGACGACTCTTTTTGGGTTCCCACATGTAGGAGTGAGGGTACATTTTAGAATTTTTAATGACATAGTCATTAGAAGAAAATGAGGGATTTTGCAACTACACTATGTAGCTAGTTTTTCAATTGCATAGAGCACTTGCAACTGGTTTGCAACAAGTGATAATTTGGAGACTTATAGTTGCAATGAACATCCTAAAATATATGAAAAAGGTGTAGCAATTGCAAAAGTCATGCCTTGTGTGTGACTCATTTGTGACTTGTTTGCAACTTGTAGATTTTTAGATTTTTAGATTTTAAAATACTAATCTCAATGATTTGTAGATTTCAAAATTCCATATCTACTTTTGTCTAGATTTTTGAATTTCAAATCTATTTTATTCTAGATTTCAAAATTTCAGATCTACTTTCTTTGATTCTTCTTAGATTTCAAAAATTCAAATACTAATATTTAATAGATTTCATTGGTTGAGGATACCTTAAAATTTCATAGATTTTAAAATTTCTTGGATTTTAAATATTTTTTGATTTCCATATATCGTAAAAATCTATACTCCAAAGAAATCTATAAATTGTAGAAGTCTTAGAATCCTATCAACAAAATTCATTGCATAAGACTACAACAACTTACAAGTCTTATATGTCCAATCTAATGGTATTCTTTATAATTGATATGGGACAACTGATATAAGACAAATGAAAATGAACTTTGGAAGCAACTAGGAAACAACTAGAAACCAGCTAAGAAACAACTAGTGTACGACTTAAGAGCGACTAGGAAACAACTAGCTACTCGAAAATTCAATTTTTTTATTGATTGGGGGCTCATTCATTTGGTTTACTTTCCTATTGATTTCTATCCAAATCAACAAATTACTCTCCAAATCAATAGAAAAGTGAATTAAATCTATGCAACCAAATCAACAGAAAAGATGAATTTTCTAGTACTACAGGAAATGACTGAGAAACAACTAGTGTATGATTAGAAAGCAACTAGGAAACAGCTATGGTCATTTTACAGTTGCAATCTTTTCCTAGTTATTTTTTGCAATTATAGATTGACTGCTTTGCGACTAAAATAATGTATGAATGTTGTAAAGCAATGACATAGAACAATTACGTTAGATTTGGTCCTAATAGAGACGATTACAATTGCAAGATAGTTGTATAGGACACTAGTTGCATAGTAGCCGGTTGTGCCGGACATGTTTTTCTTCTAGTGAGTCTACCAAGCTGGAAACAAGGCCCCATAATTTTGAATCTTCAATGGGTATCACTAGTAGAGTGATAAATGGTAGAGTATAAGTTATTCTTCTAAATTACGTTTCATTTTATGAATAAGAATGTTTACCTCTTCAAGAAAAAAAAACCCTAAGTTGTTTCATTATTTTATGACACACACAATATTGTAAGAGTTTTCAAAGTTGAAGGTATGAGATACCTACTCGGGCCACTAGACTCTCCTTGAATTAAAAATACTTCAATTCATATTGTTTGTTTAAATGAAAATTTCAATTTTCCTTGGTTGTTCTTGAACTAGAACTCAAGGCAGTTTTGGATGGATGAAGATGACTATTTGGGGCCTAAATATAGGGGCGCACTACCTAACATTAGTAATTTAGTCTAATTTGGTTGCTCATTTGATGGCTTCTCCAAATTTGGTCTCTATAGCAATGCAAATGGTTTTGTATAAAAAAAAAATTTAATTTAAAAAAAAAAATTGGTTTGGTTGGTGCCTAGAAGCAATTGAAAGTAATCCCATACAAATGACCATTAATTTATGCTTGGGAGTAAAATTGGATGAAAATAAAGTTGTCACGACTTATAGTAAAAAATAAAGGTTGGGATGTGAAACTCCATAATAATCTTAAACATGAAAAGAGGGACATTTCTTTATACGAGTATTCGACTTATATGGAAGTTAAATAGTACAAAGCATTGTTGAAGAAGTATTTCTCAACAAAGACATTGTTCTAAGAGAAACCCTTTGTTTATGTTCAAGAATGTTATGTCAAACAATCAACTTGAACTTCTATTCAAGTCATATCAACTACAACTAAGATTTGAAAAGTCAAATTACACTTCAACTTAAAGCCAAATCTTCAACAATTAACTCCGTCTACTAAAAAAAGCACAAGTGTTCCAAAGGTGACATCAATATATAGGCCCGCATATAGGCCCGCATTTTTATGCACGTGTTAGCATTAATGGAGGGTACATAACGTCGTGCACAACATTGTATAACCAAGCAATGGTCCTCCCCATGATGTTGGAAAGGTATTGGGGCTCCCTAGATGCATGTGAGGGATTATCAATTAAGACAAGGATTGAGGTTAGTTGAAGAGCCATCAATAAGACAATTTTGTTCACTATAAGGGGGCCCTTGTCAAAGATGCAAATGGGACACTTGCCTCATTAGTAAACAATGTTATGCCACATGCTACACTAACTTACCAATACTAGTAAATTAGTTGAAGTTCATAAGCCTTGAATTGACCATGGGCCCCCAACAAATGATATGTGTATGTGTAGTTGTACGTAAAGTGTGTTCAGTTCATTGGCCTTGATTAAAAAAAACAGTGTTTATCAACAAGACAAGTGTCCCTTTTGCATCTTTACAAAGGAACCTTCGCAGTGAACAAAATGATCTTCTACAGCTCCTTAGCCTAATTCCAATCCTAGCATTAACTTGACAAGTCCATCCTTAGCCTAATTCCAATCCTAGCATTAACTTGACAAGTCCTTCCCAGGTATCTAACAAAGCATGATACCTTCCCAACATAGAGAAGGACCATTGCTTAGTTATGCAATGTTATGTGAGTGACCCAAGTCAACTACGGTATTGAAGAAAAAAACAGACTACCGTAAACTCACTACATGTGCCCCATCCGTCCGCACATGATGGCCACCAGCAGCTTCGGGTGGTCGCAAATTCCAAACCAAATCTCTCATGGGCAGAATTTCAATCCACTATGAGTGAAAAAAAATTCAGCACCTTGGAATATGCTTTAGCAGTTCATATTCCAGTTGACAAATTAACGATTTATCCAGTGTCAGTACAGATCCGAGTTGGTCCAAGAGGGGGCCGGGAATCCCGGGATGATGTTCAAGACGGTGTTGGGCCACTGGGCCATGGTATTTTGAAAGTGGGTCATGTTGTTTCTGTTGTTAAATTTTTCACCTTTTTTCATGGCACTTTTGCGCTTCCATTGATGTTGTCGGTAACTAGTTAACTTGTACGAAAGGACCGCCAGGTGTTCAAATGTCGAATGATGAATGAATGCCAACATGATCAGATGTTCCAAGCACACACAAAAAAAACTTCATTTTTCATCCATCTAAATGATTGTAGATTTTATTGTTAAATTCTTTTATATTTGTATAATATAGATTTTTAGAACTTCTTTAGTTCAAGGGTCACAACTATGATTGACCTTCAAAAGAATTTTTTTTAATTCAAAAAATGGCCTCTCAAGAGGAGTTGAATGAAGAAGTAAAAAAAAATTCTTTAAAAAATATAATTAATATGTTAATATAATAAATAGGATATGATAATGAGATATTACAAACAATCTATCATCAAAATAAGTATATGCAACATGCTTTATCGATTATAACCTTTCACTAGCTTATTAATATACATGATAATATATTTAAATGACTTCATTCAACAATTGTGTGTCTAGTAGATGCATCTAACATGTTGTTTTAAAGCAAAAATACTTGCAAAACACATGCTTGTAGTAGGGACTATGCAAACTTGAAACATACTTTATTCCAAAATCATGAGCACATTAATCCTTTAGCAACTATTATTATAGATGGGAGCTTTGCTACATTGGTTCTAAGTATTTAGTTAAAGCAAGAATATAAACTTCAACAATTGGAAGCTATAATTTGATTTTTAGCGCACATACCTATGTTTTCTAATTTACTTCAAAGAATTGTTTAGAAATAAATACTTGACTTTAGAAATGAGGTAAATAAGAAGGCTTGAGGCCAACATATGAATAATTAGAAAGAGATGGTTAGCCTCAAAAGTGATTTCATAGGTTGTCAAGTACATGTTTGTGTACGATTATCAAATTTGACAATTTTGTTGCTAGCTTTGTCAAATTATGCATTAAACTATGCCCTTTGGATTTTTTGAAGTTGAAAAGAAGAGTGTGGATGGTTTCTTGTTCAATTTTATCATAGGCTAAAAATTTCAACCAACCAATGGAATTGTTGCCACCTCAAAGAAAGAAAACATCTAATAAGTTAAAGGAAGGGAAAAATATTTCATTTCTTGTAATTATCTCAAAATTGTTCTTTTTGTGACCACTATGGATTGCAAACTCTACAAAATCTTTAAAGATGACCAAAGTGTTGTGCAAAAATGCATGAAGATTTTCAACCTACTATCTTTCACTATGTATAAGAAGTCTCATTTCAAAACATTCTCACAAAGATATGTTTCCGTAAAGTGTGCTTCCAAAATTTCCGTTGGCCCAAGAGAGAACATCAAACACAAAAATCCACATAATTTACAACAATTGTCCAAAATATATAATTGTTTATTGAAATACATTAATCTTAAAGTAAGAGATGACCCCTAATTGTAATTTTGACTAATCTATACAAAACCACTTAGTTACATGAATGGTTTTAGTTCATTTGTCCTTAATGTAAGACTCTTGTATATAAGTCAACTTACAAGGCAATGGTAATGAAGAAATGTAGCAATATATTATTTGCCCTAGATGAAAAAATTTGGAAATTTTGAATTCTTATTGGAATAAAGGACTTAGAATTAACTAGGAGAGTTCATGAAATACAAAATTAATCACTCAATGGTAGGAAACAATTTTTGCATTAATCCTCATGATGTGGTAAAATATAAACTTTTCTCTTTCTAAAGAAAATTTGTTGTCTGCATCTAGGCATATTCATATAAGACAACAATATTCAATTTTGTATGTCCTATAAATAGTCTATCAAGTAGGGCTCTATCAAACATTATCCATACGAACTTAACCCTTGAAGGACCATGTGTTCAAATTTTTTACAATATATGAATGCAAAGACATTCCAAGCACACAAAAGTTCATTTTTTCATCCATCAATTTTTTTGAAGGGTTCTTAGCATTTGTTATTGTAGTTATTCTATAATTCAAAGGGTACAAGTAGGCCTAGCCTTAAAAAATAAATTTTTTGGTTCAAAACATGACCCTTCAAAAACAACTTGAATGAAATATTAAAATAAAAATCTTCAAAACTAAAGTCACTATGATTAAAATTTAAATATTTGAAATTAAAGGAAAAAATTCTTAGGCAAATCATAAATATTTAGTTTTCAATCAATTGTAGAAGAGATTTTTGGGGGGCTTCAAACTTTATTGAAAAATATTAATTTGTGACTAATTGTTCTAACTAAATGGATATGATTTATAAATTATTCTTTAAATTTTTTGCTTGAAAATCATCATTAAATTATTATTCTCAATTGCATTTTATAATATGTCATTACAATTTTGGATATTTGGGCTATACTTAAACTTTAAAGGGTTAAATTGTATTTGTGGAATTTTTACACATGACCCTACATGGTTGCAATGTCATAGCCATCCATAAAAAATTTTGAATTTTTTTGAAAATGTTTTGATGGAGTGGTGTATTTGAATAAATTGTCACTTCTTGTGCTCAAATATGCCATCCATAATTGATTTTTTCACTTCTAAAAATTCATAGGGAGCTACATGATACTAATTTATTGGTGTTCAATATTTTTCCTTTGAGGATAAAATGTTTTGCTAACATTAGTTGAATAGTTTCAAACACGCCCCCTAGATGGCACTTCAAAGTGTCTTCAAGTCTTCACTTTAAAAGGTCATAGAAAATTCAAAAATCTCTTGTGAATATGTATTTTCTTTTGACCTTTCTAAAAGCAAAAAATACCCCTTAATTGTAAGTTTGCCCCTACCTTTGTACATCAACTTAAGTGAATGGTTTTAGGTGTTTCAACCTAAAGGCCGTTTGGATCAATATTTTGGGAGAACCGACTATTAGTTTATTGTTTGCTGTGCCTTTTGGAAAAAATCCACTAGCTGGAGTATAAAATGGAGGATTCAGAACCGGACAAAAAATAGGTAGGATCAACAACCAAACAATGTGCAAAAATAAAAGGAGAGTATGTAGATGTTGCTTTCATGAAATTGTCACCTTTTAGCCACTTGCCATTTCAAATGTAAGGCTAATACCCGGATTGCTGGAGGTGGATATGTTTTTAGAAAAGGTTGATATTGCTTTAGGATTGACCGTTGAGAGCTTAAAGTGCTTGAACAAGGTAGGGACTAGTATTGCTTTAGGGTTGGTCATGGTAGCCAAACCCTCCTTCATCATCTATGTCTGCCCAACTTATGTCTGCCCGACGTAATGAAGTTCAGAGTGTAGAGTCAAAATTGGCATATCTTTGAAAGAGGAGGATTGTAGCCTTTGCAAATTTGAAGTTGAAGGAAAGTGGGCAATGAGAATTTGATACCCAAAGAACTGAACAGGGAGATTTTCATAAGGAGAGGACGCAACCGGTGCCCTTGGCTCTTCGCTGATGAGGCGGTGTGAGGCCTGCACAGTGTGGCCGGTGGGTCTTTCAAATAACTGGAATGGATCTGCAAGAATCAATTGATCAGGTTTAGTTGGGACCCGAGCCAGGTTCGTCAGATGCAAGTCAACATTAGAGAATACAAACTATATGTGCAATGAGCACATGGTAAGCAAGCAGTATATTATACAATATATATTCCTCTAACTTACCTCAGACTCTGCTCATGTGGGGCCCAAGAATGTTTGTCTTCTTGACAGAAACTTCCGTATACCGGTAGTACAGTAGACTTTTTTCCATATTGTACAACCAATTCAAAAATGAAATAAAAAAACGAATATTTCACGCCCAATACTGTACATCTCATGAGGTCACGTATTCAAAATTGCCTACTCGCTTTTATGACACGTGATACACAGTACAATGCATACTTCGAGGAGAAAGAAAGAAAAAGAACGAACGAACTCAAATTGCTTTAATTTCCAACGACCTAAGATGCAACGTAGGTGATCATGACCCCCAAAACATACACGAGTGCTTTATCACACTGTGCATCCAAATATGCCCAAAACAAACCCAAAACACGCAACTTTTTCCGTTTATAATTCAACAATGTGACTAGCATGCTCAGCTACTCTATGCTTTATGATTGTTCTGCACGTTCTCAATCAGTCCTGGACTTGTAAAATGAAGATTTTCTGTCTGGATTCCTCCTACCTGGCTCTCTAAAGCGCGAGGATATCTCAAGAAGCACGTCAGAGGGCCAACAAAGTCCTGTCAGAGAGTCGATAAAAGACGCCTACAACAACAAACCAGGTTTCTGCACCATACCTTCCCCAAAAAAGAAAAAAAAGGAAAAGAGAAAGAAAAGTCGAAGTCTGGGACACAAGCAAGGTTACCCAATCATCCCCCGCCGTTCGTTTTTCTGGGTCGATGGACAGCACGTCTGCACAATCATCATATCACACTCAGCCAGGTAAGAAAAGGGGAAGAAGTCGACAAATGTGGGAAGCAGGGTTGGTCCAAGAGAGCAGCAGAGAAGCCGGCCACGAAATCATCAATGCAGCCAATTGACTCGATCTTTCACAGGACCTGGGTCGTACAGGGGATTCTCAATGCAGGGGGTTGTTTCTGCGCCATCGTACCTGAAGCTGCAGCAAGCATCATCATCATCGTAGGGTTCTGTCATAAGTACCTGGAAGAGGTAATTAAATCCGTCCTTTTCTCCTGGTACTGCGAGGTGACTCCAGCTGCCGTCCATAGCCGTCGAGGTAGGTGAGTTGAATTTTGCAGTGCAACCCCGCCTCGTCACCCGGATAAGACCGACCACGACGAGGCTGTTGGAGGTGGCCAACATGCACTCACAATATCGAGATTTATTGCGAATCAGGACTCAGGAGGGTTCTCGCATCATTTGACTTCGTGGCGTACCAGAGACGTTGGAGTCGCGACATGTGACGGGGATGGAAGCTTGGTTAGGAGGAGACGGAGGACGTGAGTGACCAGTTCTTCGGGGATCCAGAGGGAGCAAATAACGGAACCTTTGATGAAGGGAGACCGCGGGTCCCTCATCCGCCTCGTGCTATGCTAAAATTGGGTATATTGAAGACCAGTATCTCCAAATGGTGCTCGCCTGCTCGGAGAGTAATATGTCTTTTTTAGGGTTTAGGATTTAGGGTTTAGAGTTGGACGTGATAATTCCTGTAAACTCGGCGGTCCTGTGTTCCTAAATCCCGCGAACTCTCTTGCAACATTAGGTTGGGCTGCCATCTGCAATCCATATAATTACATAAAACTCGATCCAAGAGTTACGTCAGTAGGTTGCGAATGAATACCAGCCAGTAGGGTTACGCCGCACCTCGAAGATGCTTTCGGATGTCAAGCCTCTTGTGGATCAGCTTCTTGTGCAAGACACAAAGAGATAGGAAGGAATCTGTAACGAGTCCAAGACGGCAATACAACATCCGTGGTCCAACAAGCTTTCCAATTGTTCAGCCAGCAAGCGCTCCACCCACCGCAGGAGTCTTCGACTGTCCCCCCTTGACCCTGACGCTGAGTGACCCCTAACTTATATCTGCCTTTGACATCCTGCTAGGGAAATGTTCCTTCTTTTCATTTTCTGTGAGCTGGCAAAAATTAATCGCGGTCCCTCCCTGCATGATGCAAAATCTGGATTCCTGGAATCTCGAACTTAATTAGTAAAATATAGTTTCGTGTTCAGTTAGGCTTCCCTGGTCGACTGAGACACTCAGATGGCTCGAAACGTCACGTAAATCATTTTCCGCAATCACACAACATTACAGAGAAACCGTGCAACGGAAATTTTATATTGACACGGTCAAGGAGTAGGAAAGTAGTGTGATACTCCGTATAACTCAATCTTGAAGCGAACTTTCATGAATAACCTAATATTCTGGAGGTAGTACAGCAGGCAGAATTTGTCCGAGTATTCTAAAATTTTGCTGACTTGGAAGGTTGGATAGTTTCAGGTAAGTTGTTCTGTCTGTCGCGATGAAGGGGAAGACAATTCCATAGCAATGCTCCCTGGTAATATCTCTCCTCGGTTGGCGGTCTATTGCTGTTGAGCAATTTCACTTGGGAAGAAGTTTGCTTAGGTTTGATAACCAAGTCTGAGGCACCAGTACGTTCCTTGCCGTGCCATCTTCTCAAAGTTCAAGACAAGTGGCGCCCTCTTCACTTCCCAAGAAAAGTACTCCCTTTTGAATCTGTTCACGTTCTTGGGATACTTTGATGTACAGTACAGTACAACCAGTAAGCTTACTCGTTCCCGTTCGTTCATGCATGAAATCAAACAGCATTGCCGTGCCTCACTAAAGATTTAACGTAAGTTATGTCTGTTTCACCTTGTTGACTGCTAACAATCACGAAGAGGATTCCTAACTTATTAAGTAATATAGGCAAGCACTTTCTAGTTGATGGTTTCCATTCAATGGAGCCCTGTCATGCATGCATCGTGTCGTACTGCAAGTAAAGAGTTAAATGGAAACACGGCAACTAAAATATATAATTATCTGGTAACGTACTTTCTCTTCGATTTGAAGTTATGTTCTGGCCAGGTGATGAGGTGAGGTGGTGCTTGCCACTTGACTGAAGGTCGGTCAATGGTGGAAACTGGAAAAGCTTCAGTGGTTCTAGAAGGCTCTGGGAGCGGAGAGAGATTCAGAGAACATCCGTCCTCACCTTGCCATTGTGAGTAGCTTATGTTAAGTTAACACAGGGAGTGTTATTAACATGGAAACTTTGTGCCACTGAAACTCCTTGATTTCTGCCCTTCAAATTCAAAGTTCAAAATCATCAGGGGAACTTCTGGTATCCAGTAAAGTATCATACGGATACTTTCCCTGTGGAACCTCTGTCGAAGTCTCGAAAATTATCGAATGCTCCAGGACTTGTATCACTCAGTGATGGGATTGTGCAGATATCCTGTTTCAGATAGTAACACCTTTCAGCAGCAGGTGAGGTAGAGGCTGGTAGAGGACACTGAATTTGTTAGGGACCTGAAATCTTGAATGCTAATCTTCAAGGTTGTAACAACCATAACATTCACCAGCCTTCATGCCCACTTGCCTTTAATTCCTTCATGCACCCGGCTCATCACATTGAGCCTCCACTTGTCCACTTAGCTACTGATGAAGTACTGTTGATGTGTGAAACATTCCACATCATCTATTGTAGAGTCAAGGTAGTGACAATGCATGCTATTGAATGTTATGGCACTTGAAATCGACTGAATAAGCAATTGAGCTTGGTTCAAACTGTATAATTTTTTGAAGGAATTAGTTGGGAGTCAAAAGGAGATTTTAGATTCTCTTTGCATGCATCTTTTAGGTAAGAATATGTAAAAGTTTGATTTTAAAATGGATCACACTTAGATGCAATTACCTTGTATACAACTCCCCTAATTCCAACAATAATTCATCCTTCCATCCATTAATTTGGGTGTGCCTTGGTCAAACTCAATTGTAGCTTTCAAAATAATTATTTTTTTATATTCTTTAAACCAAGAAAATAAAACTTCTCATGTATTTTTTCTATTCCACAGTCATATTTCCAAAATTTCCAAAATTGGAAATATTCAATAAATTGTTGCTATTGGAAACCCTATTAGTCATGATCCAAACTGCACAATCTTGTTTGGTTTTATTTTCATTTTCTATTTTCAGAACTTTAAAAAAAAAAGGTCTCAGATTTTTTATGACTTCTAGAAGGCATGTGATTCGACACATTTGTGGACGAAACTTTAAAAATTTGAAATTCATTCATGCGGTACATGGCCGGGTGGCATAAATAGTCCGTAAGTTATAGAACGATCGGTATTTTGATGTTTTCTTGTGTCTTGTTAGTAGTTGAGCTGTGAGTAACTCGGGGTTTTTCGCAGAATGCGAAGCAATTCTCCGACCAGCAATGGCGGACGAGGATTCGGAGCATTTCAAGGATCTCTTGCACTGGGCTGCGTCTCGGGGCATTGCTGATGCACCTCCTGAGCTAGATAGTAACTCTGTGCGTTCGACAGCTCTTGGTTTTTCGTTACGAATTGCTACATTTCCAGACGCTGGCGGGTAAGCTGGCATGGCATTTTACAATTGTTTGGGAAGCTGCAATTGCTGTTGTTGTCGCCGCATCGGGTTCGAATCAGTATATTTCTTGGTCATGCTGATATGTTTCGGTCCAGGAAGTACACTCTATCGATGTGTTGTGTCTTGGGGATGTCGTAGGCGAATTGTATTCGAAATTAGGGTTTCCTATCAGTTCTTCTGATACTGAGGGTAAGGTGTTTGTAACGAGGCAATGGGAACGTGATAATGCAGGAGGGGACTCGCTGCAGCGCGAGACTTGAAATTAGGAGAAGTAATTTTGCGGGTTCCTGAGAAGGCACTGATGAATGGAAGAAGCGCGAGACAGGACGTCGAGCTTGCACGGGTGCTTCTTTTGCATCCTTCAGTGTCGGATGTGCAGGTGAAGTCCTCAGTTTAGGCAGTATAGATAATCAATCCTCCTCTTAAATCCTAAACCCTGAGATCATGCTACGTTGCGCTTTTGCATTTACCGCCGGCACAAATAGTGGAATATATATTGAATAGTGGAATATATATTGCTTCAAAAGTGAGTCAATTCTTCAAATTTTAGGGCTTAGATTTTTGTGTGCAACAGGGGAAAGGGTGCGAGCTGTACACTACGCTATAATGTTATCCTCTGAGACAAACGAGTCCACTGTATTAAATTATACGAACATGTTTAAAGTGTGGACGGAGCTGCCACGCACCCAGCTATTCATATAAATATTTGAAATTATGATGTTAGCGTGCATCATGAAAGAGAAGATTGTAATTACCCCCCCTCTCCGAACTTCTCTTAGGTTTTGTGCATACACCTTTTGAGGGAAATCGCAAAGGGCCGTGCCAGTGAACGGTATCCGTATTTGGTTCATCTCCCTCGGTATTATCACACTGCAAGCTTTTACAGCTCTTTTGAAGCGCTAGCACTGCAGGTAAGGGTAAACGATACTACTTGCGTCACTCTAAGTATTTGAACATATGTTTTGAGGATCTAAAGAGTTGTGGAGATACCTTGGGGTGCAGAGCCAAATGTACTGATATCAAGCTTTTATCATGAATTTCTTATGCAAATTCAAATTTGGAGCTTGTAGATCACTAGAAGTGATAATAAGTGACAGTAGAGAACCTCATTTCCAATCAAAGATCACTGGCTATTGGCTTTAAGCCAATTCATGCTTACACCACGTCCAACCGATTGAAAGCATTGAATATTCAATTTTTAATTTCGATTCATTTTTTAATTTCGATTCATTTGTGCACGAGACCGATATGATTTTATCGAGCTCTTTCAGGAGAAGGATGCGGTGGCTATGGCCGAGGGGGCTGGCCAGACCTCCCGTGAAGAATGGTTAGGGGCTCGGCAAGTGCTGGAGAAGCTGGCCTTGGGTCGACGCTTTTCTACTCTTCAAGCATGGCGATGGGCATCTGCCACCGTACGTGAGTGCCCCTACCCCGAGTTCGTTATACCTGTGGTTTCTAATGTGCAGGCCACCGGCATTTGTAGTTTGAAATTCGTCTTGAGAATTGCGGTGCATGTGCAGATTTCATCACGCACGCTGTATGTCCCTTGGGATGAAGCCGGCACACTGTGTCCTGTCGGGGACTTCTTTAATTATGCATGTCCAGGGGTGTCCTATGACTCTCCTACAGGGGGAGGGGAGCGGTATTCGTTAGAAGACGAAGACTCCTCGTGTGGCCTTGAAATACGAGACAGACTTCGAGATGGAGGTTTTGAGCACGAGAGGAGTGAATACTGCTTCTATGCTCGCCAAGATTATCAGGAAGGACAGCAGGTAAGTTTGTCACAGAGAGACTATTCTCATGCTTCTTGTTATACTTTGTGCACACCTTCAGATTTCCTGCATCCTCAGATATATGTGATCATGTCACTTCTCTGAAAAAGGTAGAGCATTCTATTTCGTAACTTTGAGGTAGATATACCCTTTTTCAAGTGCCTACCCAAATGCTCTGAAATTTAACATGTACAAGCCATGCACATCTATATTAGGGTATGATATTAGAGCATGGTTTTAGAAATCTACAAAGTTAAGATTTTGAAAAATTATATTTAATTCATATGATATCCAAAAAGTGTACAACAAAGTGTTTTGGAATCTTTTCCAAATTGCAAAAAAACACTGAAAGCATTTATGACAATTTAATAATGGAAACTACTCTAAATGTTGGAGTAGGTCTAGTTGCAGGTCCTTCTACCTTAGGGCATTTTCACATATATGGAGTGTGATTTTTGGAAGATGTATAAAACTGTGGACAACAGGTTGTTGACCACTATTGAAAGGATAGGTAGACAACCCCATGTCTGTTGAAGGATTGGTGGCCAAAGACATTTAGCCAAATCATGCTTACTCCAGTTGCTAATAAGTCGAAGCATGTGTTTGATTAGATGGTCTGTGTTGGCAACAGAGATCAATATAGGAGTCGAGATCAGGTCCCTAATGGTTTCTGTATCATCTTTCATGTGGTCATGTCACTTCTCTGGATATGAAGATGTTTAATGTCTTACTCTGAAGCTAAGCTGGCACACAGTTCAAATATTGCAGTGGTGATGAACTCCGCAGGTTCTGCTCTGCTATGGAACATACACAAATCTTGAGCTACTTGAGCATTATGGGTTTCTTCTCCCCTTCAACCCCAACGACAAGGTACAGATACATCTACCTAGCGTGGAGGAACTCAATCCGGGTGCTGCTTATGGGGGCTTTCAAGAGACTGTTCCACCCAAGAGTCTCTACATCGATTACGAGGGAAAACCTTCCTTCTCCTTGCTGTCCAACTTGCGTCTCCGAGCTGCTCCTGCCTCCTTGCTGAAAGTTCGGCGACACTTGGCTCTTGAGGGCCAACAGATCTCGCCTGAGTCTGATCGAATTGTGTTTCAGTGGCTGAAAGCGATGTGCCAGAGGATGCTGGCCAACTGTGCGACATCGTTCCATGCAGACGAGCTGTTGCTAGAGTTTCTGATCACCCATCCTTCCATGGTGGAGGTACAAATTTTTTTGGCTGACTACAAAAATTCATCTTCAATTAGTAGTCATGTATTACTCAATGCTCCTGAACATCTGCAAGTGGTTATTTTAGAAGAAGTGGAGAGATTCATTGCATCAGTGGGTTCAGCCTCTGCCACACCACTGTGGCAGGAAGACCTTCGACTTGAAAGATGGAGACTTGCTGTCGAGTGGCGCTTGAGTTACAAAAAGATAGTATTAAGCTGTATATCACGTTGCTCCCGAGTTCTGCAGGAATGAAATTCTCAGTGCCTGTCGGGCGGTGCCCAAAGTTGTGGTTCATTCATTCATTCATATGGGAAATTAGAAACTCGCCACATGTTGACTGGATGCGTCTGATTGTGTTTTGTCTGTTTTTAAAGGTAACTACACCTGATTCCGCCCAAATAAGCGAGTGTTCGTATTATTAAATTGCCTAATTTTTGGTTGGATCTTGTTGGAAGTCAAAGAGTATTCTAGATTCTCTTCTTGTGCGTTTTTTGAACTCCACATGAACAAGCAAATAATCGCAGGTATCTCTATCCAAATAAATGTGTTACTTTTGTATGCCTCTTTCCATATGATCTTTAGTACAATTTTCTATTTGATTTTTATTGATTGAAAATATTGAAATCCCTATGTGACAATATTAGGATGCTATTATTTCTACATTCACATGTCATAATTCTACTAGACACATGAAATGAATTTTTGAGAATGGTGGACTTCAGCATGCCACTATTGCTTTTAATACATGTTTCATTTCCACTTCCCTATATAATTTCTAAACTTTCTAACCATTGTGTATCATTGCTATATCTTCCTATGGGCAGAGATAGTAAATTATGAATTTTTAAAGTCATGAAAATATGTATATTTAAATGTGACCCTAGGCTCTTATAAATAGATATTGTATAATGCCCTCTAGAAAGTAAAGTAATCTCTATGGTAACTGATAAATTTTTAGCAAATGACTCATCATTACATTCTTCAAAATATTAGCTTTCTAAATCCCCCCAAAAATTCTTTAGATCAGCTTGCAAATTTGAACTAGGAGGTAGAATGTGAAAAGACCACCATGCAATATAGTCATCATGCTTATCTTACTTTTGAGAAGGCACTATACATTTTAGGCAAGAATCTTTAGGGGGCGATTTTTCAAAAAGATCATATTTAGGTGTAGTAGTACAAATCCTTTTAAACAAGGTTATATGATCCTTGTGATTTTATCAGTATTGTAGAGCTAGGTGTTGGGTTTCAAATGAACAGACTTATATTTTAATTGAATTTTTTTTTCTTGTACAAAAGTAGACCACCACTACAGTATTAATGATTTGTAGTATTACTTACATTATTTGATTCAAATATGCTATAAGTAATTATCATTGATGAATATTTTTCTAAGACTATAGATATCCATACTATTCAAAGTAGAGGAACTTTGTAGATATTATTGGTAAAAAATTTCATCAAGAATAAAAACCTATAGCATTAATTTAAAAACCAGTTAGTGAAGGTAACACCAAAAATCATTATTAGTGTAGTTGATTATGGCTTGCATAAATGGCTTGCTTAATTCCTAAAGTTCCAACTGAAGGGCTTTTTTCTATCAAAGAACGCTTAAAATTACCATTTCTATTGCAAAGAGAAAAAAATTCAAATTGTTTTTTTTTCCATATCTAACCATGGGATCTTACACTAAACTATTTTAAGAAGGTATGGAAGATATTTCAAGAATTTTGATAGCATAGATTGCAAGATATGTGCATTTAAAGTGAAGAAAACAAATTTTTTTAACATTGCTTGACTAGTTGTTTTTGGCTTTTTATCTATTCAACATCTAGGTTCAATATAAATTTTTTGCAGTACTGATTTTGATTTTTAAATTTTTATGTTGAAGAATTGAGTTGAAAGCCAATGGGGGAATTTAAAAAACAAACAAAACTGACTTTCATTCTTAAAAACTTGTAAAGTAGAAGTAGGTACAAGATTGAACAAAGAAATGAATCATTAATAGCTCTAAGACGGAAATGAAACACAATACCTCCAACAATGAGATTGTTCTAGCAAGAAAATTTAACCTTGTCAAACAATTTCTTTTGAAAAATTGTGAAAATTACATAAAAAAATGATTACTATAAGTTATTTTTTCAAAAAGATGATTTGATAGCTTCCAATACAAATCTCTCCATAACTTTCTCATCACTAGTCCAAATGGATTGAATAAAATCTTCACAAGCAGCAAAAATGTAATCTTTAAGCAAAAAAATTAAAAATTAAAAATTATCCATTTTTTGTGATTTTCTTGTGCTACGTGACAAATTGTTTTTTGGACTTAGAGTGGCATAACTTTTGCTCTTATGCATTGATTGAAATAAAAAATATTTTTCTAGAATAATAATATAGGAAATTTTGTTAAAATGGTGATATTATATATGTCATTTAAGATTGCGCGGTCTAAACCAAAAAATGTCATCTGGTGCAGGTTACAAGTATAGATTTTAGATTGTGCGGTCTAAATTGTAAAAGTGCCAAAGTTTGCATAATCACTCCATTTTAACGAAATTCTCTATTAATGTGATTTCCTATCTTCAAAAAAAGTTTTAAAAAATCATGTTAAAAATTGAAGTCATACAAATCTATCTAAAATCCCAAGAGTCCCCAAGGAAATTTTGGAACTTTAGGGGGTAAATGACTTGCCATTCTCCATTCTTATAATTTAGATTTTAAAGACGAGTTAGTATTTAACAATTAAACTTTTGCACTATCTTGCTCCTTCAAAATAAGCTTGACATTGTAAATTCTCCAAATCTCTATGAAATGATGGTGCCTTTTCATTGTGATTATCATTGCCAAATAACTTGTCCGGCACCTGCGATGAATCTTTTATTGTTTCAATAAGTAAGATCCGATATCACGAAATAAATACAGAAGAAAATTTATTCTAATATTTGTTCAATTTTTTTATGATCTCAATTTAGTTCTTGGTGGTTAGTTTGCAACTCCTAATATGTACAGAATAATAGGGCATTTTGATGCTCCCAAGGTCCTTTAGAGCCATTTTGTCTATCTTTTCATCTTTCTTTGAATTTTAAATAGTCACCTATACCATCAAGAATTGCCACAATTTTTCAAAAGAAACCAATGAAAATTAAAGAGTTCATATATATATAATTCAAAGATTAAAAATTTGAATTTTTGAATTTTAACCCCCAAAGTTCCATGACTATGTTTTCACCAAAAACACTCAAGAACTGCCATTTTTAGTACAAGTACCAAATTTTTGAAAAAAAACTTTTTTTGACACATGTAATTGTAGGATCTTGTAGTGTGCTGACTTGATAACATGTGGTAAAAATTTCAGAAATTTCCACCACGTGGATTGCAAGATATAAGCATTCAAATTCATTAAAAACATTTTTTGGGCCCTGCAAAAAACCGGGCAGCTCCATTTCACAAGCTCACTTTTCTATGAAAAAATGTTCAAAATGGTGGTACTTCTTTGGATTCATTTTCCTAGACAAGTTGGCTACATGCTTGAAAAATTTGACATCATTTGGAGTTGTACAACATATAGGAAAAAAGTAACAAGTAGAAAGAAGTAGAGAATGATTCAAAATACAAAATTGTTAAGAATTTCATTATAAAATTGAAAAACTCCAATTACAATGGTTGAAATGTTGTAATAAACAATCTACATCCTATGATTTTATTTTATTTCAAAAATATTGAAAATTGAGTAAAATAAAGGACTTCAAAGTTTATTTTAGAGTAGAGATTCCATAATTGCCCGCAAACTAAACTTCCTCATAACTTTTGACTCATTTGTCAAAATGGAATGATTCAAAGCTTTTCACATCTATATAACTCTAGAAAACCAATTTCAAATTTTTGTTTCTGAAAAAAGTGATTTTTTTTTATCTGCCCGGACTGCCCGATCGAGGAAAAAAGTAACATATTAGGCCATAACTTTTGACTTGTATTTCCAAATGTCATGAAGCTTAGTGCATATGAAAGATATTCCTTGCACACAACTTCTATTAAAATCTCAGACAAAAATATGAAAATCTCCAGTCACATGTACCTGCCCAAAATTTCTACACTGTCAAAAAACACATGCTGGTCCTTTAGGGGTTAGGGAACTTGGACTTTCATCATAGAGGAGTACATGGCATATCATTTAAAAAAATAAATGCACTCGGAAGTGATATTGGAAAAAATGTCCATTGATGAGCTACAAATATATAAGCATTGATGAATTTGCAATGACAAATTGAAATGTTGAAGGATGGAGTTCAATAGTCTTTAATTTTTTTAAAGATTACAACGAAACCGGTGTTTTATGATTGCAAAATATAACTTCAGTGTCATAAAATCGAAAAATATGACTCATGTTGAAATCATTGTAGAAGATTCGCAACATGATTGGGTTTAGTCATTACCAACGGGTCTCTTTGGGCATGAGTCATATTAGTAGTCATATGCATTGGGGGTATAATTGTCTATAATTATCTATGTTTTGCCAATGTAGTATATATGTTGATTATCTTTTGGGGCTTCACTTTTTTTTGAGCTATTTGGGCAAAGGAAAAAAATCCTATGTCGCATGTGACTTCATGTAGTCATATTTTTTTACTGATGTGGAATATGACTACGATAAGTCATATTTTGGTTGATGTGGTATATGACTACGGTGAATTATATTTTTTATTGATGTGAAATATGACTCTTATGAGTCATATTTTTGACTGATATGGAAATTCACATAGAATGTTACTAGTAATATACTGATTGAATGTAGTCATAATCTTAAAAGTATAGAGTCACATTTTTGGCATAACTATGAGCATTATGTACTACAACCAATCATATTTTGGCCAAAATATATTGTGATTATTTTTCAAGTGAGTGATATATCGGATAAGTGAGTGATATATTGGATAAATGAGATTTGTATGTGTGTGGTTTGTAATTGAAGTGATTGAGGTTTACAATAGCTTTTGTCATAAATTATAATAATATTTTATGTTCATTCTAAATAGATATGATGCATTGCAATTATGCATCTGCATAGTTTTGCAAGAAAATAAAAGACTCCATTCAATTAAAAATGAGTACATATGATTTTTGAGATGCACAAGAAATAGTCATATTGGAGAAAGAAAATGCAAAAAAAATCGGATTCTTTTCAATGACATTTATTAGTCATTAAGGCTGTAAAACATATAACAATGACACTTTGTAAATGTATATTCCCACACACTTATAGGACCTATATTCTTTATAAAAATGTATGTTGGTGTTGCAAGTAGCTTCCAATAACTTCATTCCAACTTTGGGTACCTACATGTACAATCAAAGAGGTTAATTTTTAGAGAATGAACAATATAGCTCAGCCTTCAAAGACTTAAGGAAGCACAAAATATGTAGCACAAGTTTAAGGTAAGAAAAAGTCATAACTATTATATCTTTAATAGAAATCGCAAATACACACAAAAAAATGAATAAGAATGGTCATAGAGGGAATAAGAAGCAAAAGGCAACAAGTGCTTAGAGGTAACAACAAGCAAGAGGTAAGATGTAATAAGATGCAACAAAAAGCAAGAAGAAACAAGAATCAAGATACAATAAAAAATAAGAATTAAGATGCAAAAAGAAGCAATAAGAAGTACAAGTTAAGATGAAATAAATAACAAGAAGAAGCAAGAACTAAGATGCAATAAGAAGTAATAGGAAGCACAAGTTAAGATGCAACAAAAAGAAACTAGATGCAAGAACTAAAGAATCAACAAGGTGAAGACATGAGTTCACCACACTTTATGGTTTGAGCACAAAGAAGAGACTAAGACTTAACATCCTTGAAACATGGCTTCAACTTTTCAAAACCTAACTTTGTGGGAAAAAAAATCAAGCAATACATTTGTAGAGTAAAACAAAGGCTAGATCAAAATAATCTCAATCAATCCAAGAAAGTGCCATAGTAGAACACTATAAAAATTTGATACAGTAATTTTTACATATAACTCCTCAAGTATGGTCCATCACAAATCATGTGACTAAAAAATAGAAAGATGGCAAGATGTCCCATTGCTTTTAGCAAAATTTTGCTTGAAATAATCCAAAGCAGGAATTTGTGGACCTAAAGGCTCAGCCTCACTTGTGCCCGTCCCAATCACAAACACAAAACAATGCAAAGTCAATGAGGATGCATGAGGTGTCTTCAGCTAAATCCAATTGCTATCTATGTCATAATTCAACAAAAAACAAGAAAATTGAGCAAAAAGTCACAAATCAGTGAGCACAAAAGATAGTAAAGCAAAAATCCTAAGCTAAGTATATACACCCAGTGACTTGTCATTCCATGAATCACAAGCACACAAGAAGTGGAAGTTGAAGAGTTGTCAACAAGAAAGTTGAAAGCCACTAAAGTTCAATCCATCACATTGAGAGAAGGAGACACAAGGACAAAGAAGCCACTATATGTAAACTCACTGGTTTGAATTTGGGAAGGAGAGTTCATGGAAGTGGCCATAAAGAATTGGTCAGGCTTAATTATTAAGCCATAGGTAGTGGCTTACTAAACCAAATAGAAATCAACAAGTCACCTTTAGTGGGTGGGTGGGTGGTACCATCTACTAGACAAATTAATGTTAATTTAGGAATCCAAATACCATAAGGTAAAACTCATCAAGTAGTAACTATGGGGATTTAGAAAAAATATAGGATGTCTAAACAAATATAGGCCATGTATTGAGATTAATCACATAAAACATGTCTTGAGTATTTTTTATACATAATGAAGGAAGTGCAACTCCCGTAAAAGTATTGTGCATTGTAAGCTTTGACCATGAAAATTCACTTATAGTATAGAAACAAAAGTAGGAGGCAATAAAAAATAGTTATTATTATGAAGGCAAATTATTGAAATTATTGAAATTTCATTTGCTTTATAAATATGTGGAAATCCCATAACAAGGGGCATGAAGTAAAAGGGACTACTTTATATGCCTTAGCTATAGAATATTTTTAGGATATTTGAACTTGAATTGTTCAATAGCTAAAGAAGAAGCAAAAATAGCCAAATGTTGCACTTTAAAAAAGCGGTTGCAAAAAATGGCAGCTAAGGTTTTAAATCCTATATTAGTGGCAACTACGTAGAAGTGGCGGCTAGGGTTTCAAAACCCTAGTCATGCATATGACTTGCTTTAGTCACATGACTTACTCTAGTCATGCACATAATTTGCTCTGGCCATGTAGCTTGCCCTAGTCATGCATATGACTTTTTATTTATCATGGGACTTGACATAGTCATGTTACTAACCAAATATGACTATGTTAAACAACTAGGCTATTTTAACATCCAAATTTGATCAAAAGTGGATACATGTTGACAATGCAACTTCATTAATTGTTTGAAGGGATGCTGCAAGGTTTTAAGCATCTACAATTATAGCCAAAAAAAGACATCCAAGTAGATACTATGCATCTATCAAAGTATCTATACATCTATGCACAAAGTGTGCGGGAGCAAAAGTATTTAATAGAGGCACTATTTAAAAGCATCTTTGAAGCAAAAAGGAGTTATGATTTTATAGTCTATATCCTTGTAAGAACATCCAAATAACCCTTTTTAATTGCAATACAAGCACGCACTTACCCACAATGAGACTCAATCTTCATATAAATAATTTTGTGACTTCTTTAGCCTATAGATATCTTTTATAAATGTGGTTTGTATGACATTGTTGAGAACCTTTTTAATAAAGAAACAAACTTCAATATATAGCATGTATTGAGTGTTTTATTTATATTCTTGAGACAAAGCATGCACAACTATGTTCTTCATTATTGGGCTTTAAATTCTAAGTTGGATATTTAAATGTTGTTCAATTGGCATTTTAAGCAATTTTGAACAATTTTTTTCTAATCATAAATTGTAAGTAGTTCACTTCTTAACTAAAACTAAGACAAACTATAAAAGTTAGAGATTTAAGTGATTTTAGATATTTTGTTGCTAATTTAAGCCAAAACTCTAGACCTCCAAATCTAAGTTGAGAGATTCAAACTTTTTTTTAGTTGTAGAAAATTGCATGCCTATTCTAAAATAGTAAAATTTTAATAATAAAATATATTTTGCAAAAATTATGGGTGGATGAAGTTTTGTCTCTAATTCATTCTTCAAGACTTCATCCAACATTTTCTTCTAGCCTGTAAGTCTAAATTAAATTTTACTTTAAAGATTGAATTCTAAATGTCATCTAGATTTTAAGGTTTCTTTATGACTTGATTTAAATGAATTTTGATATTTTTCAATCCAAAACTAACGCACTTCACTATCCAATTTTATTGTGTGCTATCTTCCTTAATTTTTATCTAATTTTAAAAGTGTAATATGCTATTGAAAACCTCAAAAATCACCTAAATGATCTTAAATTCAAAGTTGGATTTTATTTAATTCTTAGAAGTTTGACTTCAATCTCTATTTTTTAATGTAACTATGATTTCTACAAGAAGACAAATAGCAAAGTGCCAAATTTAAAGACATTCCTTGAAATCCGTTTTCACCATATCCCCATTCTCCAATACACACATTGTAATTGTATCATGAGGCTGATTTTGATCCATTTTTGTTGCGTTTTCAAATTTTTGTATACAACTTAAATAACAACTTTTACAATAAGGTGTATAAATTATATTTATGGCCTACTAGATTTTTCAACCTATTTCTTTCTACTTCCTATTCTTGAATTTTTTCAAACTATTTTCTATATATATTTTTCCTTTATTTTAAGGAATATTTTAGAATTACAATCTTTGACTTCTATTTCTACTAATTAATTTCTAAATATTTTAAGAATCAAAAGATTGTAATGACATAAGCATCATAAGCGCTAAACAATTATATATCTAAGACCTTAAAACTTCATTTGGTCAATCAACTATGCGTATTATAATCAACAATCTTTCTTTAATACATATCGTACCTTACTAGCATGTTCATTACATCAGCACCGAATATTTATTTTAAGTAGAAAATCGAGTTTCATCAAGACTAAAATGTAATTTTTGCTATTTCGGCAACCATTCAAATTGAACAAAATATAGACTTTGGCTAGGTCTAGATACTTCATTTAATGGTTTTAAAGAAGATAATAGGTCATTTCCAAATATTAGGCAAGATAGGGGGTGAATTTCCAAAAAATTCAGCATCATTTAAAAAAAAATTATTGACAAACTTGCTAGTAACATACGGTAGTCAAACCTCTATAAAGGGGGCAAATTAGTCTTCTAACTATGCCCACAGCTTTGCGTTTCAAGCTATAACCTACACTTCTATTTCAAATATCTAGACTTTTGACACAAATCACATTTCTCACTTATTCTTGCTCCATGGTCAGTTGGCCTCTCGAGTATAGATTTTTCTCACACTCCTTCTCCTCCTTGGATTAGATTCTTCCTAGGTTTCAAGTATTTTTTCTAAACTCTTCAACCTTCAATGTACATCTTTAGTTGTCCCACCTTGGTGCTCTGGTTTATATGTAATCTTTTATTCCTCTAAAAATTTCTCCTAAATCCTCAAAACAATAATTAATTGTCTTTTATTGTCAATTGATTTATTCCTCTCTTCTTTCCTTCTACATTTTATGAATTTAAAAAATATATTAATTAAAATATAAACATGTGCCATCCCAAATTATTGAACATCAATTTTGTAATAGACATATTATACAATAAAAAATATATTTTAAACAAGCATTAAACAAAGTCGTGCCTTAACCTCAAAGAATGGCTTCTAGGGCCAATATACAAGAGACCCATCTTAAATTGCCTACCTTTTCCTTGGGCTCCCCTTCCAAAAAAAAAACTACCAAAGAAATGTGATGTGAGCGCAGTAAATTTTCTGGTTTTGACTACTTGTCTTTAGTAATACAGAAAGGAGTCATTTATTACTTGTCTTAGGAATTAAACGGAAAAGGAATGATAAATGAACAAGTAGATGAAGGATTTTAAAAGCTGTGAATAAACTAGATTGGAAGAGTGACAAATTGTCTTAGCATCAGTTGATATTCAAGGTCTCACACCTTTCCAGTAGCTTAACCCCTAACTGCCTGGGCGACCATATATGGTCGACCTGAAATTTCAGGCTCATTTTGCAGTGGGCAATTAAAAACGTTTGACCGTTTAAAAGAAATTTACGGGCAGTTTTGAGGGTTAACTATTGAAAACTTTCATTTTTCACTGAAAAAGGTTAATATTTGATTTTCTAGAGGTCCTCAACTACATATATATACCATTAGTGAAGAGTAAAGCTTGCCAATTTTACTTCATTTCTCGGTTTTGAACAAAGCTCATCAATTTCACTTGATTTGAGATCTAAAAAATTATACATATTCATTTGCTTTGAAAATGGTCCCAGTGGAAAGAGTAAAGTGTTTTCATGATTTCCACCGTTTGAAAATTTAAACATGCAAGTGTTGATTTGGAGTTTTTTGCAATTTCCACTTATCAAACAAAATTGCATTCCAACAATTACAAGGTCGACTGTATAATGAGTTTGATAGCTTTTCATGTGAAATTAAGTTTTTTGAAAGTGCATTTTAGTGTACTAACACTATTTGTAGTTGTTCATGTCACCTCCCATCCCAAAAAACTTTTATATGCAAATTTCGCAACATAGTGGGGAGGGACAACACACTAAAAATAGAATGCATACTTTTCTTTTGTTATAATCTCACAACTCCTATTGAATTTTATTCTCAAAATTGGTATATACACTAACAAGCAAGCTCTAGAAACATCTATACGGTCAGATTTCGAAAAAAATAAATTTTGCTTCAGGGGGGATAACTACTCTCTTATGCTCTTTTTTCATAGGAAAAACACCCTTGGAAACGCTTAGGCACTTAGGGGTTAAGATGAACAAATTGTCAACTTCTTCTCTTTCACTCTCTTGGTTATCTTTCGCATGTCTTAAGTGTCATATTGTTCTTATAAATTGTGAACTCCTTCAATCGTGTAATACAAATCGTCTTTTTGAACTAATTGTCCAACTTAAGAGTGCTGCGGTGAATCGTTGTAATCTAGTGATTGGATTATTGAATTCTGTGATTGTTAATATAACAAATTGACGTGTTAATTCCAAGTTCTTTCACTGTGTGTTGTATATATGTGGTTGTGACAAATTGTGAGTGCATAATTGTATGAGTTATCGCATTTGGTCAATTTAATTGGATGCCTTTGATTGTGTTATGACTAATTGTTATACGAATTGCATAATTAATTTTAGTCCATTGAACTGCAAGTTTGCCAGTGTGATTTTCATCGTAAATTCTTGAACTTGGTGAATGTTATTTGTATAAAACAAATTGTCAATTGAGGGTTGTACGTGGATACTTGCTTTGGAACAATTTGTCAAACTGAGGAGTTGGAGCAGCTAGACGGAAGAATCATCTGCTAATTGTAAGCAGAAAATAAGCTCAGTGCTGGATCGTGAAGGACCAACCAAGAACAATTTATCCGGTATGAAATTCGTAAACAAATTGTTTGAATTATAATCAGCCTTATAATGCTATTGGACTAGTTGTCTCTAAATTGCAATTGGAATGCAAAATTATGAAATCATGTGAGGACTGATTATAAATCAATTGATTAAGATATCCTGTTGAAAGGAGCTTTGAGAGATAAATTGTCCATTTGAATATGATTAAATTATTATTTATCATGTTGTTGTAAGAACGACTGTAATGTAGATTGTTTTGAATTAGTGAAGGGAAAGAGGTGAGTGTAGACAAATTGTCATTGTAATTGATACTCGGGGAGGTCACTAAGAGTGTCCATTAGAAACCACGTGCGATCAAAACTTTGGACCCCCTATTTACTTTTTGAATTTTAAATAAAACAAAATTAAAAAAATATAAATAGATTTTCTTACTTTGAAAGTTTATGTTTTGAATTATTGATATTTTTATTTGTTAATGATAATTAGTTACAAATTTTTGAAGTAAAAAGATACACTATAGAACTGAAAAATAACTTTCACACCCCTTTATTATATAAGAAAAAATTGTCTAAAAAATGAACAAAAAATTCCTAAAAATAACTCTCTATTGAAAGCTCATTTTGAGTTGAATATTGATTCAATGGTCATCTAAATGTGTTCTCTATAATTTTTTAAGTTGAAAAGCATGCCATTTTAGTTCATTTTCAACCTCTTCTAGAAATCATTTCATATTTTATTTGAGTTTGAAATTTTGGCAATAGAAACCTATAGTCATTATTAAACAATGCTCAAAATTTTAGGTTGAAATTATAGTTTATTAGAAACCACTTGTTTGCACGTGGTTTGTTGTAGTAGAGCTAAGTGACCTCCCCGAGAATTGATATGAATTGGATATGATAAAAATCAAATTGAAATTCTGATTGTGTAGGGAGTGAAATAATTAATTATATGGATTTTTGTAAATAAAAAATAAATCCATGTATGTGAAATTGTTAAGTGTTAAAAACAATTTGAATTGTGTAATTTAAGAATCTACTATTCGTGATTCATTGAGACTAATTGTCACAATTGATAAGTGTATTAAGTTGTGATATTGTGAAGACAGAGAAGGACCAGTGAGAAGGACCAGTGGTATTGTTGAGACGAATTGTCATTATAAATTGAATTAAATTATAAATTAGAATTATGTGTGTTTGTGATTGATTGTATTCTGTGTGTGATCGATATGTGTGAGAATTAAATTGCTTGATTCTACAGTGAGTGATGTCTTCAAGTGATTTTTATTGAGTGTGATTATTGAAGTTGTAAAGAGAGTTAAATTTCCCGATTGGAAATTCAACAAATTGTCTCTTGAGCTCTAATCGTTAAGTCTGAAGCAATTAGACAAATTGTTAAAGACTGAGTTTGAAGAGTTGAGCTGAACTAGTGATTAGTTCAAATACGATTGTGAATTCAGTGGACAAAATAAGCTCTGATTGGGTGAATGTTTAGTATGACTAATTGTCTTATCAGTTACCACCGTAAGGGTATGAACTGGTTGCTGTGTGAAATTGAATTGGGATTACTTGGTAGATGTGAGTATAGTCCTGAATGAAGTGATTTGTTCTTAGACACGACAATTAGTCTAAGGATCAGCCTGAGTGGGTAAGATTAATAGTAAGTTCCTATGCTTTGGATTGGTTCCTGTATCTAAAATGAAATGTGTACTTTGACAAATTGTTGTAGCTATGCAGAATATAGTAAGCTTGGTGAATGCATTGCAATCATGCCCTACATTAGTTAGAGACAAATTGTTGTAGGACTGGGACTGGTTTCTACTCATCTAAACTAGTGATTAGGCTAGTAAATAGTCACTGGACAAATTGTCTTGGTAACGCAAATCACCAATAATTAAGGAACATGGACACAATTATATAAATATATTATACAATTTGCATTTGTCTAGAAGTAGATCATGCGCATGACAAATTGTGGTCAAACCTGACAAATTGTTGGAACTCTCCCCTAGAACACTAGGCAGGACTGAGACGGCATTTCACGCGTCCATAGCATTATTTAAAGGACTGACAACCAATTTATACAAATGGATATAAGAGTGAATGTATGTTTCCTTTGTGTTTGTGAAATATTGTAATAAATCTCATTCCAATCTTAAATACAAGTGACCCTAGTTACAAAACGTTAGACTATTTAACTATTCCCTAGATTTTGAACCCCTATACTAGTTCTTTGGGTATTTGCAGAAGTAGCAAAACTGAGACTACATGTAACTATAAATATGATTGATATTAAAATATGACTACAAAACATGATTGGAATAAAAACATGACTAGGTGCTCTCCAAATATGTTCCCCGCCCAAATTTTCCTCGGATTGTTCCCCCCCCCAAAAAAAATGTCACTACCGAGAGATATGATTGTAAAATATGACTAAAGCAAAAGTATGATTGGCAATATGATTCAACATTCCCCAAATATGTTTTCTGCCATTTTCTATAAGATATTTTGGCATTCCCAATGGGCAATATTTGTTTTCTTATAGTGAAAGTATTAAAACAATACTCAACAAGTCTCTAGGTACCTTAAATGGTGCTTAATGTTGCATTTACTATAATCGAATTCCTTCAAATTTATGAATGAACTATCAAGTTTTTAGTAAATCTTTTATTTTATATACTCTTCACACTTGTTAAGAAAAAAAATTCATATAATGAACACCTTCAACTTCACCTTGTCACCTTCTAATGAGAGAATAAATCAAATTATGTTAAAAATAAATAAAATTTATTCAAAATATAATTTATTAAAAAATATCAGTTCAATTTTTACAATGTGTATCCATCTGAATTAAACCCAAATAATTTTTTTTAATTCATTAAAAAGTCTTCTATCCAATTATAAAAAATTTGATTGAATAGGAACTTTTTTCCACAAAGCCTATCAAGTTATAGAGCTACAATTACATTTTAAAAAATTACTTGAGGTGTTAGATATAAATTTGCAAATTCATTTAAATTTTTATTAAGATTTTTTGTTCTCTGAAGTCTCCAACATCTAAAATCTTAACTCCTAAATGTTTTAGACTATCTTTTTATCCAAAATGCTCCAAAATTGCCATTTCTAGTACAATACCAAATTTTAGAAAAAAACACGTTTTTGAACACGTGTAGCCATAGGATCTTGTGATATGGTAGTTTGAAAAAGATGTGGAAAGAATTTCAAAAATTTCCACCATGTAGGTTGCAAGATATTAGTGTTTGAAGTGGAAAAAAAATTTCGCCCTGCGAAAAACCGGGCAGTTGTATAACATGCAATACCAATCATTGGTACCGTCTCCCCTGAACGTAATGGTGCGAAATATTCCATACCAAATCAATAAATACACATACACGTGTCAAAATGTGTAAAAGAAATGAAGTGAAGAAGTTGGTTCCTCAATCACAACCGCAAATTGGGTCGGTACCAATAAAACTTTCAAATTTCAAATAAAACTTTCACCAAAACAACATATAGTTCTTTGAGACTAAAGACTTCAACAATTACAGGAGGCAACCCATTCTTGATCACTAGGGTGGGGTAATTCCATGTAGGAGGTGATTAGCAACCATTAATTATGGCACAATTTCCAACACAATTGTAGCGCATTATGATTAGACACAAGACTCTCAATATCCTTGGTGGATTTTACAACCAACCCTTGGTTGAAAATAGGAAGGTTTATATGACCAAGATGGGTGGAATAGAATCTTCAACTAAAAAGTTCATAATAATTATGTATTGAGGAATAAAAATCTGAAAAAATTATGAAAATCTTACAAACTCTATTTCTACATATGGAAGAATTTATCCTATGATAAAATCTGCTTTGCAGATGCAAGTATTTGCTAAAGTGGTTAAATATGAATTGCCTCCCTTATATTACTACTCTTTTTTGGAAAAGCCATTCATGATTAGAGAGCTATAAAACTAGAATAAGCTCTTTACTTATATACACATGGGATGGTAGAAGGTAAAACAATCAATGTGGGGTATGTAAATTAGAATTACTAGGAGCTCTTATGCTTATAGATAAGGCAAATTAAAGTAGAAAATTTGAAACTTCATTTAGGCCTAAATATGTATTTTTAAATCTTTAAGCTAAAAAAAATTGGAAAATCTATCTAAGTTTCATCTCAATTTTTTTTATATCTCTAGCCTCCAATCAAAAGTTATGAACAAAATTCAGAGAGGGGTTAAATTTTTTTTTTTTTTTACATTTTCAAATATCCTCTCTGAATTTTAGCTATAACTTTTGATTGGAAGCTTGAAATACCAAACGAATTTTGGGAAAATTAAATAGATTTACCAAATTTTTTTAGTTCAAAATATTTTGAAAAAGTTATTCTACTATGTCTAAATGAGGTCTAAAATTCTACATCAAACATAATTTATATAATTTGACAATAAGCGGTCAAGCTCTCATTTTCAAATTATCCCATATCCTTTGAGGATTCATGGTGAACAATTGATTTTGATATAAAAATTAAATCTCCAACATTCATTTCCACAAATGTCATTGAAGCAATTCCTTTGTTGGGACATCAAATTTTTTGGGGATGGCAAAAGGTTAAATGACATTGTAATTTGATTCAAAGGATTTTAAAGATTTTTGGCAAATGATCTTAACATTTCTTTGTTGATTTGTTTGGCTAGTCCGAGATTTAGCAAAAAGAATAGTTTACACCATAAACCTATTGCCATGGTACCTGATACTAGAGCTTATTTTAATTCCCCATGTGCATGTTTTTTGTGGATGAGACCTCTAGAGAGGGAAAGGCAGCCTCTCTGAAGGCTACTAAATGTTATGTGCACTTTACAAGATCACATTTGTTTGAAAAAATGTCCAAAATGGTGATGCTTCTTTGGGTTCATTCTTCAAGATAAGTTGGCTACATGCTTGAACAATTTCAAATCATTTGAAATTGTACAATACATAGGGAAAAAATAGTAAGTAGAAGGAAGTAGAGAATGATTCAAAATATAAAATTGTTGAGAATTTAGTTATGGAATTGAAAAATGCCAATTTCAATGATGGAAATATTGTACTCCCTTTGTCCCAAAATGATTCTCGACAATTTGTTGAGATTTTTTGAACCAATTTCATTGATCATACTGTAAAAAACATAATTAAGAAAGGTTTCAAATGTTATATCATTAGAATCAATGAAAAACATTGCACATATTGATTGCAACCTAAATAAAATTAATCATAATGAAGTATCTTTTTGACCTAATCAAAACAACCTTAAAAGAATATGTCATTTAGAGTGAATAATCATTTTGGGACAGAGGAAGTAATGAATAATTTACATCCTATTTTTAATATGTATATTAATAATATTATTATTTTTATTTTTATTTTTATTATTATGTTGAAAATTAAATTAAATAAAGGACCTCAAAGTTTATTTTAGAGTAGAAAATCCATAAATGCCCGCAAATTAAAATTCTTGAAAACTTTCATCTCATTAATCAAAATGGAATGATTCAAAGCTTTCTAAATGTATATAAATTTTAAAAAAAAATTTCATTTTCATTTAAAAAAAAAGATTTTTCAAGGAATCTTTTGAGCTGCCCAAGTTGCTTGCCAAATGCTAAAAATTACATATCATACAATAATTTTTTAACCATGTAGTCAAAAGGTATGAAAATTGTTGGACCTTAAAGAATAATCTTGTCCCCTTATTGTGTGAAAATTTCAAAAAACTAAATAAAAATTTCATTTGAAGTAAGCAGCCCAAAATTGCTATGTTACCAAAAAAACCCAGAGTTTGGTCTTCTAGGGATTAATGAAGTTGTTAATAGTTGTGCAATGGATAGTAGAACCTTAATTTTTGAATAATTAAATATAAATATTAATTGTATTTTTTCAAATTTTTAATTATAAATATATATATTTTTTTAAATTAAAATTTGAAATATTGAAGATTTAATTAATTATAGAAAGAATTTTTAATTTTGGATTCTAAATCTTATTTGTAAATATTGATGATAGCAATTGTAAATCAAACTGTACAAGTTCTGTTTATAAACCAAGGATGGTTGCAAGCTATAGTCTAGTAATTCTTACCTCCTTAAGGACTAGAAGATAATCCAAATTTTTACAAATTGTGAAGATGTAATATAAAATGCAACTTAGAATAATAATTTAATGATGTCTCTAAGAAGATAGTTGTAAAATATAATCAACATATTATATCCATATGGTTAGATCAACTAGTACACAAACCAATATTCTTTTATAGAATTTGAAGCCAAAAATTGAAAATCCCTTTTAAAATTGACTATAGATTGAATATTTGTGGTTCTCACAAGAATCTTTTTTCTTGAAGTTCAAAATGTCAAGTTCAAACCATTGTTATTTTTGAAGGTTTTTATTTTACTTCTATATTCAAGTCATTTTTGAAGGGTCATTTTTTGAATTGAAAAGGTTATTTTTTGAGGCTAGGCCTACCAATGCTTATTGAATAGTAAAATATTTGCAAAGTAAATTCTCTAAATTTTAAAGAATTAATACATGAATATTAAAAAAACAATAGATGAAAAAAATCCATTTATGTGTGTTTTGGATGTATTTGTGTTTATTTGTTGTTCAAAATTTGAATGCTTGGTCCTTTAGGGATGAAACAACTTTTTGTGCACTCTTTTGCACTCGAAGAGTACTCTTGTCTATTTTGACAATGTTTTGATCTTGAAATCATTTTTGAAATGCTTAGCATTAGACTATAACAAAATTTAAAAGATTTATTTTTTCAATAATAGTGTATTTAAATTTAAAACTTTCAAAAAAAATTATCTAGAAGTTTGGATCAATTATGTGGGTTATAAATTGTAGTCTTTGGTTCAAAAAATTTGAACCTAAAACCCATCATACGACTCTAAAATATAAATTGAACGGATTTATTTTTGTCATGTTTCATCAAATATTTCAAATGCAAGGGCATCAAGAAGTAACAATTTTTTATGTAGCAACCTATACTCTCTCTACAACAACTATTGCAATTCCATGCTTTCAATTCCAAAAAAATATTCAAGTGTTGTGAGAACCGACATCATTTGCATGTTTGTCAGATTGTGAATATTTTAAATTCTATAAATGTCAACTTCCTTCAATTTTTGTGTACAACAATTAAAAATGATGTATACCAATAATCCAAGGCGCAAAGAGTTGTTTTGTAGTTCTAAGAAAAAATTTACAAAATATGGAGTAATTCCAAATTACAACTTACAAAACTAATTTTTTGACATGACTAACTTTGAAATTAATTTTTTCAATACTAATTTTTTCTTCAAATTTTTATAGGAATGTGTGGCTATATGTTATATACTACAATTTTTGTATATCTACTTTTGAACTTTGACCATTGATGCTTATAGTATGGTTGTTTGAATGAAAAAGTTTCAAATCCATGTTTAGTTTTGTTTGTCACTGTAAGCATTATTTTCTTTTTCTTTTTCATGTAATCTCTTACATGTCTTGTTTGAATTTGTAGAGTCAATTATATTTTAAAAATTGATGAAACTTATCAAAATTTTGGCTCTTTCTTCAATTTAGAGCAAAATTCCAAGAAGCCCCCAAAAGGCCTTGGGCATTTAGGGGTTAACTCTAGAGCACCTTGACGTTCAATTTCTAAACAACGAAGAGATTCATATTCTTGTTTCTTGCTTGTTGCTGCTTGGATGAAAGTCATCCTAATTTGTGAAGATACTTTATCAAGTTCTTGTTCTATCCATTGGTTGGATTTGGTTTTACTAAAGTACACATTTTTCTAAAATTAAAAATGTGGAAGTATGTTAGGTGGTTGACCAAGCCAAAATTGCATTGACTCTAATTCAAAACTAAATTTGCAAAAATGAGGTCACAGATGTAAAAAAAAAAAAATTCACAAAAATCACCATGCCAAGGGAACCTTCTTTCAAATCCATTCCAACAAGTTTTACTCCAAAAATGGTAATATTTTGCTTGTAATTGAATTTTGAAGGAATTTTTAAATTTCCCTTTCAAAATTCATAAAAAAAAATAGCATTGGTGAATCTAACCTTACGACTGAAACCTACAACTTGAAACCTACAACTTTCATTTGTATATTAATTCCAAAATATTCTTCCAAATAGTACTTTATAATGATTTTTTCCCAGTCGTTAATTCTGGACAAGACTCTGGACGTTTTGGGGTTGAAATGAAAACTGCCACACACGTTCAGTTCTTGTTTACCGGTCCGGGCCCGGGCTGGGCCCCAGTTCGTGGCGGGCGTACCTTCCTCCGTGCCTTCGGAAAACCCCCTCGCTCGTTCGCGAGGGTTTCTCCGCGCTTGCTGCGAATTCCTTCACGAATCCTCGAGAGTTGTTTGCGCTGCACGCATCGCGTTATCTCGCACGCCCAATTTCAAATCCTCACACCCAAATCATTCTTTCAGGGTGCCACCGTCGTCGCCCTGTGAATCACTATATGAGCAACGGATTCTCGTCGCTAATTCCCCACTCTCTAGTAATTCTTCGTTTCCAACGTCCTCACTGCGTGAATAGATCGACATTTTCCGCAATTGGGCTGTACAGGTCCGTTGGGAAGCGTTTGGCGACAATGGCGGAGCCTCGGGTGACGGAGGAAGTGGCGGTGCAAGCCCAGAAGCAGTCTATGCTGGCGTCGTTGCAGAACTTTTTTCGATGGAGTCCTACGTCGCGCAAGGACGTTCTCGAATCGGAGAAGCGGCTTCTGACGCTTGTGAAGTGAGAAACGCCTTCTTTATTTGGTTAAGGTTTCGAGTGGATCTCTGGTGTGGTCATTGCAAGTGAAAATCTTGTCATGGTCGTTTTTGTTATAATGGCTTATTTCAGATTTTTGGAGAGGATTCGAATGGTATCGGAGTGGGATTATGTATTGAGGGTGGTGTTGGTGTCACAGATGGGCTATAGAATGTTATGTATTGAGGACGGAATCTGCTGTTAGTAAAGAGTTATGTAATATTTGATAGTAAACAAGTTTAGGTCACGTTCTTCTGAGAATGTTGAGAAGGGATATTATTGTTATCATTTTCAGCGAATGAAATGCAGCAAATTTGTTTTCTTAGGAAAGGCGAGGGTGATTGGCAGCATAATAGTGAACAGAAAAACGTGTGTTGATTTGTTCTGTGTTGAATTGCTCTTATGTGAAGCAAGTTTTGTCTGGCTTGCTGGACGGAGATTCTTAGCCTACGGGTTGCAATGTTGGATGCTAATTTTAGCTCATGTTTGAATGCCAGGACTCCGCATGTTGTAGAGCAAGTGAACATCGGATCTGGTCCTCCAGGCTCCAAAGTTCGGTGGTTTCGATCTACCAGTAATGAGCCGCGCTTCATCAATACGGTCACATTTGATACGGAGAAGCCGGATACACCAACAATAGTGCTTGTGCACGGCTATGGAGCTTCACAAGGATTCTTCTTCCGGAATTTTGACGCATTGGCGTCCAAGTTCCGAGTTATTGCCATAGATCAAATTGGGTGAGCTATTATGTTTCTGTTTTCAGAATTTTTTATATGTCGTGGTTACGATTATATTTGCAACATATATGTGATGCTTCTATCCAACCCTGTCACATGGAAACTTAAGTTTTGGCATGCTCTGGAGATGCTGTATTGAGCACTGGTTGGTGATGTTCAATAGCAGTCTCTGCGTAGGTTTGCATATTCTAAGGATCCTGATGAGTATCAAGTTCTGAGTTTGGGCATTTTCTTATCTTGTATGTCAGGTGGGGTGCGTCGAGCCGTCCGGATTTCACTTGCAAAAGTACAGAAGGTAAATACTACATAATTTCTCGACATCTTGGCCGAAGTCTCTTATTTGTAAGGAGAAAATCTAAATATTCACAAAGGGGTCGTCATGTGACGTGTGATGTTCCTGTTGTGTTTGTTTTACGGTTCTGGTCACTCAAGATATGGCACTCCCTAATGTGAAACATGCATCTAATTTTGTATCTTTGCTGAACTGATTGACTAAGTTTATGAGCTTCTGCTTATGTGTTGAAATGGATTTTGTGTTAATGATCGATTTGTTACGTTTGATGTGTTCAGAGGCAGAATCATGGTTTATTGACTCGCTGGAGGAGTGGCGGAAGGTGAAAAAACTAGATGATTTTATCTTGCTAGGCCACTCATTGGGAGGATATGTCGCTGCACGATATGCTTTAAAGGTTTGTTCTTTGTCTTCAAACGAGCTTTAATCTGTCAAATGCCATCATTGTAGAATATTGATGCTCAGCTGTGATTTTAACGATTGTTATTCTCGCTGTTTCTTACTTTTTTGTGCGTTTCTCTAACCCAGCATATACAAGTTGAGAGGGTGGGGTATTTTTTTAAGCAATCTTATTTGTGTTCATTCTTTGTGTAGTATCCAGAGCATGTGAAGCATCTGGTACTTGTGGGTCCAGCAGGCTTCAATGCCGGCTCTGATCGACTTATGGAATTTAAGTCAACTTGGAAAGGTGCTGTGGCGAACTTCATTTGGGAATCCAATTTTACTCCACAAAGAGTCGTGAGGTAAAGCTTTCGAAACAGTTTTCCATCATTTTGAATTCCAAGTGCAGAAGTCCAGTAGTTGTTTATTTTGGAAATTTTTGAGCTCCCAGGCTTATTAGTCTTCCCCATGAAACGGCATTTTCATCTTGGCAACTTGTGCGTACAAACCATATAACGTTATTGCAGAAGTAGTTATATGTGACTTGCACTGTTTGCAGGGTTTTAGGACCGTGGGGTCCGGACTTGGTGAACAAGTATGCAGGAGCACGTTTTGGGGGCAAGTATGGATCTGGCGTAACTTTAACTGATGATGAGTCCAAGTTGCTTTCTGGTATGCTTGACCATTTCCGAGTTCAATCCAATGCACATGAGTCTTAACAATTTTAGTGATTTTAGCAATGGTGGTTTTTTATCAGCCCAGAGCGAATGCACTCATTCCTAATATTTGAATCAGTTGTGGAGGTGCTAACTTGTTAAGGATGTCACGAATTTAATCATAGTGTGGTACTTATCGCACATCATGTAACATAGTGATACTTCTTATTCTATGTTGTAGTTGTTTGCTAATACTTGCGTCTTTATTTGCAGATTATATGTTTCACACTTTGGCAGCTAAAGCAAGTGGTGAACTTTGCCTGAAGTACATATTCTCTTTAGGAGCACTAGCCCGAACGCCACTTGTGGACAGGTATGGATGTAGTGAGGCTTCACCCAGTAGTGCGCATGAATCCACTTTCTATGGTGTTCGTGGTCCATGTTTGATTGACCTTTTCAGAATTTACCAAAGCATCTTGTGATTACGCTTTCATGCGGCACTGGTTGTGCGTTGCTGTTGGTTTTGATTTACTTCATTTCTCATTTGTGAGACATAACGTGAAAACACCCCAAACCGTCAAAACAAGGAATTCAGCATAGTTGGAGGCACCTTTTTCGAGGGGAAAAAACATTCTTATTGTATTAGCAATCGAAAATTATGAATTCTAAAAAAAAATTAGAATTTTTGGATCAGAAATGTAGTTACTATGAATTTTCAAAGTGGAAGTCCACTAGGTCACTGAAACCGCCATACAGACTCGTCTTTAAACCGAAATCTAGAGAATCAGCAGTCAATCACTCACAATTAAGTATGGGAACAGTTTAATTTCACTTTTGGTGACACTTTCAATAGAAGTCTGCTTGTCAGAAATGGGTTCACGTATGGTTTGGGTGTTTTCACCTTAAAAGTTGGGAAATATCTAAAAGTAAGGAATCGTTGTGACATGTGCAGTGCGCCGGATTGGAAAGTGCCAACCTCATTTATATATGGCTTCGAGGACTGGATGCACTACACTGGTGCAATTGCTGCTCGTGAACGAATGAAGGTTCCTTGCGAAATTCTTCGTGTGCCGCAGGTATGTGTTATTTTTTATATTCGAGGCCATGTTCAGAATATTCTAGTTATCATTATGATATAATCACTGATGAATGCTCGAATATATTACAGTTTCTGGCACCATGAAGGCCACATATTAGCAGCAGTGTAGTTGATTTTACATCATTTTTGACACCACTCTAGCATTACAATTTTGTAGATATTATCTGGGCCTGTTGTATTTCAAGCTGAGTTTTGTGCAACCTATAACTTACCTTTTCTGTTACTTATGGCAGGGTGGACACTTTGTGTTTTTGGACAATGCACCGAAGTTTCACGAGTCATTGTTCTATGCCTGCCGACAGTACTTACCTGGAGGATCAGAATTTGAACTACCTAAAGAAATCCTCGAAGTTTAAGATCACCTCGGAGTGCTTCAACGCTATCCGAGAGAAAATGCAAATCTCTATTTGAGATATTGCTTTCATAAATTGTGAAATGTTTCTCAGTAGCTGAATTTAGGCAGTTGCAATATGGGTGTCACTATTTGGTCCTCTAATTGCGTGTAGTAATAAGAGGTGTCAAAATCATTTAACTTATTGATTACAGGAGAAATTTGAAACAGCTTTCTGGCTGGAACGTGGAAGCAAATTCTATTATTAGTGAATTCCATTCGGTTTAGGGTTTAGGGTTTAGAGTTTCTTTGGCTGGGACAAATGCTGAGAGCTCCGTTGCTCCTGCAGAGCATGACATTTTCATGTTGCTCCCATATCTAAACTTTGGTAACAAAGTAGCAAAAGCGACACAGTACAATTTGAAAGGAATGTGAGCAAGAGGTCAAGCCACTCGTACATGTTGTATAACATTATTACTGTAATATAATGCGTAGACTTCATTGAGGATAAATTTACTTGAAGATGTGACATGTGAAAATTGCATGTACTAGAGATATGCGTAAAGCTCTCCAAACCCATACAAAGGAGGTATGAGATTCGAAACTTTGCACAGAGCTTGGAAACTCCGCATCAAACTGACGAGTAAGGTAGTAGGTCCATAAAGCGACCATCTAAGGGCTGGAATTGAATTTTGGGGAGTTGATATTTCTTGAAATATTTTTCAGTAAATTTTCCTTCATAGAGAAGTAGAATTGGCATCTAAACCAAGTCATTTCATATTTTTTGGAGCTTTGTGGAATTAGTTGTGAAATTTTTGAAGTTGAATTGGCATAGGGCTCCAAAACCACCCACCTCTTAAAATGTACATTGTTTGTACATTTAGTGAAGGCTATGAAAAAACTAAATGTACAAATAGTGTACATTTTAGGGGGTGGGTGGTTTTGGAGCATGTGCGCTTTTAGAACCTCCTACCTTACTAAGCAAATATCTCTACTTAGGTTAAAACATCCAAACATGTCGTCAGTTTGATGCCAAGTTTGATGTATCTTCAAAATTTAGCATCATAGGAAGCAGTTTTTCAAGAAAAAACACTTTGGGAAATTCTGAATAGAATTCTAAATTTTTTATTGAAAATTAGAATTTTTGGATAAGACATGTTTTGTTATTATAGTCAATTCTTAAAGTGGAAGCTCCAATAGGTCATTGAAATCATCCCATAACCTATTCATAATACCAAATCCAAAAAATTAGCAATCAACCAGTTGCAATTAAATATGGAAGTGAACTGCACCTTTGGGAACATTTGCAATAGAAGTCTACAAGTCAAGAATGAATCTATGGACAATTTTAGGTGTTTTCACCTTTTATCCATTTCAATGTGGAAAAGTCTTCATAGTGGTTGCAAAGACTACAACAAGCCTTAAGACCTTGCTTAAGACCCACAAAAGAGTAATGTTTGACTCAATTGAGTGGAGTGCCATTTCAATGCAATTTGCTCAACACTGTAATCAAATTTTCCTTTGCACGACTAATTGTTCATTCTAGGGACATTGGGAATTTGGATAGGTAGTTACAAAGTAAAAAATGAACAGATGTTTAAAAAAATTTAACTCAAGGTAGGGACTCTTAGTACCTTGGTAGGGAAATAAATTCAATCAAGTGCCTGAAGATCAAAGAGTTTTGCTACCCAAAAAATTTCAAGCAGTTTGGGTAGTAGTGGACAAAAGTTATGAGCCCACGTGGCAAGAGTTGGATAACGTATGTGCACCTGAAAGTGACACTCTCCTAATTGCAACATCTATCTACAGTTGTCTACGACTTCAAGCTTAAAATCTTGGACAATTGTAGATAGGTGTCACAATTAAAAGAGTATTACTCTAGGTGCACGTACCTTAGTCCATTTGCGGCAAGGAAGGTCTTAGCATGGGTTGGTGCCTTGGTGGAGTTAGGGGCCTTTTGATAGATCGTGCTTGAAAATGTCCCCAATGAAAAGTATACGTAATACTTTGTACAATGCAATTTCAAATGTAACCCTCGAATACCGTGAGTGCCATTCCTTGGCGTCTAAATGACAATCCAATTAGCTATAAAGCTAATAAAGCATTTTTCAACCCTATTTTTTTTGTTGACCTTTCATGTTGGGTTATAAAGAGTTTCCAATTGAGTTTGTACTCTTATCAATGTTTCTCTTCCAATAAATGAAAAGTTAGTGTATTTTGGAAAACTGTTGCTCCTTGTTATAAATTTGAAATTTCTTCACAAAATGGTAATTTTTGAGTTTAAACTCCACTAACAAAACAAAGGTCATCTACTCTAGTGTCTATTCCAATTTGAATTTTGAAAAAATTCCTAATATTGAATATTTTATTGCAATTTGAACTTGGATGTATTTTCAATGTCTACTAAATTCTAATTATAGAATGACATGGAAATTGAGTTTACACTATGATGTTTCTCATTGCAATGTACACACATGGTAAAATTTCCAGATTTTTTGAAATAATTTTCTATTTGATGTGATTTTTCTTCACTTTTTCTTCAAAAATTCTTTGAGAAATCAATTTTCCACAAAAAATCTAAATTTTTTGTGAAGGCAGATTGTGCAAGCGATTACTACTTCTTTTGAGGTAGTAGTGTAAAATTGTATATAAGCCTAATAGTAGGGTAATTAGAGAATAATTTTTATATACAAGCCTAATAGTAGGGTAATTAGAGAATAATTTTTGTACATGTGGCATGTAGCCATTGGACAAAATAATTTCCAATTTCCTACATTGAAAACACTCCATCTCCGAATTTACTTCCTTCTTCCTCAGTTCCTTTCTTCTTGTAGCAAATCCTAAATTACATTAAAAATTTCAACTCCAAAAAGCAAAACAAAACAATGATTTAATAAGAGACTATAATTTTCCCTTCATAGTCTTGCAATCACCGCTTTGGACACCCTACTACACTACTTCAATCAAAGCATGATAAACCGATATAGCCAACACTTCCATCTTCAAAGTGCGACTGTTATTTTTTAAATGCAAGTTATCAATTATATTTCTTTGTGTTTTTAAAGGCAAGTGTCTTCTTTGAAGTTTGCCTATCTATCAAATATCAAATTTTGTCCATTAAAATTTCTTACAGAGCTTGGTTGATGTTATATTATAAAAATACAAGAGCTTTCAATTGTGCACCCAGGAAGGCATTCCACTGTTGAGAATTCTATACAATAGAAAACAGTTTTTGATGGATTTTGCATCAATTCGGATATTCATGCTCTGATCCTATAACTTTTGCATGTAAAGCCCTCAATTTGCACATGTTGCTATCAATTTAACATTCATAGATATGAAGATTAATTGAAGCAGCTCTACTATTAACTTTTCAATTAGTTGTCATTAACTAACTTATCTTTGAGAATTTATTTAAGACATTGGTAGTGTAAGTGATAAGTTGGTGTAATTATACAAGTCATAAAGTTTGGATACTCAAACAAGAAGCATCATGTCAAGGTAACCCTCGAGTGACTTTGCATCTACTTCAAGGTAACTGCAATTTGCAAAGTTTTAAGCTCTTTATAGAGAATATCAAAATCAACTACAGTTATCATGTACAAATTATAATTTCACACTATTGCACATTGTCGCACTTGATCTAATCAGTGTCATGGTTGTTGATTGTCTTCTCCAGCAACGTTCTCATAACATGGGCGGGTTTCAATACAATTATTGTAACCCTCACTTGCAATTTTGTGAAGGCAGACAAATGATTTGAGCAGATGGAGCACTTGTATTAATGGCTTTTTAAAGTCAAATCGCATGGCACAAAGGGTTATTGTGTTTTTTTTTAACCCGCACGGCTAGTGATTTTCTAAAGGGGATTATTGTTTCCTTTTTGAATCACACAACCATTGATTTTTCAAAGGAAGTTATTGTTTTTTTTTTGAATTGCACGACTATTGATTTTTTAAAGGGGAGGATATTGAGACATTGTGACAAGCAGTTATTGCCTCTTTTGAGGTGATAGTATAAAATTATATAAAAAACAATAAAAAACATACATGATTTATAAGAAGTTTACAATGTCATTTTTCTATTGGTTGTAAAAAATTTATAGAAATTTTGAGAGGAATGTAGTACCCACTCAACCCTAAACCCTAATCTCTTCAACAACCTTGTCTTCAATCTCATGTTTCCTTCTCCGTCTTTGTCCCCTTATGTTTTTTTCCTACAATATTTGAAAAATATTAATTATACAACTATGATAAAATTTCAGCATTCAAATTTCAAACACTTTGATACAAAATCTCTATTTCATTCCATCTTTGCTATTATGATTCAAGTATCTCTACAAAAATTGTTGTGCCATTTAAATCTGTCATTGTAACAAATATGAGGTGCAATGAACATGCAAAGGCTCTTATAAGAAATCGGCACCAAAAGAAAACAATACAAACACTCTCGAGACATCAGATCTCATTGGACTAAACCTAAATCACATAACTACGCTCCTACATGACATCAAACAAACACAGAAACAAGCAACAAGCAACAAGCATCAATTGCTTTTCAAATCACAGAAACAAAGATGGAAAAGATGGCACTAAGATTCTAAGAACCCTAGACACTCATGAAAACAACGCGAACAAACAAAAGAAATTGACCTTCTCATTAAAACTTCCAAAAAAACCAGAGCCAAAAACTCTATTACAATAAATTATAGAAATATAAAAGCTCTTGGTTTCCTAACAAGATTAGAGAGATAAAGCAACATGCTACCAATGGGAGAGAGGATACTTGGAGACACAAAAAGTTGTATGCAAATGTGCAATGAAAATGCCCCACACAAATTCATAACCGTGGTAAAAAACGAAGCTCAACCAATAGTAAACAAATTTGATCAAGAGCACGTTTGATTAATTCCCAGCTCCACTCCTCAGCGACCTTAGAACCGGTATTCTCCATCACTATCAAGAATCTCACAAGAATTTCTTCAAAAAAATCTCATTTTCATTTTATTGCTAAGGAAGGTCGCCAACAACATCAAAATTCCATCTTCTAACCTACAAACGACAATTTCTGAATTTCTTCAATGGCAGAAAAAAATGGATTGTACCAACTAGAATTAACATGTTGTCCAAACCATTGTGAAAATAATCAAACCCTAAGCTTGGAGAAGAACCACGTGCTCTTGCTAGTCTTGAACCTTTCTTTCAAAACAACTTTTGATACCTGTTGATTGCTCTTCAAACGACACTTGAATGGGACGACATGGGTGGCAACGACTTCAATGATATTTTATTTTTTAATTTAGATTGATGGTAGTAGAAGGAGGTCTTTATTTTATTTTTGTCATCAAACGGTTGTTGATTTTCTATAGAGGAGGGGCTATTAAGACAAGGCTTTATATCTCTTCTCAAGAGATAGTTTTTTTTTTAATCGCACGATTGTTGATTTTTCAAGGGGGGAGAGGGTCGGAGGGTCGGGAGGGTTGCTTGTCTCTTCTCAAAAGATAGTCAAACAAGAAAACTATTGTGTTTTAAAATCCCTATCTCTTCTCAAAAGATAGTTGATTTTGTAGAGGTGGATTATTGTTTTCTTTTCAAATCGCGTAGCTGTTGATTTTCAGCTGAGTTTTTTTTCTTAGGGTGGAGCTTCCTGTCTGTTCTCAAAAGATAGTAAAGAAGATATGTAATTTCATCTCTGAAAAATAAATATAATTCTTTTTATACATATCTAATTGTAAAATGGTAGCAAACTATGATGGACAATGAGGCTTGAAATGAATGGCCATGGATCCATCATTTAGGGATTAAGGTATTCCCACTCATTCATATTCATAGATCTTCAAATAAAGAGTCAAGTGTCTAGCAATTGTTTTCAGAAAGCCATTGAAGTGCTAAAGTTGTTAACCGCTTTAATCCTTCAAGTTTGTTCCAATGTCTAATTCTAGACAGAAGGCAATTTTTTATGTATTTGATATAGAAAGTGTATGAATTTGATATAGATGGTGCATGCATTGAGATATATGGTATTGACAATAGTTTGTATTTGTGATGAGCTGAATTCTATGACACATGACACTCTCAATTTGGATGTAAAGAATGTTTTGAAGTGTTAGAATTTTATTTTATTTTGGTGTGAAAGAATGGATCACTAGAAATTACAATGCTTGAAACAAATGTTGCATGTTTCATTTCCGACCTCTAGTTGATTTCTTTGCTGCAATGTCTAGATTGTATGGTGGATGTTGACATTAACAAAAGTGGGGCATATTTTTTACCAAGGATTATAGAGAGAAAGAAAAACTATAAATGCCTAGTGCCATCATCCCATTTTCCAAGAATGATCACAGAATGTAGACAAAGGAATAGGATAAATTAGCTTAAGTGGTTAGGATTTTTTAGGGGGGATTGAAAAAATTTCTATGTATGAAGTAATTTTGTTTACATGTTTCTAACATTCAGATTTTCAAAAACAAATAAATGAGTAAGCTAAAAATTGCAAAAATTGGCTAGTGTATTGCCATTTTTTTATACCTCTTTGCATTGCAGGCAATTTAGAGTAAGTTAGAACTATAATTTTCTTCTAAATTTTTTCAATATAATGTAATAAGAGTATACACTATTGAATAGTAAAGAATTGCATTTTTATGTAGAGTAAAATTTCCTTCTAAGAGAGCTCAAAGTTTGTCGTCTTCGTTGAACAGGGATGAAAAAAAAAAATCTACAATTCATATATTATAATTTTTTGATTCACATGTTCAAATGGGCTGAAATCTTTTTTTACAGAGTGCTATAATAGTCTACTACACTTCGGCATAGTTTAAGTTCAACCAAAAGAGCTTTGATTTTTTATTTTGCTCAACATAGTGAAAATTGGCAATTTGGACAAGTTCATTTCAAAAATTCCCCAAGTTCTTTAGGTGTTAATATTTAAAACAATATAAATTAAATTAAAACTTAGATACTCAAGTATACCTATTTTAAATAAAACTTTGATTTTGATCTTTTGATAATAATCCCATTGTCTTATAAAAACATAATTATTCTTGGGATGTCCATTACAAAAGCTACAAGCTTTTGCTAAACAAAAATGAATTACAGCACTTGGATGAATCTATTTTTTCAAAAACATTATTAACCTATTTTTAGAAAAATATATATTTAAAGCATATTATTTGTAGTGTTGTCCCAATTTTTAACATCTCATTTAAAAAATTTATCCCTCCTAAACGTTCATTATACTCCCAATACTATCAAGTGCAACAAATTTGTAGTCAATTTGTGAAATTGAAATAATATATTGAAAAACATTAAAAGAAAACCTTGTAAATACCATAATTTATTTTTCTAATGCATTCTTAAAAGAATTAAATTGGATGCTAATGTATTACAATCTCCCAGTTGTAGAGGATCCAAACCTCCATTTGAATGGGTATTTAGGTTGGTAGAGTCTTATCTAGGTGAATTCTTTAGAACCTTGGGCGACTTCCAAGTGAGATGAGAATGAAGAAAATCTTTTATGAACATTAGTTTGTAAGAAATTTGAGAAGTAGATTTGATTTTTTGACCTTATATAGAACAGAGGAAGGTTGGTCACTGGGAGATCTCACAATGGTCATCAAGAGATAATCTAAAACATCAAGAAACCAATAGAAACATTGAGAGATCTCACAATGTTATTATCCTATGATCTTAGGATGTTTAGTCTAGAATTCATTGAATAGTCCAAAAGTAATTAAATGTGGTATTTTACAATTATTAAATGTATTGATCATCTACATAATCAAGTGAGGTTGAAGCAAAAAACTCTAGAATATCTTATTAAAAAAAACAATATTTACAAAAGAAAACAAAATTATTTTTCTTTCTACTCTCTAGCTCATGTATGTGGCCACATTGACAATCTTGATACTTAGCTTTCCAAAGATAAGTCATCAAGGATTATAAGGGTTCCTATGTACTTCTATATCTTCCACGCATCTTTATCCATATCATACAAAGAGTGATTGACATGGTCACATATAAACATACAAACCATCCATGTGATAACGTATTTTCAATATCAAAATTTGTCATTGGTTATCTATAAAAGAATTAGTGGCATCTATTCAAAATTTGAATTGTAATTTTATACAATTTTTTTCCAGTTTCCAATTTTCAATGTAGACTATATCATTATATCAAACTAAATCAATTTGTAGGCCTTGGGCCTTAAAGGATTAACCCCTAATGGACCAACATGTGTTTTTGGGCAAGTACATGTGACTAGAGATATGCATATTTCAGGCATTTTAATAGGAAGTGGAAACAAGGAATATATGTCATATGTACTATATTTTGTGACAATTGGAAATATGAGTCAAAAGTTATGGCCAGATATGTTACTTTTTTTCTCCAGCCTAGCAATCCAGGCAGATAAAAGAAAATTCACGTTTTCCATAATCATAAATTTGAAATTGGTTTTCTAGAGTTATATATACGTGGAAAGCTTTGAATCATTCCATTTCAATCTATGAGTCAAAAGTTATGCGGAGTTTTAGTTTGTGGAAAGTTATAAATTCTTTCCTCTAAAATAAACTTTGAAGTCCTTTATCTTATTTAATATTTTATGTTTTTTGAAAAAAAATAAAACATAGCATGTAGATGTTTATTACAACATTGCAACCACTAGAATTGGCATTTTTTAGTTCTATAACTAAATTTTTAACAATTTAGTATTTTAAATCATTCTATACTTCTTTCTACTTACTATTTTTTCCTATATGTTGTACAATTTCAAATGATTTGAAAATTTTTAAGCATGTAGCCAACTTGTCTAGGAAAAAAAATCCAAAGAAGCACCACTATTTCACAAAAAAGTGAGCTTGTAAAGTGCAACTGACTTGTTTTTGCAAAGCCAAAAAAATGACTAGTGAATTTGAATGCCTATATCTTGCAATCCACCCATTGAAAATTCCTGAAATTTTTTCTACATATTTTCAAGTCAGCATGCTACAAGATCCTACAATTACATGTGTCAAAAAAAGTTTAGAAAAAAAAATTTGGTACTTGCACTAGAAATGGCAATTTGGTGGCGTTTTTGGTGAAAACATAGTCAAGGAGCTTAAGGGGTTAAAGAGTGACCAAGTGAGGTTGAAGTGAACTTCAATCCTTTATTGTATTAAAGTTGAACTGAAACCCTAAATCCTAAATCCTTTAAAAAGATAGTGAAAGGTTACAATTCTCCTACTGTCCTTTCTTTTGTATATGAGGGCCGTATTGGAAATGCAAAGTAACTAATACAATTGGTCGTCCTCCTATTAGGGTCTCTCTTGTGTTGTATTGACCTTTGTCTCAATCTTTTCTTCAGAAGTTGTAATATCAATTCGTTTAGTTGGAATTCATTGTGGGTATCAACACGGTAAGAACTTCATTCTTGGTATTCTTGTGGGAAGTGTTGAATTCAACAATTGAAAGTGAATAGATTTTCAAATGTCCTCCATATAATTATGTTGGAATGTTTATTCAAACTAATATCATACAACATTATTTATAAGATGTCAATGACAAAATGACACTTATACCTAATGGAGCTAGACAATCAAGTTAAGGTCTTGATAAAAAGATAGTTGGATGTCCAAAACTTATTCGGAGGGTGACTCTCAAAAATTAATTCTCACTATATCACTAACCTCCAATCACTTAGACTAGTCAATTTGGATCACATCACTCTAACTTTGAACTTGTTTCCAAAGATGGCATCAAGTTGGTGTCGAAAGGCAACATCACTAGTTATATTTGGATTGATGGGCATCAATGGTACTAGTCTTTATGATGCCTACCTCATCTTCAAGCAATGTAGCATGTATGCACCAATATGAAACAATTGGATATGAATTTATTATTTATTATTTTGAATTTAATGCATGGGTCTAGTGAATTCCCCTCTTGAAATACTATTGTCATTAGCATATCCAAAAATATTATAAAACATTATAATTGTAATCTAGTTGCTAGTGAAATGACTTACAGAAAGGCCATTAGAAAAGCACGCAGTGACCGGCGGCTAACAATGATGACTGGAGAGAACATTGATCAAGGTCCGTGGTATGAATCTACTATGTTTAAGGCCCGTGAAGGACATTCAACAATGTATATTTTTCCTATATATGGCACCCATAGCTCCACCAAATTCAATGTTCGAGTTGTTTGCTATGAAGGCAAGTGAATCATTTTATGAATGCATAAATAATCCAGTTATACTAATTTCTAAAAATAATATATCCATTGATATATACTATAATTTTATTACATAAAATAAAATAAATGTAAGATACCATTATTGGTATCGGGGAAATTATTGGGATTGATTCTTTTAAATTAATATTTTTTTGCTTTGAAATATTTCTTCTTATTTTAAAATACCATATTTCCTATATATGTATATATATCCCCCAAAGACTAGCTTTCAAAATAAATAAATAAAATAAGATCTAGTGTAATATTATGTTTAGAAAAATAAAAGTTTATAAATTTTATATAAAATCCAAAACTTATATAAGTAGGACCTATAAGACTTATTTAATTAAAGCCTTACATTTGAATTTTTGAAGGTATTTTTCTTCATTAAAACATTCTATTTTTATTAAAATGTGTTTAAGAGATTACCATTGCAAAAGCTACAAACTTTTGTGAAACTAAAATAAATGAAATCACTTCATTGCATTAAATTGCATTATAAGGGATAGAAATGAAGCTATATAAAAATAGGAGTTACACACCTAAGTCATTGATACACATTATATAGAAGTTAAATGAACCATAATTATAATTATAATAATAAAATAGTTCTAATTTCAATAATAGCATCAACCCCTAAAAGATTGGGCTTTTAGATAACTTAAACAACCTCTATTGACTTCATAATTAAAAAAAATTGCATGAAATTTTTAGGATGGATTCTAATCATCCTAATCTCTGTGTGAAGCTTTGTTTCACATCATTCCAATAATTATTGCAAAATTTAATTTAGTTTTTCCTTTAACCCCTAAAGGACCAGCATGTGTTTTTTGGCAGTATATAAATCTTGGGCAGGTACTTGTGACTGGAGATTTTCATTTTTTTGGCTGAAATTTTAATACATATTGTGCGCAAGGAATATCTTTCATATGCACTAAATTTCATGACATTTGGAAACACGAGTCAAAAGTTATGGCCTAATATGTTACTTTTTTTCTTGGCCGGGCAGTCCGGGCAGATAAAAAAAAATCACTTTTTTCATAAACAAAAATTTGAAATTGATTTTTTAGAGTTATATATAGGTGAAAAGCTTTTTGAATCATTCCATTTTGACCAATGAGTCAAAAGATATGAGGAATTTTAGTTTGCAGGCAATTTATGGATTCTCTACTCTAAAATAAACTTTGAAGTCCTTTATCTTATTCAATTTTCAATATTATTTGAAATAAAATAAAATTATAGGATGTAGATTGTTTATTACAACATTTCAACTATTGGGATTGGCATTTTTCAATTCCATAACCAAATTCTTAGCAACTTTGTATTTTGAATCATCCTCTACGTCTTTCTACTTACTATTTTTTTCCTATATGTTGTGCAATTCCAAATGATGTGAAATTTTTTAAGCATGTAGCCAACTTGTCTAGGAAATTTAATCCAAAGAAGCACCACCGTTATGGAAACTTTTTCATAGAAAAGTGAGCTTGTGAAGTACAGCTGCCCTGTTTTTTGCAGGGCCAAAAAAATGATTTCAGTGAATTTGAATGCTTATATCTTGCAATCCACATGGTGGAAATTTCTGAAATTTTTACCACATGTTCTGAAGTCAGTATAATACAAGATCATATGATTACAGGTGTCAAAACAAGTTTATTGTCAAAAATTTGGTACTTGTATTAAAAATGGCAGTTCTTGAGCGTTTTTGGTGAAAACATAGTCATAGAACTTTAGGGGTTACTTCTATACCACCTTTCACTTTATCATTTTATTCTTGATGACTGTGATAGTTTTTTTGGTTAAATTTTTTTTCATATACTCTCAATATAGTTTTCAATATAATGACTTTCATGTTCATTTAAAAAAAATGCACAAGTCATAGGACATATGTGTGTTTTTCTAAAAATGTTAAAAGAATAAGCTTCACCTTTTGGTAGGGCTAAAAAAAATACGTTTTGAAGTTTAGACACATTGAATTTGTAATTGGTGGAGATCTTTACTCTAAAATTTTAGTATGATGTACTTGAATAAGTTAATTAAAGGATAATGTAGTTGGATTTGTTAAAAATAAATATAAATGAGGATTTTTGTGTTGCTACGCGGACAAAGATTTTGAAGTGGTTTTTGGTCTCTAAACATGAATAATCTTTAGGAGTTAATAATTCCATTTGAATAATCATCATATTGCCTATATATCCAAGTTGGATCTAATATTTTACTAATTGAGAAATCTCTTTGAAGAAGTTAAAGGACCATCATATGCATGAGTGAGTATGCTTGACTAATGGTATCACCTTCTTGATGACTTAAAAACTTACATGTATGTGGTGGAAAAGGCAAAGAGACTAAGTTTTCAATTTTACTACATGAGGCCTAGCCAAGGCCAATGGAAGATATTGGTATTGGAAGCACTCATTCCCCAACCAAATAAAGAAGATAGCATTCACATAGACCTTCTACAAAATCCTTAGCAACCTCACCAACTTCATGGCTTTTGTGCATTTGAACATCCACTAAATGAATGAATGTTGGGATTTGGAGAACATTGTTTTTCTCATATAGTGGCATAAATTCAAAATTAGATAAAAAAAGAAGAAGAAAAAGAATCTTTTGGCAGAAAATGTATTTTTTAAGAAGTTTCAACAATAACAGTGCCAATTTTGTCTTCTACAATGAAAAAGGCAATTTTCATATTCATTGAGAATTTTAGTTGTCACCTAGTATTAGATTATCATTGATGCAAGTGATGTTTTTTCATCACTTTACAAATGTAATAAATTTTCAATATAAATAGAAAATAGATTTAAGTAAGTGATGGAAATTCACTTTTCTTCTTTACCCCTAATTGCCCAAGCGTAGCGAAGCTCCTTAATTATATGGAAGACTGTTGATGGACAATATTATACTGATTCTAAATGATCAATCTAATGCAAACTTCAGTGTTGAAATAGCATTGCATCTTTTGCTATTTTTTTCTTCAAATATGAGAAATCATAGGCATATAGAGTTCTTGACTTGCAATTGAAAAATCTCAAATGATATTATTTGTAATCAAGTGCATAAACATGCCCAAAGTTCATTTGAATCTACAACCTTGTTTTATTGGAATCACAAACTTCTTTAGTGTGCAAGAGAGTTTACGTTCCAAAATTCCACTCAACTTCAATAAACTTGTGTTTTTGCCTCTCTTGCTTTCTCTCCCACTCCTCTTCAATATCTAACATGAATCTTTAAGTTGGACATAAAAGAATATCTCTATTTTGAAAGAAAAATTAGAATAATATTTCAATGATGAGTCTCATATCATATCCATGTGGTTAGATCTATTATTACACTATAATTTTGTTCCCACCTAGCATTTGTAAACTCTCGATGTTATAAGGCTAGACTTCCAAATAATAGGATAAAATCTTATTTGCACGGCAGTTAGGTTAAGAACTATCATATTGGTTTCATAGGTATGTGTTGTTTAGCTATATGACTCAAATTAACCACCAACTTTTGTTCCATCAAAGAACTTGCAACTTGTCGTAGACAAGCAAATCCTTCCTTCTAGTTGTTGCAGAATCTTGGTTAAGCATTGATTGAATATCAATAGATAGGTCTTAAAAAAGACTCAAGGAGCTTACAAGAACTTTTATAATTGAAAAGTTGTACAAAAGCAGATTTGCAAGGATGCATGAGTTGTTGTAGATTACAAATAGGAAGTAATACAACTATCGAAACTATAAATAATTGTAGAACTTCTTTGTGATTACTCAAGAAGCTACATAATACTTTTGCTCTTACACCCAACCACATGAGATTCTACTTAGAATATATATGTACTAAGCAATGTATAATGGAACACAACAATACATAAAGTGGAGCCACCCATTACCAACCAAGACCATATCAGTAATCTATAGGATATTAGAAAATTACTCTAGATCATCAACAAAATTGCTTAAATAATCGGTTATAGGTGGCTCTATTTTAGTGAAATAGTGTAGCCATTAATGCCACATATTAGACTAGGTGTGAAAGTACTATAAACATATTTTTCAATAAAACTTGAAATGAAAGATTGGAAAATTCTTCTAAAATTGATTGTAGATTGATGTTTTGTAATTTTAATGATTTTCTCATTTTGGATTCAAAATTTTTAGTATTACAATATTTATAGTGATTTTTGTACATTAATATATTATCCTGGTCAATTTTGAAGGATCAATTATTTGACTAGGAAGAAACTTTTTTGAAATCAAACATTCTTGTACCATATGAACTATAAAATATTTACAAGATAAGTTTTAAAAATTTGATCATAAAAATGTTAAAGAACAATATCACAAGAATCTACAAACATTCAGATGGATGAAAAATCCAAAATTCAATGTATATGTGAGATGTAAGTTGCATTCATCCATTACTTAAAATTTGGACACCTTCTACATGTAGACAATATCCAAAATAAAAACACTGTTGGTTGGCAATTGACATTGTTGGAATATGGAATAAGGTAGGCCTCCAAAATGTGCCATTGACTCTAAACTACCATCTTTACTTTGCATACATCTCCAAAGTGAATTGTGTACCTATGTAAAAGAAACTATTTCAAAATCTAACTTTGTTTCTTCATAACTTTTGCATATGATATCAAAATGCCATATTCTTTGGTGCGTTAAAACCTCTTTTTAATTGCCAATAAGAAAATATTAAAACTTGACCAATCTAATAATAATAATAATTAGGTACAAAAGCAAAAAAGAAGTAATTTGGTAAGTATCCACCTCATTCTAATAGGAACTCTTAGAATAAACTCTTACAATGGCTCTCATAAGTATTCATCCACTTCAAAATTGCCAAAATAAAATTTTCAACAAATTTTGAACATCTTAAAGTATAAATAGCACACTTTTACAAAATGATTTAAATTTTTTTTTAATTTTATTTCATTTTCACAATTCTAATAAAAAGTACCAATAAAAATATTTTTAATACAAGTACATATAATTTTTTTTCAGAAAATGTAAAAAATTTATTTATAAACTTCTTTAACTTTTACCTGATTTTTGGAATAAACTAATAAATATTTAAAGTGTTAATTTAGCCAATGTATTCAATAAAATTTGACAATTTGTGAAATTGTTGTCAGAAAATTCTACAAGGAATTATACAAGACTAAATAGTGTCTGGCTGGCTGGTACAGCCACTTTTGAGTGCATTGTGACACGGATGTCACAATGCACTCAAGAAAAAAAAGAAATCGATTTTTTTTTTCAATCCCCACTGCTGAGCTCAATTAATTAAAATTTTAATTAATTATTAATGAATTTAATTATTAATCAATTTAATTATTAATTAATTTAATTATTAATTAATTTAATTATTAATTAATTTAATTTTTATGTTTTCAACCCCCCCACTTTATAAATTTCAGGGGAGGGTGGGGTGACAATTGATATGGGACAAATCCCATGGTATTTCGTATCCGTATATTTGTATGTATCCGTATCCGAATCTGTATAATACATATCATATCTTGTACTCGTACCATATCCTGTATCCCATATTTATATCAGTATTTGTACTAGTATCCGTATCCATGTCAATATCCGTATCTGTATTTTTTAATTTTTTAAGATCAACGGTGTGGGAGGGGGGAGGGAAATTTTTTTTTTTTTTAATCGACAGCTCTCATTTTTTAGCACAGTGAGGGGGGGGGTATTAATTGGAAAAAAGTTGACAACCTCTTTTCACTGCATTGTAATTCCACTTAGTAAAGAATCTTGAAATAATTTACTTACATCAAAAGTTCTTTTTCACTAACAAATATGATTACATTCTTAAATTATTAAAAGTTGTCTTAAAAACATTTGAAATTTTGCAAATGTGGTACTTATACCACAGCAAGTCCAAATTCTGTTGAAAATCATAATCACTCAATTAGTTATGGCAATTTTAGTAAGTGTCCGCAACTTTTTAACCCCTAAAACTCTAAGGGTGTTTTCTGCCAAAAACCAAAACTATCACTTCTATTGTATTCACTTAAGGAAACCAAATTTTTTAATTTTTTGGGAATTCAACCATAGGATCTTGTACTTAACTTGTCTGAGATTATGTAGTAAAAATTTCATTAAATTTCACCATACGGATTGGAAGATATTAGCATTCAAAGTTAAACAAAAAGTTTTTTTTCAAGAAGATGCTCAAATTGCCCAAAAAATTAAGATTATCCATAACTTTCTCATCCCTAATCCAAATAGAATGAATCAAATCTCCACGTCTAGATAAAACCATAATCTCTTAAGAAAAATTCAAATTTTTTTTTTACTTTTTATAATTTTTTTTAGGCTGCCCGCCAATCTCCATTTCTTACTCATTGTGCCATAACTTGTTCATCCGGCATCCGATTGAAACAAAAATTATATATCCACAAAGCTTTAACAAAGCTACACAACCTCAAAAAATCTCAAAAAATTTCACTTCAAATTGAGACAATAATAGGAACCTACCCGGACCCACATTGTCCCCGGACCCACATTGTCCCCGGACGCACATTGTCCCCGGACGCACATTGTCCCCGGACGCACATTGTCCCCAGACGCACATTGTCCCCGGACCCACATTGTCCCGGGACCCACATTGTCCCCGGACCCACATTGTCCCCGGACCCACATTGTCCCCGGACACACATTGTCCCCGGACACACATTGTCCCCGGACACACATTGTCCCCGGACACACATTGTCCCCGGACACACATTGTCCCCGGACACACATTGTCCCCCGAGGGGACAAGCGGGGTTTTAGGCACTTTTAGATTGTAAATCCTTTCGAATATCCTATAAACATCCACCATCTAGATGTGGATGAAACCCTTTGACATACCCAAATAGCACTGGCAATTAAGCAAATTTGAACGCGACATCAGAATATCTACCACTTGAAGGTTGACTTCCTATATTTTCAACAACAATATGCAAATTCGGGATTAACCTAATATCTTTGCGATAACTACCAGAGAATCCAGTGATCTAAACTTAATAAGATCGTGGACCATAGAGAAACCTCACAAATTTCAAACAATAAAAAATGAATGTGCAATATGTAGGAGGCAGAATTGGTAAAAGAGGCAGCATCATCCACGAGCAACAAAGCTTTAAAATACAAAACGAACTCTGTACAACATTGGCATTCCAGTTGTTCCAGTGAAGTAAATGGAATTAAAAAAAGAGATATCTAGAAGTTCCAGTTTCTGGTTCGTAAAGTTGATGAATGCCTAGTAGATACGGACAGGAGATCCCATGGTAGTCTTCAGATACAGTACACGCACCTGCAAACAAAACGAGCGGGAAGGTCAGACGACAAATCTTCATGGACAAATTCTCCTGCAAAATAAAATTATGCACGAACTCTTAACGAAGCTTGAATAATTTATGTCCATCAATGAAAAATTCACAAGTCGATAGAACTTACGTTTTGCCAGTTCTTCTTCAGCAAAGACACAAGAAAGTTGACGCTCATTTGAGTATTCTGGAAGATCTGTTTCTCTTCCATCTCACAATTCCCGATGGCCACACCCATGCACAGAACCTTCTTCAACTGGAACTTCACCATCGCCTTAGTCTCCATCATTTTAGCCTCCAGAGATTCCTGGTGCGACACAAGAGCAGGAAACTTTCCTGCCTTATTCAATCCAGGGCCAAGCAACCTGGGAATCTGCTTGATAACAGACTCAGATGCCAAAAAAGCGTGGTATTTCTTAGCCAGCTTCTTCACCAGCTTCTTATTCTTGTTCATCTTCTTCAGGCTCTCGACATCCATGTATTCCATGCCGACCTTGTTCGCCTGTTCATGTAAAATAATGAAGTCATCAATAGAATGAAGATGGATCATAAGTAGGCATGTTCAAGTAACTGTAGCCAAAAGCAACCCTCCTACACCTTAGCCAAGATGTAGATACTCGAGATTACTTCTTATGTTGCACACATGCTGAAGAGAAAGCTGGAACCGGTTTTAGGAACAAGCATCAAATTATCCATGCATGAAAATAATCAAAAAATTGTGCGTAATGCGTGAAAATAGTCTAAAAATTGGGATTAAAAAAACAAAAAAATTATAATAGGAAAAATGTCGAGTTGCGTTAACCGTTGTTTCGAAATCTTGCGACCTTTCAGCAATGCATTAGGGAGCGACACATTATATGAACAGAGTGGCTGCAAAACAAAATTCAAAACAAGTACCTCCTCGACGTGCTGGGCGTCACCGAGCATACACACCCTCATCTTGGGACGAGGAATATGAGGCAACTTCACGGAGCCACTGAAACGTTTGTCTTTCTGGGGGTCGTAGTTCTTAAGACCAATCTGAAGTTCCACGGTCTCCGTAAACTTGCGGTTCTTCTCTTTAGCACCCCCAACGATCTGGGAGATGGCATCCCGGAGGACATCGCTCTGAAGCTTACTGCAGCGCAGAACACAAAATCACACTACCGTTAAACCCTAAACCGTACATCAAAAGAAACCCAATATGACCTCACCATAGAGACAAATATAGGCATACCTTGAATAAGACAAAGACGAGACGAAGCTCACCCCTCTTCAACAGAATAATCCATCGAAGAGGAGATCACTCCCCCGGATAGACACCCGGGTACCCATTTGGGGAGAGCGGCAACATCGCTGCTCTCCGCCCGCGGCTGGGTGAACCGCGCGACGAGAAATCCATGGAAACCAGGAACGAAGACCTCAACAGGAGAATGCGCTTTCGATGCGCCCTACGAGAGCAAAACAAACCTCATGGTTGAAGCAGAATTGAACGATCAAGACGGATGATGTCGCGACGCTGCGAAGGTGAAAGAGGACGGACGTTGAACCCTAGCTGGGACTTTGTGCGAAAGCAGGTTGGAGCAAGAAACCCTAATTTTGACTCGGTACCAGACCACACAAAACGGCGCATCCAGGGACTCGGAAATGAGGTCCAAGCCATGTTGCCTCGGTACCAGAGCACCGATTTCCGTAGGGACAAGAAACCGAAGTGGATAATACAAATCTTTACTCTCATGTGTCCTATTGCATGTGTCCGTGTGACACTAATTCCCGTCTCACACTATTTAAAATGAGTGCAAGCTTGAATATCACTATATTGTATTAATTTCCAAAAAAAATTAACAAAATTATAGTGACATTAGTTTCATAGATGACATTTAAAAAGTCTAGAGCATCATCAATGCGGAAAGGAATATGGGACCACTAGTTGAAAAGATGGTCTTCGGATACAAAAGAATGGTGCTAAAATATAGTATCTAAAGCTTATGTGTGATACTAACTTGTTGTTAGTATGGGCTCCAGGCACCATGTTCTATCATTATTCTTTAATGCCCAAAGACTTGGTCACCCAAGGTAGGTTTATCTTTTTCTTAGTGACAGTCAAATACTATGAGGGCTTCTATTGACCAAGTACCATAAAGAAGGAATAACTTTTTTCTAGTGAAAAGCGTCAATTGTGCTTCAATTCTCTTACATGTCTTACAAGATTTATTTACAAAAGATGGGCAACACTTTGGAGAATTTTGGAAGTGAATCTATATTCATTATCAATAAAAAGTCACTCTAAAATTTACATAAAGCTAAAGTATTTCATAACCAATACCTTCTAAATTCTTCACTAGCTGGCCAATAGACAATGTCATAACCAACCAAGTACAGAAGTAAGTCATAGCTTGCCATAAAAAAGAAATGACAAATTTGAAATGTCAATTACTCAAAAAAAGTAAGAAGAGGCATGCGAGACTTTAAAGAGAAAGTTTTTTGATTCATAAGAGGCAACATAAATTCCTTGAGCCATAGAAAGGTGCTACCAAAATCTACTTCAATTCCACCATCTCCAATCCATTCAAGGCAATCCAATATTCAAAAATAGAGAGAAATCCTCTTCCGATGAATGTCAATTTCTTTCCACCTAATCTATAAGGTAATAGCTTTATCCCTCTCTATCTTTGAATTTAGGTTTGATTCTTCACAATTAGGATGTGGTCTACTTTAATTTGGTTTATCAACTGATGGATTTGTTTTTCTTGCAACTCCTTTGATTTTACCAAGCAATTTTCCTTGTTGTTAGTTTAGGGGATTGTCAAATGGATTTTTCCTTGAAGTTCATAATGCATTGTATAGGTTGGACTCAACTAGTTTTCAACTTTTTTGCTAGTGTCTTTTCTAAGCTTTACGACTATTATAGATTTTTTCTAAATCAAGACAAATATTGCCAAATTTTGTAGTTGTTGTGAAGACCTTTAACCCCTCAAAGCCCCTCCCTTTTTAGTGTGATGTCTGTAGTTTAGGAATCAGCCTTACAAAATAGTGATTTGTGGAACCTGTGCTTTCTTTTTGTCCACTTTACTATTGATTGAAGTAGATAATTCATTTGCACATTGATTGAGCCCATTACCAAATGATTTCATTGTTCCAATCTTTACATTGTAACAATCAAAAGTGATTGAGTTCCTCGGCTAGGGTGAAATTCGAAGGGTAGGCGCACTTTCAGGAGGGGTGGCCATCAAGGGGGTGTAAATCACAATGCCAAAAATTGAAGGGATGCAGATGTGGTAGATAAGAATGCCCCCACAAATTTTTAGTGCAATTGGAGCATGAATGATGTAGTGCAAGGCATTGACATGACCAATACTTTGCAAAGTTGAGGCAAGAAGAACTGGCTAAGGAGGTTCACTCGGCCTGTTGGAAATCGACACGTGGAACTCCATCTCGGGCAAGCGCATACAATGAGAGTGCCTCCCGCATTGGATTCTTTGTTGCACCATAGCTAGCAGTCATCCATCGGCTGGGGCCAATAGAAATCCAGAAATCCTAATAAACCACCATGTCCAAAGATAGGTTAGAAGCTAATCTGGGCACCATTGGCCAATTTCAAGCTCACCACACATTCCAGAAATCACGTCATCCTAATTCTTTCTTGAAATTGGCCAACTTCCATTTTAACTTTTCTTCCCTACTAGATAATCTCAATATGCAACAATAGATCAAGCAAACAAAAACAATGTTTTTTGCACTGCACAGGCATTGAGGGGTTAATTTTGTTTTTTAGTTTCCTAATTGTAATGTTTGACTAAATTATTTCTTGTCACTAGGGAATGAATGGCAACATTTTGTTGTTGGTGTAGATGTTCAAAATGTGGCTTTTGTTCATAAAACTACAATGTTTAGATTTTGTGATTTTTCTTGTCTTCTAGCTTAGCTATTGCACTTTCTTGTTCTTCATGTTCATTTTTTGTTTTTAAAGTTTCTTGGAACTTGCCAAAAGTCTTGTATATCTACTAGTTCAATTATCTATAATATAGTCAATTTTTTGGACCCAATCACAATAAGTAAATAGTTGATTATCTATAAATTTATTTTCAATCACATGTATTATTAAGGTATAGTACAAACTTGTAGCACTACAAATTTGAATGGAGTTTTTTCATTTCAATTTTTAAAAATAAATCAAAGAGCTAATCTAATAATAATTTTTGTAGTAGATGATCTTGATGGAGATTTTGGGAGTATAAGCATCATTTAATGGCACCCATAGCAACACCAATCTTTTGTACACATATTCACATAGTACATAAACTCCACTTGTCTGCTACCATTGAAAGCTCAAGTTCAATGCATGATTTTCTTAGTCTTGGACCTTCTATTTTTAAGCAATAGATGAATCTTGCCTCCATTAGCAATTCTTCTATTCTTTACAATTGGGTTGAAATAGAGAGTAGAGACAATTTAGTAGACAATGTAATTGACTTTGAGAGTGTAAGCACCAGCTTTGTGCATTTTGTTAGCTCCTTTGGTGATAAAATAGGTGTGCAAGGACATATAGAGAGGGGTACAAAGAACCACTTGTACTCAATATTCACAGTTACAAAGCATGACAATTATGAAAGTTGAAGTGGAAATTGAATCAATGTAATTTCTAAGACAATTTCATTGGCTATTCAATGAAGCTACAATTTGGTAGAGAACTTGATCAAAGACTAGCTCTAAGTTTAGTTAAGGCATTTTTGTCTTGGATTATTATATTATAAACCATAATGCGAGACTCCATCATGTCCATGTCCTATTGGCAACACAAGTTTCCAAGACCTCCAATCATCTTTGCAACACTCCAAAAGCCTTCTCTATGTCTTTATTCACCCTTTTTTTCATCTTAGCAAAATACTATATTTTCCCCTTATAGCTCGTGATGTTATGAATAAAGCGACTCTATTGAAAATAATTAATCTATAAAAGGTAGAAACAAAGGTAGACTTTACCATTCACCTCAAAGCCCAAATCCCAAGCATCACCAATGAGTAGGTCCTTAATGTGAAGGAACAATCTAAAAGTTTGATGTTGTTATTCCCACCTTGTTAGCCCAAGAATAAATGTTAGATCCAAAGAGATTGATTTATAATTGGCTAATTGTCTCTGGATTGATAGATTGGTTCTGTCTTTGTCTTGAAATTTTCTATAAGCAGCAAGACAATTCTTCTTCCCTTATGTATACTATCCATTTTCCTCTACAAATCAAATTAAATAAGGTGCTAGAGAAATTTTGCTTTGAAACAATGCTAAATTATATTCACAATTTAGAGCTTCATGGCCTCTGTAATTTTGCTTTCTTTAAGGTTGTAATATCCATCACATAGATATATGCATAGATGAGTGACTCAATTTTGGCAAAAGTTCCTTGTTTTAAAAGTCCTCTGTATAGGTTGAAGGATATACATTCAATGTATGGCTCATATACTTGGTTGTACATTTATGGTTGCTAGTAAGTGTTTTTGTGAGGTTGGCTTGTGTTAGCCATTGATGGCTTGGTTGAGATGGGCAATTTGGATGGCATTGCGGTTTACATGCACTAGAGTTTGGATTTCAACTTTCGTGATGCTTGTCCTTTGCTAGCAATGTATTAAATTTGCTTCGCTTGTGGGAATTCTTGTGATTTTGTGTGAGTTCATGCATGCAAGTTTGAAAAAAAAGAATCAAGGACTATAAGTTCTCACTTTTTTCAAGTGATTTTTCTACTATTCTTGTAACTCTTGTAAGTAAATGCCAAAAAAAGTACCATTCTCTATGAAAATAATTGCATCTATTTTTTTCGTGGCAACTTATATCATAAGAGGGTAGCAGTGAAGAGGTGAGGTGGAAAATTGAAGTAGTTTGCAAACAAGTGGCTACTATAAGTTAGGATCTAAATCCTTACCTCAATATCTAATCCTAGGGCCTAAATAGTTCCAATGAAAATCTTATTTAAAAAACATTTAAGTAGCTATATATAATTTTTATTTATTTAGTACATTGGTTTTCATTTATTTATATTATTTTGTTCATTGGTTGTTCCAACACAATGCTAAAAATGATGATTTCTACACTCACGAGCTCGTCCTTTAGGGATTAACCTACCTTCAAAACCATGGTTATAAAGCCAGATAAATGTCCGTATACCAACAATTGACACAACCGTTCTAGAGTTTCAGTAACAAGCCCTTGTCTTCCACTAGAAGAAAAACGTGTCTATCGCAACCGGTATTCGACAACTACTTTGTGACTAAGTGTCCTATACAACTGCACTGTAACTATATAATCCATCTCTATTTGCACCAACTTTGACGTGTATATTGTTGTAGTTGCAAAGTAGTCATAGAATGAAGTGTAGGATTATGGGAGGGTAATAGAGTTGTCATTTAGAATTACTGTGAGGTATTCTATATACAATATTCATCATAGTTGTCAATGTGGACATCTTTGTAGTCTCATATTATCTACATTTGACTACAATTTGACTTGAAAATGAATGGATTGCGACTAGAAAACGACTATAATTTGACTTGAAAACAACTAGTCTTTGATTAGTCTTCGACTAGGAAATAATTAGGAAACAATTGCAACTATAAAATGATAAAAGTCATTTTCTAGTTGTTTTGTAATTATTTAGTAGTTGTTTCTTAGTTGTTTCATAGTTGTTTTCAAATCATTTTTTGATTGTGTAATAACAATGTTCCATATCACTTGTCAAGGATATCATTAGGTTGGACATATAAGACTTGTAAGTAGTTGTATCATTCTATAACGAATTTTTTTTAATAGAATTTTAAGATTTCTATAGTTTGTAGACTTCTATATTTTGTAGATTTCTACATTTATAGATTTTCTACATTTTGTAGAATTTGAAATCTACAAATTCCACAAATCACAAACAAGTTGCAAATAAGTCGTAAACAAATCACAAATGAGTCACAATGAAGTCACAAATGAGTTTCAAACAAGTCATAGATGAGTCGCAAACCAATCATAGACAAGTCGTAATTTGCAAATTACACATAAGCAACCATGTCATAAAGCACATTGATGAAGTTCCAAGTCAATTGCCGAATGAGAAACAATACCATTTTGCCTTGCAACTACAATACGACTAGAAAACTTGTCCGTAGCAACTAGGGCTCTCTAGATTATCACCAATCGCAAATGTATGATGCAACTCAAAACTTGTTGCTCTTTGTAGTTGCAAAATCATTCATTTTCTTCTAGTGTTTTACGCACGCCATTGCTAATAGTGAATTTCTAAACTCTAGATGTGCATTACTATGGGGCAACGGTTTAGATATTTTGTAATGAGCTCTTTGACTATCCGTATCCGGCTATTGTTGTGTGTTCAAAGGAAGCTATATTTCTATTCCATTTCATGGAGCGATCATTTTTGAAGTAATTTTGCAAACACGCTAAAGAACAAAGGAAAGGGAGGCGAGAACCAAAAGAGGGGAAAGAACGAGGTAGAGGACGAGAAGCGGGAGCTTGTTTTGAAGGAAGATGGCCAAGAGTACGCCCAGGTACTTTGGATGCTCATGAACAACCGTTGGGAGGTCCTCCGCATCAACAACATTAAGCGGTTGTATCACATCTATGGGAAGATGCATAAGAGTGTGTGGATTGCTTCAGACAATATCATCTTAGTTGAACTTTGCGATTACCAAAATGACAAGGCGGATTTGATTCTTAACTCATAAACAACGCTAGAGATATTTTTTGACCAATGAATGACAAAGAATCTTTCTATGTGGGACTAAAAAATAACTAATCATCTTCCAAATTATGTGTAAAAAGGGGAGGTCTTTTATAGTAGTTTGACTTCCAATGACTTCTTTTGAATTTTTTTTAAACCAATGATTCATACAATACTCAAATGGATGATTTCTATGGTCACGAGCCTGTCCTTTAATTCCAAGGATTCCAAAGTCCTTGTGGGGGACTCTTGAAATTTAAGATAGGCTTGTATGATGTTAGTTTTTGAACTAATTTTTTGAAACTTTTTTGGAAGACAAAAAATCAAATTAGCTTTCTAGGAATATAATTTTTTTATTACAGTCAATGCTTGGGAGCAAAAATCATGCCACCAAAATTTCCAAAAGCAACTTGAAAGGCAGCCTAAAAAAATCACAAAAAATTGAATATTTTTAGTTTAAATATTTTTCTCAAAGATTATATTGTTGTCTACATTTGATGATTTGAAGCTTTGATTCATTCTATGTGGACTACTAATGAGAAAATTATGGACAATTTTGTTTTGGGGGCAATCTAAGCATCTTTTAGAAAAAATAACTTATAAAACTAGAATGCAATTTTTACAATTTTTTCAAAAAAAATTTATAGGCAAGGTTAAGTTTGTTTACTAGAACAATCTCACCATTGGAATTATTGTGTTTTAATTCTACCTTAGAGCTATTAATGATTTATTTATTATTAGTCTTGAATCTACTTCTACCTAACAATTTTTAATGAGTGAAAATAATGAATTTGTTTCTTGAATTTTTTTTTCTACATTCTCAACTCAATACTTCAACATAAAAAATTAGAAAATCAAAATCAATAGAGCAAAAATTTGAAATTAAAAAGATTCAAAGCCAAAAAATCTATTCAAGCAAGGTGTAAAAAATCTTGGTTTTTTCATTTTCAATGCAAATATCTTACAATCTACGCCGTCAAAATTTTTGAAATTTTTCCTCGTATTCTTATACTAGTGTAGTATAAGATCCTAAGGTTAGATATATAAAAAAAAAAATTAAAGTTTTTTTCTCTTGCTATAGAAATAGCAATTCTGAGTGGTTTTTGTTGGAAAAAGGCCTTGGGACTTTAGAAATGAACCCTTAAACATTGACAAAGATATTGGGCATCCAATGGATGACAAAGACTCTTTCCAATAGGATAGAAATGTAACTATTCATCTTTAAAATTTTGTTGTGAAAAAGGGAGGTCTTCTATAGTAGTTTAACTTCCAATGAGTGTTTTTTGCAATTTCGTAAGTGAATGATTCACATGGTAACCAAAGGAATGATTTCCACAGTCACCCGTCCTTCCTTTAAGGATTAAGGATTAAGGACCAGCCCAGTGAGGCCCATCTATTGAAGGCGTTCGACAAATTGTTGGAAACTATGTGCCTTAACGAGGATATTGTTGGCGGCATGGATGATGAGGAAGAGGGCGGTGGCAATGATTACATCAAGTTCAAGGACGAGGATATCAGCAAGATATGTAAAACGCAAGTATTGTGATTTGTTTAGATATTTTGCAACGTGCAACATCGAGGGCAAGAGGGAGAATACTAGGCTCAACCTAATTTGAGGCGACCATATGTATATTTAAGAATTAGATGCTTTAGTACACTCGTTAATGATGTCCCTTCTCTGTTCTACTAGTGTGATAGTTGGTGTATGAATTATTATGCGATATGTACTCCCTCTTTGGAAAGTAATTGTCAATTTAGTTGGTAGGCAAAAGCATGGATGGCTTCAAAATAGTTAGCTCTTTTACTCTTTCATATATTTTGTCTAGCCTCTCATATAATTAAAGAATATTAATATTGCACTCATTTTTCTTTTACTTTCCATGCTCTCTTTGAAACGTGCAATGTCAGGGAAAGAAAGGGTGAATCTAAGGTTATGCGGTAGTATGTATAAGCACAAATAAAAAGCTTCTTTGTACTTCTTTATATAGCAATTGGTGTCAGGACTATTGTGCAGGATTTGTTCCATCTTTGCAAATTTGTTTTTCAATTTAATTGACAAGTGGTAGTATAAATGACTTTAAATAGTGAATTTTTGACTCTTTCACATTCCTTTTGTTCCAAAATGATCTTATTGGCCTCAATTTTTTGTTCCAAAATAATCTTACTATTGCACTTTGTGACATTGACAATTGGTCAAATTTGGCTATTGATAGCTATCTGGGACTAGCAAAACAACTCCAACCGATAGTTCCCCCTCCATCCATCCAATCATCAATTGAAAGACAAATGAAATGACTGAAGAAGTCAATCAACATTGTTTTGTTCTTATTTTTTGCATCTCTTTGAGTGTTGCCCAATTGAAGGAGATGAAGCTTTGGGAAGTGGTACAAAGGTGCACACATAAGGTAGGCACCTCCAAAATGGCACCTGACCTTAAAAGGCCATCTATAGGATGTGTACATTTCCAAAATCAGTTATGGACCTATTTGGATGGAGCACTTTCAGAAACAAACTTTGACCCTTAATAACTTTTGCATACAAAATGTCCAAATGCCACGTTCTCTGGTGCATTGGAACCTCTTTTCACTTGCCAACAAGAATATATGAAAATTTGACCAATCTAATAGTAGTAACTAGGCTCAGTAGCAAAAAGTGGCGGTTTTGGGTGTACCCACCTTAGTCTTGGGCCCATACCAACTATCCACAAAATGCCCCCCCCACTCAACAATTAAGTGCCCATTGGTGCTCCTTGAAAATGCCCCCAAAAATTCACTTTTCAATACTCCATAACTACACTTTGAAAAGGATTCCAAAACTCAATTTCTAGAATGCTGAGAATGCACTAAATTCTACTTACAACGCAAAACAAGTTTGAAAATGTTATTTTTAGCTTTCATCCGGAACATTTTGTCCAATAGGGAGATCATTTTGGGATGGAGGGAGTAATTTTCACCTACCCTCATCAAATTGATTGTATTCAAGCTATTTTGAAGCTTGGGCAGTGAACGTCAGTATGCTTTTCTCGTCTTCCCACTTCGAGCTTGATGTTTGTTCTTCATTGTGTATCAATTGCTCTGGATTGTGCTCCCGTTTGCAATGCAGTTGTCAGTTAACTTGGTAATCGGAAGAATGGATGAACAGCACACAAAGGCCTCTCTATCGTCAACCTTTCCCGGTAGAATAATCCAGCTGCAAAAGCAGTGCATATTGATTGTCAATTATGTGCATTTTCAAGACTTAAGCACTTTTGCCAACACCGCTTTTCATCTCCAAGCATGAGAAGAAGCCTTCAGTCGTCGTCTCCCGTGGTCAATTCTTCGACTTCCCTGCAAATCAGCTGGCCACAGGAGCTTGGGGCGCCTTGTAATACTTGGCCGGCACAAACGGCATCTTCGTCACCGTGGCATCATACGCCTTGGACCTAACAGTCACTTTCACTTTGTTGTTATTTTTGTGCTGGCCAGTAGCAATGTAGCCAATGGAGATGTTCTTCTTCAAGCAGGGGCTGAAGCCACCACTCGTGATCTCACCGATGTTCTTCCCTTCCAGATCCAGAATCTCACTGTGCGCCCGTGCAGGGGCACCGGTGGAGATGAAGCCCACCCTGCGCCCAATGATACAAATATGTGACTAAATTAGGCTAATTGTCTACCAATACTTTTCACTCGCTACAAAAATGGGAACAACAGTGTTAAATTTTAAACTTTAGTAGTTTTTTCAGCAACTTGTGCTAATCATGAAAAGCACATTTGGGACACGTACCTGCGCCGGGTCACACCGTCCTTGATTTGCTTTAAAATGGCTTCGGCTCCCAGGAAATTGGCCTCTGCACGCCGTCTCTTGCCGACGGTCCAGGCCAGGCCGGCCTCAATGGGGGAGATGTGCTGCTCCAGGTCGTTGCCGTATAAGCACAGACCGGCTTCTAGGCGCAGACTGTCGCGAGCTCCCAGACCAGTCAGCCGAACGCCTCCTTTTCCTTTCTCAATGATGGCCTTGGCTAAGTCCAGGGCGGCTTCGTCCGGGACTGAGATCTCAAACCCGTCTTCACCAGTGTAACTGCATCCACAAACAAAACGAAAATTTCAGTTATCAACCCTTCAAAACAATCAGTTTCAGGCTTCAAGAATTCTCATGTAGATTCAGTTCCATAACATTCTTGACCTGGTTGGAGGAACAAAACGAAATTCCAATTATCACCCCTTCAGAACAATCAAATTTCATGCTTTAGAAACTCTCTCACGAAAATTCAGTTATCCAGAACATTCTAGACCTGATTGGAAGAACGCCATTGTGCGAAGAATATACAAAAAATTCTTGACCCCATTGGAAGAGCATCCCTGGTGGGAAGTACATACATATTCTTGAGCTAGTTGGAAGACCATCCTTGTGGGAAGTATACCGTTACATTCTTGGGCCACTGGGAGACAACTCTTGTAGGTGGAAACCACAAATAGAGCCATAGGAAAGATGGGAGAGAATAGTGCAGAGGATGGTGAAACAAACGAACAGCTAGGAAAGAATGGAGGAGAACTTGCAGGACCTAGAGAGGTATCTTCGTGCACAAGCAAAAACAGACTCTCTGTAGGGATGGTTAGGTTGAAGCTCAAGAATGTTATGTCAGAGCTACATTAATTGCTCTCGCTGTTCATTTCACATCATTAGTTAATGGATAGCAGCAAGCTTCAGAGAACTCTATTCGCATGAAGAACAGGAAGAAGATGACCATTTTTTTTACATGAGAAACAGGAACACATACCCTGTACGAGTAAGGAAACACTCCGACCCATTGATGTCCATGATCTTAAAATCACTGAAGTACATCTTGCTGAGATCTTCCTTGGTAAGAGCCTGCAAGACTTCGCCAGATAGAGGACCCTGCAACGCCAATAAAGACCGCTCGTCATGAATGTGCCATCCCACAGCTTTCCCTGCATCCTGGAACGGCTTCAAATGCTTCCCCAAGTGCGCTAAATCCTTATCCCGGCAGCCCGCATTGACCACCAAGTAAATATGATCATCTGTAACCTGAAAAAACAAAACCAACGAAGTTAACTTCCACAATTCAATTCAATTGTGACACTTAGGTTATTTGTTATTGGTGTTTTAAGTAAAGATCTACTTAAACCTCTCAATAATGACCTACTTTAAGATGGGATTATTGAATATCCTCCACCTTTGCCACATTATGGGTGACTGCCACACTCTTGTTTCACTATACTCTATTGAATAAGGTGGTAAGATTCAAAGAGGTTTAAGCTTATCCCCAATTCTTGGTGCAGGGGTTGGTGTATTTCAGGATATTCTACGAAAGGTTGGCACCAAAATTCGGGATACACTGAAACCTCACCACCTGGGGTCCCAATTTTTCCGTAAGACGGTGTGAGAATTGTGCTCCATTCAATGATAGTGTGGCAATACATTCTAGAATGTCATCCCAAATATCAAAGTAGAGACGTTTAATGACAGTGTTGTCAATAACACCACCAATTCCACAATTGAAATTCTAGGGAACAATGACACTACGTAATACACTCCACCAATTCCACAATCACAATTCTAGGGAACACAAACAAACACAGAATACACTCCAATCTCTTTGCACTCGTCCCATCTATTTTCAATGGCGTTCTGAATGTGAGAGAACCGTGCTACATTCACTACCAGTGTAGCAACTATGCAAGAAACATTCTACCAAAGAAGGAAGGGCAAACGAAAGAGGGTTGAGCATAAATGACACCTTGGTAATGACTGTATCATCAATAACCCCTCCCGTCTCATTAGTAAACACCGAGAGCGTCCCCGTCCCCGGCGCCAGACCCTTAATATCCGCGACCACGAGCGTCTCCAAGAAATCTATCGCATCCGGTCCTTTCAGACTCAAGCCACACATGTGCGAGACGTCGAACAAGCTCCCGTGCGAGCGGCAATTGGTGGTGGACTCCATGATAGAGTCTTTGTACTGAATGGGCATCGATCACCCTGCGAACGGCACCATCTTCCCACCATTCTCCACGTGGTAGTCGTACAGCATGGTCTTCTTCGGCTCACCCGCAGCCTCGTCCGCGTAGGAACGTCGCGACGTCTGTAGCACAGCATTGCTGCTCTGCTGCCCTAGCGACCGGCGTACGGCTGCCCCGAGCTGCTGCGACACCGCCCTCCTCATGACTGGTAACTTAACTCACACAATGCCGTCCTCACAAACCCACCAAAATCCGAACCCCCAAATCCCCAAATGCGAAGCCCAAAGCCAAAATCAGAATCCCAAAGGCAAAATCAGAGCCGAATTTCGAAGCCCTGTTTCGGTGGATCTGTGTCGAATCTGAGCTTGCGAATGTTGAATCAGGCTACGGGACACTTGGGAGAGCCATTGAAATGTATGAATCTGTGAACCCCGAGAAGAGGGAGATGGAATTCTGGCAATATGGGAGTGGGAGATGTGGTGTTGGATTTGGACGACCAAGTAAAGGAGAGGAAAGAGGCGGCGAGGGGGGGAGAGCATGACGGAGGGATTCCTCCGGTTCTTGCGTCCCCGAACAGCGAATTTTTTAACGTTAACTTGTGGTCGTGCGACACGCATCCACAAGCTTCAGGGAGGCGCCTCGCTGGCAACTCCTGTTGTTTTCTCTGCCGTCTGAGTGGCTCGTCGTGATCAGAGAGCAGGGTGGATTTGGCGACACTTTTTTTCCTTCTTTTTTCACTGTGTGGCGACTTTTTCCGTTCCACTGTTGCAGTTTTGGCGAACTTCCGATTTTTAGTGTAAAAAAATTTCACTCAGGGGAGTCGAACCCCGGCCAGAAAGGCCTTGCCCGGATGCAATGAGTGAACCCACCCACCCCCAACCCAGTTAGTGAATTGTTTTCAAAAAAACTTAGAAACCCAAACTTGCCGGATTAATGGAAACAGGCTGCTTACATATCTGTTCCCTGTCGCACCGCCTCCTCCCGCCACGAAGCAATAGCCTTGGTCACAGGAAAGGTTTCCAAACTAAAAAAACCTTGTGAATACAATTTCACACATGTATCCACATGCCCTGTAAGGCGGTTTCGCAATTTCGACTTCATAAAACTCAAAGTCGAAAACGTGCGTTCGTCCTCTACACTGCCAAGGACCGCACAAATTGCAATTTCGGCCAGTTTAATGAACTCCGAGAGCCGGTTAAGCATCAATGCGTTGTGGCCAATACGAACCCACAGTTTCGTCAAAGGATTTTCATCCCGAGGTTCTTCTAAAAGCCCCTTTAGCTTGGGCCTTCATAGTCAGCTTGAACAAGGACATCTGCATCGTTAAGAGCCTCCCATCAAGAATGGGGTCTACATGATGGCAGTCGGGTTTCTCCTCAGTCCCGAAATTCACCTGCTTCACAACTGCAAACTCAGATTTCAACGTGGCCAGATGCAAGGGGAACAAATCGTCGCAATTATCTTGCAACCAGTACTGAGGAAATACTATTCCCAAGGCACACATGAGCTCAACGTGAGGGAAGTGGACATCAAGCTCGAGACTCAACATTTCAGCCGCATCCTTACACTGTGACTTCACGGAGCTAGTCACTGCTGCTAGGTCGTCCCTGCCAACTGGGAGCTTCTTCCCCAAGATTGCACACAGTGAGTGTGCCGGGTAAGTGTGATCCGCAATGCGGAAAGCAAGACTCTCCCCCCCGGTATTCAGATCAGTCACCCACTCCTGAGAAATGGAAAATGAGTGATCGTTGAGAATGTCATGAAACATCTCAAAGTGTTGTTTCTGCCAAGCCGTGTCCTTATCGCTGTACATCATGTACAGCTCAGCCTGACAAATTTTCATTGCGGCAACATAATCACTCACAAAGACGTGGTTAGACTGTGCAAACTTCATCAAGGAATTGATGGAATCCAGCAACAGCATAATGCAGGTCAAGCCCAGAAGAGTACCGATGTCACAAAGCAAAACATAATTTTGCCTTGCACTGTCCCTTGCAGCAGCCTGCTTCGCTGTGAGATCAGGTTGCTTGACAGCTGCATCCTGACACATTTGAACAAGTAGTGTTTTGTACTCGCCCATAACCCTCTTCAAGGATTCAAGCAAGGAAATCCATCGTGTTTTTACATTTCTGAGCATGCGGTTGCCCTCTGTTTCCACTAACTCGGCAAGATTTCGAAATTCTAAGGTACGCTTGGGGCTGTGCTTGAAATACGTATACATGGCTTGGCAGAGCGCCTCAAGTTTCGCCACAATCGGCAAGTTCGACAGAGGTTCCATTGCCAAGTTCGTTCGGTGAGCCATGCAATGAATGCCGAACATAAATGGAGCCAAGTGCTGCCGCATTTGCACCGTAACCCCATTACGTGACCCCTGAAACACTGACACACCATCTGCACCGAAGCACACTAGACGGCTAGCTACTTCAGTTGGATTGAGAGTTGAGTGATGCAAGACCATTCCTTGAATGGTTTCTCTTACGGCCTGAGACCCACTACCATGCTCAAATCGGCTTAAGGAAAGCAAGATCGGCACTCTCTTGAACCCTACACAGATGTTCAAGTGAATCGACAACCAAGACTGCGAGTCGATCGTACTAACTTCGTCTGCACTCAAGGAAAAGAAACGAGCTTTAGAAATAACCTTTTGCGTGTGCTGGGCCAAGGTTTTAGCAAGCTGATCGGCCATTTTCCACCCCACAGCAACACTCCAGTGCTTCTTCGGAAAATCTGGAACAAATAGGAGCTCCAGTAACTCACGAATATTCTCGTACTGAGACAGAGGTCGGCCCTGCATGAGCAACCAAAGCACGGACCGGAATTGCACAATCTTCCGCTTGCGTTCATGAATCGTCCCATGCGCCACCTGCTGCAGAATCGTATCCCCCGCCTTCTCCAACCGAGCAAAAAAAATTCTCTCATTTTTGACATGCACATTGTTTGTCAAGAAGTAGTGATCTCCTGCGTTTACCTTCCCGAATGAAGTAGTGGCCTTTCTTCGGCCGGCATGCTTCCACAGTGAATCAAGTTTGGGAACCAGCAATTTTTCCCTCCCCTCAACCTCTGTGCACACTTTGCACCTTACTTGTCTGACGGAGCCATCTTCACCAAGGACACTCTCCGCCCATGGCAGACATGCAACCCACGAATCTTGCCACTGCCTGTTCAATTCGTACTTCACACACCGTTTGCGGGCCAAATCATGGGCCGGAGAAGCCTCCGCTGGATCAAGCATGATCACTTCGGGTGCACTGGAAGGAGGCACCGGCGGAGAATCGCCCGATGTGTGAATGTCTTCCACAACATGAATCGCAGGGGTGCCGAGAAGCACCAGTGATGACGACTGTCCCTGCGGGATAACCAAAGACCCTAAACAGTTACTCCCTGAACCTTCCAATCTACCATCGTACAAGAACTTGCGCATGACAGACACACGGGGAGCCATGAATTGCGAGAAAACAGCAAGTGCGAGATTACAATGCAAATCGATGAAATGCGCAGAGAAAGAGTTACAAGATGAGTACTCATCTGTTCACAGGAGGTCGACCTTCCAATTTATGGCAGATGCTGACATTGAAGAACACCACCTGCACAAACCACCACCCCAGTGCAAGAAACAAACGGAAACCATACAAATTCCTAAATTCGGCACAATGCCAAAAGCACACCACAATTCTCTCATCGAATACTGCTAAGTGAGCTTCTTCTTGGACGTGAGAGACGCAAAGCCACGAACCTCGCATTGTCAGCACACATTTTGCACCTACAATCTAAATCAACTAAACCGCCATGGATTCGAAAATTTCACCCATGCATTGATTGCATTCATGCAAAGAAAAAACAAAGTTTCAAGCTTAAAGCCGACCCGAAACAGTGCACCCAAAACCCAAGGGCAGCGAACTTCTATATCGTCATTAACGAGCAGCTTCAAAGGCGCCGAATTCAACTCTCAGCACGTTCATCTCCCCAACTCCACCACAGCGAATTAGTCACGATTGGTTTAAGTTAAACCTGCTTTACAAAAAGCTGCAATTGGCGACCAACTTCTCGTAAACTGTGAGAAGCAAAGAACTGGCTAATGAGGGCGCGAGTCCCGTAGCAGGTGGCGACAACGAACCAAGTGAACGAAGAACCTGGCTAATGAGCAGCGAAGTCCGCAGCAGGTGGCGACGTGGGAGTGCTGCACTGGAGGGGACTTGCGACAACTTGGCGGCCAAGTGCAGTGAAGGCGGCGACGGCGACAAGCCCTGGGGCGGCTGACAAGGCACTCGAGGCCAACTTGTCAGTCGACCTCAGGCGAAATTTTTTTTTTTTTTTAAATGTTGCCCCATTCAAAATTCGCCTGCCCGTTTTCCAGATAGGGTTTGGCGATTATTCGCCACTAAAATATTCGCTGTCCCCGAATGAGGGAGGAACGGATAGGGCATGCCATGGGACCATGGCGATGGATGGATGGGTGAATGGCCATGTATTTGTGTTGAATTTTGTAGGGATGGAAAGTTTCTATGTTGGGATTTTCATTTTTCATTTTGAAAAAAGAGGGAGACCGTATTGAATTATGAACCATGGAGAAAAAATACAATTTGCAAGCGAGTAATATTGGGAGAAAAGCCCTTGTCCAAAGCCTAAGTTGAATATATTTTTATATATCATGTATAGAAACACTGCAATAGTGTCCGTTATTAAATTATTGTGATCGAAGGTTTTGGAGTCCTGGTAATTTTCAAGGGGCATTAGAGTTTTTTATTATAAAATCCATTTTATTTCATGAAGCAAGGGGAGTCACAAAGTGGATCCTTCAACTTCTAAGATCTTGTCCCATAGCAAGGATATTTTAAAAATCTAGAAGTTGGAGGCTTCACTTGGTGGCTTTACTTGCTTCTTTAAAAAAAAAAAATTCTATTAACCAATTCTAATGCCTACTATTGGCATTTTCGGAAAGATTACAAAATACTTTGTTGTACACTTTTTGAGATATCCTTCGAATTAAATAAGATCTTTTAAAGTCTAACTTGATAAATTTCAAAAACATATCCTAATTTGGATGTGGATTCAAAAGTCACTCTCTATGTGCCACCATGTAGCAATAGTGTTCAATTCAATTTTCACAATTCTTCCTAAAAAATTGTGACAATTCTTCCTAAAAAAAAGTTTCACAAGATTAGGGTGTCTTCCTAGAATAATCTCGCTGTTGAAATTAGTGTGTTTCAATTCCAGCTAAGTTACTAACGGTTTAGTTTTCCTTCAATCTTGAACCTACTTCTACTTAACAATTTTTTAATAAGTGAAAACTAAGTGTGTGTTTTTTTTTCTTAAAATTGCTAGACTCTCAAATCAATTCTTCATCACATAAAATTTGAAATTCAAAAGCAATAGAGCAAAAATTTAAGTTAAGAAGGTTAAAAGCCAAAAAAATATAGTTGAGCAAGGTGCAAAAAACCTCATTTCCTTTACTTTAAATGCAAATATCTTGCAATGTACATAGTCAAAATTTCTAAAATTTCTTCTACACATTCTTACACTAGTTTAGAACAAGATACTACAGTTAATATGGAAGAAGAAAAAACAGTTTCTAAAAGTTTTTGCTCTTTGCTATAAAAATGGCAATTTTGAATGTTTTCTGATGGAAAAAAGGCCTGGAGACTTGAGGGGTTAAACTGTAAAAGCCACCCTAACCTTGTGACATGTTACTAATGTTCTGTTGCTGCCATCCTATTTTGTGTGGCAATTAGGTCACCATGGCAATCCTTGTAGCTTCCTCCAACTTTAGGACCTCTATCTCTCCTTTGCTGAAGGACCCAAAAAGAAGGCTACAACCAAAAGAAAAGTAAGGACTCCATTGACAAGCTTGGCAAGCTTTTTTAGGGTTTAGGGTTTAGGATGGGTAGCTAGTGGCATAGAATGAAGGACTGTCTCATGGACAAGCAACCTTATCTCCCCTGCAGCTCCAGTTGGGCGAAAAGTGGACCTCTAACATGACATTTTTTTTCAATTTTTTTCAATTTTTTTCAATTTTTTTCAGTCTATGCCTCCCCATCCCCAACCATGTATCTATTGTATCCATCAGGAACTATTCATTCATCAGTCAGACACCTTGAATTTCAACTTCATTCCTAACCAGAAGTGCGGATGGGATGCACAGTAAGGTAGAACTACCCAATTCCGTCAGTGATTCAAATCCGTGGTCTACAGCTTTGTCCCAATTCCGTCAGAAAAACATGCAAATCCGCTTCAGATTCTGACAACAGTAGTTTATTAATGCTATTAAAAGATAACATGTCAATTAATGATTAGTAGATCTTCAAGTGCTATTAGATACATTGAAAAGCGGTATTGAGTTGTAAGAGGACGTTTATGAATCCAGTCTAGTAGCGGTTGTGCAATTTCACTTTAGAAATTCACATAAATTACAATTTTTATCAAAAAATTATAATTCCACTTGGGTTTGACTCCTGAAACAAAAGCACACTTCTGAAAAATATGTGTCTTTCCTAGAGTTGGCCCCAATATAGTTAGATTGTGAATCAGGGTGGTAATGGGTAGTTCTACCTTATTTGGTCATCAGAATTGCAGTAAGTCGGTAGCCTTCAGAGGGGCTGCCTTTTCTTCTTCAAATTCCTCATCCACGAAATCTATCGTGACATTATTAATATTAGTTACAGTGCTGGGATAGTAGCAACACAGTTATGGTGTGTTTCAATTTTTTTTGCTAATTCTTGAACCATAGTTGCAAATTAACAAATAATTGTACAGTGAAACACGGTTTGCCAAAACTCCTAATAATATGTTTGGGTTATGTACCAATGCAATCTATCCATATACCACAAAACTCTTTGTTTGGATTTTCATATTAGAAGAGAATCTATTTATATACTCATGGGATGGTAGGAGGTAGAACAAACCATGTGGGATAAATAAATTAGAATTTATAGTTTCTCAACCACTCATAGTTAAGTCAAAACTAGGAATTGTGTTTAAAGTAGAAATTGAGACCTCACTTAGGCATAGTAGAATAACTTTTTTCAAAAACCTTTGAGCTAAGAAAAGTTTGTAAATTAAGTTAAGTTTCATCTCCAAAATTCCGTTTGAGATTTAAAGACTCAAATCAAAAGTTATAGACAAAATTTAGAGAGGATTTTTAAAAATGTCAAAAAAAAAGTCCATTCCAACCCCTCTCTCAAATTTGTCCATAACTTTTTATTGGAGACTTAAAATTCCAAACAGATTTTTGGACATGAAACTTAAATTAATTTAAAAACTATTTTTAGCTCAAAGGTTTTTGAAAAAAGTTATTTTACTATGCCTAAACGAGATCTGAAATTCTACTTTAAAAAAAAAATTGCTTTTGATTGGAGCTCCTACTAATTTTTAATTTAGATATTCCACATGGGTTGCTCTACCTCCTACCACCCTATATGTATATAAACAACTTGTCTCCACTACTCTGTACACAAGAAATGAATATCTTTCCAAACCTAGTGAGTTAGAAGCTAATCCATAATATGTAGAGAATACTTTCGCTCAATGTTTTATATATGTACTTTGAAGTTTACCTACTGTTTTGTCAGATTGCCCTCCCATCGCGTCTTAGGACTCGCCCTAATTTAACCCATCAAACACTACAAATAAGGTAGAACTACTCAATTCCGCAAGTCACCTAATTCCGCCACCCTACTTTTGGCCCCAATTCCGTCAAGCTCTTAATGCAAATCCACACACTTTTATGACAATTTCAGAAAGAGATAATGCCTAAAGAGATAATGTGTCAATTTTTCATTGGTGGAGATTCAAGTGCCAATAGATACATGTTCAATTGGTATTGGGGTGTTTGTGAGACGTTTTTGACCCCACTCTATGGGCGGTTTTGTAATTTCAGGCAGCCCACTTCAAAAATTCATAGAAATTAGTGTTTTGATCGAAAAATTATAATTTCACTTGGGTTGGACTTGTAAAACAAGCACACATCTCTGAAAAATATACCCCCTCTCAAAGTTGGCCTCAAGATAGTCAGATTGCAAATCAGGGTGGTAAAAAGTAGTTCCACTTTAGTAGCAAGTTCTCACTTTCGACCCACTTGAAGCCTTTCTCCAGTTTCTGACGTGTGGCATTTAGCTATTGATGGTGCGGAATATTCCGCACCATTTTGTCAGGGGGAAGGCAACAGTGGATGGTGCTACTGACTGTTATGTGCATTCCAACTTTAAGCTTAACCCCTGAACGTCATAGGGGACGAAAAACGTCCTCACAGCCTAAAAGTCAAATTCAAAGGGTTGTAACTTTTGCATCCAATGTCTAAATTCAATAAAACTTGTTGGAGAAGTTTTGCATACTAGTCTAGTTTGTGTGATAAAATTTTCAGATCAATCCAAGATGTATAATAGTTTTGGGAGCCAATTGAAGTTCATAGGTTCAATTTGAGCTCACCAAACTGCATTTGATGGCTGCAACTTTGGGGGCTTGTATCTTTGTAATCTAATGTTTTTTTTCAATAAAATTTGTTGGATTTTGTTTCCACTGAAGTCTAATTGCTGTGGTAAAGTTTTCATGTCAATCCAAGTTGTTTCGAATGATTGGGAGCAATTCAAAGTTCAAAATCCAGACATTGGTGGATTGCAGTGAACTTTGGCGGCCTATAACTTCTTCATACAATGTCCAAGTCTAATAATATTTGTTGGTAAAGTTGCGCATACTAGTCTAGTTTGTATGGTTAAAATTTCATAGCAATACAAGTAGTCATAAGTGATTGAGAAGCATTTTAGTAGAAGGAGGTTTAGTTATAGATGTGATTTTTTGTTACTTTTTTCACAGTTTTCTAACATTTCAAATCCGTTTTGCGGACACAATGATTCATTTGAATGATAGTTTTTTTCCACCAAAGTGTATATATTCTGTTTTTGAATCACTTTGTACCTTAAAGTTTTTTCATTTGAGTAGGTTTAGAAATCGAATTTCACCTCCAAATGTGTTTTTAAGAAAATTTCAGCACCTTTTTTCAACACTAAAACATTATAATCTTTTAATCTATACGGTCAAATGACCCCAAATTTGTTCCACACCATCTACAACATGCACACTACAATATTGTACGATTGAGATCTTCATACCTTACTCTAATTTTGACTTTTCAGACTTGCAAAGGTAGGCAGTTTTTAAGCCTGGTTGGACCTCTGATGTTTAGGGGTTAATGTAGGAGGCTCTTGAATTGCCCATCTAAGGTCTGATCTGCCTTTTTCATATGCTTCCTTGGTTGGTAGTATTTTTAATTCATTTTTCAAAGATAGAAAAATAGACGAGGAATCTAACACAAGTGGTTTCATATTTTTTTGAGCAATATTGAATTAGTTATGGATTTTCAAAGGAGATGTATTGTAGGTCCCTATTTGTGATCCTAGGTCTTCCATAAACCGCTCACTTGCAAGATGGGTAAAAGCAAAGCTGATGATTGGTTGGGACCCCTTTTTTTCTAATTCATTCATAGCACTATAGCAGTCAATTTAAGGATCACTTCGTTCCATTTAAAGATCACCTCGTTCCATTCAAGAGCCATTTATAACGGCGGTTCTTAATGCCCGAGCGATTTCAGAGCCTCCTACCTTACAGTTTGTTTTTGAAATAGTTTTCATTTCTTCGGGGGAGTGCAGAAAGTGATCTTCATGTGAGGAGGTCACCCACCCACCCCCCAACCACCACTTATTGCTACTGTGCCTAGTTACTATTTTTAGACTAGTCAACTGTTCATATTTTTTTATTGGAAAATGAAAGGAAGTTCCAATGCACCAAAGAACGTGGTATTTGCATACTGTATGCAAAAGTTATGAACGGTCAAAGGTTTTTTCTAGTGGAGGTTTAAAAGTCGTTACATCCACATGGGTACATAGTGATTTTGGAGATGTATATAGAATGATGGTGGTTTGGGGTCACTCGAGCATTTGAGAGTGCCCAACTTATTTACATATACAAATATGGATGAAATATGTAAATGTGGATGAAAAATCCTTTGTTAATTCGAAGTATATATATTCAATCAGAAAGGAGTATAATTCTTGTAAGATTTTGAAGCAATTTAATGATTTCTTCAATTTAGAAAGGAGGATTATATTGTCAAATGTTCCTTTGAAGTTTTTTGGATTGCTTTTGAGAGAGAAATTGCCCTACAAAACACCTAATCTTCTATCCATTCTATTTTATTTTATTTAAATATCAAGGATACTATGTAAGATTATCTTTTTCTATACAAATATTTTCATGAAGAAATGACATACCAACAAATTATAGAATATTTTTTTAGAATTATTTTGTTTGCTTTTACTCTATGGCTATAGCATGCCATAGGGAATGTCCACTCTCTTTGACTTCATATATATATAATGATCTTCAAATTAAGAAACTGGTAGGAGAATAATTAAAGTGATGCCATGGAATTGGATGGATAGATGGGTGAATGGGCATGGCTATGTGTTGAATTTCATAGAGGATGGAGAGTTTTTATCTTGGAATTTTCTTTTTGAAACAAGAAGGGGACCCTTTTGCATCTAAAATCCTATTTAGAATCATCGAAAAAAAAGTAAAACTCATAAGCAAGATAATAGGAAAAAAAGGCCCCTACTTAAGGTCAAAGTTGAATCTATTTTGTACTTCTTATGTGGAAATAAGGTACTATTAGATATAAGAATAGTATCCATTACTAAGAGCTTGGTCATTTAGGTGCAATGGATACATGCACAATATCTCTTAGTAGGATTGACAAAGTTGAAAGTCTGGAGCAAAATCATGTCCAAATTTTGGACGTCAAGGCATTTGGACGCAACAACAAACGTACATAAAATTGATGTCAGAAGAAATTATCCTGGTTAATCGGACGAGCGAACAACTAGACAAACGTCTACTATGCGCTAGTAGTCAACTTCTTTTGCCATTTTCAATTGGAATTTTTGGAATTTGAGGCGTATTATATACTGTTGGAAAGTCTTCAAAATACCTTTCCAATACTATATCACACGCCCCCAAATTCCCAATACTGCAATCAAAAATCGCAAAAAAAATTGACTGCTATCGCATAGTGGTTGTTTGCTTGTCCGTCCATCCGTCTAGCCATCCTCTAACAAATGGGCAGATGAACCCATTGTATCGCAGATGGTTGGGCAACCGGCCAAGCGGTTTGCGATTGGCCAAGGTGGACGACCAAATTTGCGTTCGGCCCTAAAGTGGACCATGTTGGTTTGCCTTGTGGACAACAAACCAAGTAGGTGAACAACCCAACCATCCACCCGTTTCTACATTCGGCCTCAAAGCAGACAATATTGACTTGCTCCGCAAATTGTAGGTCAACTAAGCAGACGGGCAGATGGGAGGACGGATAGACGGAAGGGAGGGCGGTTACGTGGATGGGAGGGCAAATGGGCGGATGGACAAACAAATAGACAACTGAGTGGACGGGTGGATGATGTTTGTTCAACTGTCTGCCCATCCAACAAGCAAACGGGAGGGTAGATTGGTAGACAATCATTACAAAAAATCTCCAACCTCCAAAGGGCCACTCCAGAGCAACTGAAAGGACCCCACGATTACATATAACTTTACTTACGGATTTGTTTTTTCCTTGTAGTTGTTCACATGAAGTCGCGATATCGGAAGCCTATCAATGGTTCAAAATACAATACAAAAGTTCAATAATCAAGGTTCAAATATTGTAATGCACCTCAACCCTTATTATTGCATACCTTGTATTCTAATCAAGTTATGGAAAAAAAAATGTTGAAAATAGTCCAATGACATCTACCATCAAGAGTCTTTTATCGGCATTGTGATAGGCATAAGGTAAAATAGCACATTGTAGTCAGAATTAGGAGTTTGACCTCATGTGGTTGCTGAAATTTTTCAACTTTTTCCCCACAGTAGTGCAAGTGTGAGAAACAATGAAAGCATTTAAAATTATTTATTTTTTGACAAAGTATCAGAATTGCTATGAATTTTTGAAGTGCTCAATTCAGCATTGCCTCGATTGGGTCACTCTATGTCTTTATGCAAACTACATGTGGCGAAGATTTCAAACCCTCTGTTTAGTTCTTAAATTTTAATTTAAAGAATAAATAAAAAAATTGAATAGATTTTTCTACTTTGAGAGTTTATATTTTGAATTATTTATATTTTTGTTTGTTGATAACAATTAGTTACAAATTTTTGAAGAAAAAAGCTACACTGTAGAGTTGGAAATAAGTTTGGACCCTCTATTTATTTTCTTAAAAACTGTCTAAGAAATGATTTTTTGTTTTCTTGAAAATAATATCTATTGAAAGTTTATTTTTCTTGAATATTGATGCAATGGACATCCAAATGTATTCTTTATAAATGTTTGAGTTGAAACATGTGCCGTTTTAGTTCATTTTTCAACCTATTTTTAGAAGTGATTTCAAATGTTATTTGGATTGAAGTTTTTTGGCAATAGAAACCAATAGTCATTATTAATCAAAGTTTAGAATTATAAGTTGAAATTATAATTTATTAGAAAGTGAATAGGGTATCAAAAAATCACTTTGTTGCATTTGGTATACAAAATCCCCATAGAGTGACCCACCCGAGAGCATGGCCCAAAAGAGTCTATAGACTACCTTAGAACCAATAAAATCTGAATCCATCATGCTCCTTTTGCTCACCTAAAGCAGTCATAATATTTTCTAACAAAGAATGCCTAGAAAGTCAATTCTTACAATGAATTCTCACTGAAAAATTGGAAGTTCCTAGTGAAGTCACTAATCCTTCCATTAGTATTGTGTAAGACATGCATTGAAGCCAAATCTAAAAATCTAAAAATCTAAAAAAACATGATGGGATCATTCCCTAAGTGTCCATAATTATGGATCATTTGACTACAATGGGTTGTTTACTTGTTTTACCTTAATTCATTGACAATTGGTGAGAATGAAGAGGTTTTTTATAGAGAAATCAATTGTCCATGGTGAATCCTTAAAGGGTGTGGGATATTTAGAAGATAAATCACTCATTATTAAATGCAAAAATTGTGTTCAAAGTCAAATTTCAGACCCCATTTAGACATAATAGAGTTATTCGTAAAGTCATCCCTAGTTTGGTACCCAGATTTAAACAAGCTCTTATACAAATTGGTGAAAGGAGGTAAAGCAACCCATATGGGATATGTAAATGGTTGGAGTTGTAAGTAACTTGTAAGAGCTTGGAGGAGATCAATCTTAAAATAAACCCATATCCTTTGAGAGTTCATAAAGAACAGTGGATTTCATTATAAATACAACCTCTCCACCCTCCATTCTCACAAATTGTCAATGTACAATTTCTTTGACAGGTAAACTAAGGTCCAAACATTTTTAGGCACCATTTCGATGCGAAAGAAAGTTTGGTCCCAAGTTTTGTTTTGCTAGTGTTGATTGCACGAGCTTTTTACTTTTTCACCTGCTTTTTTACATAAAGCAGGGGTTCAAACCCCAGTTTTACCTCTAAACTCAGGTTTACTTTACGAATAACTCTAATAGAATGATTTTTTTCAAAAACTTTGAACTCAACAAAGTTGAAGAATTAAGCTAGTTTTCATTTAAAAAAATCCGTTTGAAATTTAGAAGCTCCAATAAAAAGTTATGGACAAAATTCTAAAAGGGGTTGGAAGGAATTTTTTTTGATATTTTCAAACACCCTCTCCTAATTTTGTCCATAATTTTTTATTGGAGGCTCTGAAATTCAAACAGATTTTTGGAGATGAAAACTAGATTGATTATAAAACTTTAACCAAGGTAAACCAGCCTATTCCCATCAGCTTCCTATTTCCGACATCTTACTTTTGGCCCCATTACCACCCTGAAACTCAAATAAGTCCATCTATTTTTCTGACAAAATCAGTTCATTAATTTCAGCTTGGTTAACGTATCTACCATTGATTGGTGGATATCCAAGTACTCATAGATACAATCTATGGCGGTAATGGGTTGTTGATCTGACTTTTATAAATTAATCCATGGGCGGATTTGTAATTTCAAGGCAGTCAACTTCAACAATTCATAGAAATTTCAATTTTCATCAGAAAATTATAATTCCACTTGGGTTTGATTTGTGAAACATGCATACACCTATGAAAAATAGTTGACCCCATTGAAGTTGACTCCAACATAGTCAGATCACAAATCAGGGTGGTAATAGGCTTGTCTACCTTAGTTCAAAGCGGTTTGAAGAAAAATATTCTACTATGCCTAAATGGGATTTGAAATTTGACTTTAAACACAATTTCTGCTTTTCACTTAACTTTGAGCGGTTGTATTCCTATTACTCCTAATTTACATATCCCGCATGGATTGTTTTATCTACTACTATCCTACTTGTATAAATAACTCTCCTTCTAAACAACAAACAAGCTAATTTAAGTAGCTTATGAAGTTAGTGAGAAATCATGAGTGTTTCTGAATTTTTTGGCAACTACCTTCAAAAACCACATCATTTGGCTTCATTTGTTTCATTTGCCAATTAATCATTGTGTAATTCGATGTTGTTGATTATTAAATTTATTTTTGTTTTACCCTCTTTTTTGAGTTCTGATGACCTTTACAAAAGTTGATAATACATTGCAGCTAGATTTGTCTGGCTGCCTATTTTTTATTAATAGATTGGTTTGGTCACTTTCTGGCGGCCCTTTTGAAAAACTCACCACCCGTGCCGACGAACATCACGACTCACCTAGTTGCAAATATGACTGGTGCGCTCGTCCACACCTTCACCATGATCAAAAACACGGACGCGAACGACTTCCCCACGGGCTCCCTCCTATAGAACTTGACCTGGACGGACCGTGTGACGGAAACCCCGTTCCTAGGCGCCACTGAAATCTGGGAGTTTATCAATCCCCTTAAGATTAGATGCATTAGAAGGAATTTGAAATAAGATTGTTTCGGGGTTGTTCCCCTTACAAGGAATCATTGTGGCGCTATTAGACTATTAAATAATAAAGAAATAAAATTTTGATTTAAAAAAAATTAAAGAACTAATTATATATAGGTATTTGAAGTGGCCATCTCTCAACCATGTCAAACTGTTGATGTGATACTATTCCCATATTCTCCACAGTCTGAGAATTCACAGTCTTCTAGAGGCCTCAAAAAACATCTAATGCTCAAATTTTGAACAATAAATGAACGTGGACGCATCCTAAGAGCACAAAAATAAGTTAAAATAAAAAGTCTTTAGAAATAATTAAGATTAGAAATTTACATCTTTAATTTAAAGGAAAAAATTCTTGTGAAAATCACAAATATTCAATTTATAATTTACTTAAGAAAAAAAATTAAATTTGGGACTTCCAACTTTATTGAAAATATTAGTTTGCGACTTTGCATACTAAATGATCTAATTGTATTGATCTACAAATCATGTTTTACAACTATTGTTTCAAAGTCATAATACTTAATTTTTCCGCACTTATTGCAATCTTAATTTATATAATTTCAATGCATTTCTCATATGAAAATGACACAATCCTTTCTATTCATGTTATCTATGAAAATTATGCAAAGATTATTCACTCTCCATTGACTTCTGAGGTTATGATGGCATGTATTCCAAAGACTACTTCTATTTGACAAGTGCTCCTTACAATGTTTCAATATACTTTTCCAAACTTGCACTCTAAACTATTAATACTGCCCCCAAAATTTATGTTCCTTACTAAAATGCTAATCATGTCCTAAACAAATCTATTCTATGATGAGGTTAACTCCTAAATTACCAATCAACCATTTTATGAGTGCTACTCAACTTTAAGCAATGTGTTCACACAAAAAATTTAATATGAAAAAAAATTAAAAATAACTAGATTAGATTGTCTTTCTATTCTTATATTTAAAACTAAGATCATTGCGATTAAACAAAAATCATTATAAAAATAGTACAAAGTGGTTAGAATTTGCCTAGTGATTGAAAATTTTACTATTTAAAAAAGTGTTTGTATTGTCATAATTGAATCTTATGCTATTTTTCACAAATCAATTGAAATTTTAATTTTGACCAATCATAGAAAGTTTTGAATGTTAAAGATAGAAATTGTATTTTTGGTGAATTTTTGAAGCCATCATTTTATTACTAATATCTTGAATGATCTTGAAATTACATAAGAAAAAAAGTGAAATATATTAATTAACCATTAAAGGCAAAAGACTCCAAGTTTGAAAAGAGTCAATTCAGTTGATTATGTTGTGAAAAGTGTAATTCATACAAAATCATATTTTATGCCACTAGAATCAATGAATCAAATTATACATATTGGTCTAAAATTGAACTAAATTATGCAAAAAAAGAAGTTCCATATGACCTACTCAATGTAACTTAAGCCAAATTTGACAATTTACTTGGTCCTTTAGGTATTAAATTGGTTGCAGCCCTACAATTTCAATCAAACTTTCGATTTCATAATGATAATGACAATGACAATGATAATGAGGCAAAAAGAAGCGAGCATCTCCACCCGATGCCATTAGTAACCCACCTTGCATGCACTAGAAGTTAAAAAAAACCAGGACCATTGATTTGATACCAAAAAAATGGGCCTTCCTTCTAAGGCCATTGATCTAACTGATTAGGGAAATATTGAGACCGTTGATGGTGCCATCCTTAGAGGCGATTTTGTTCGTCCATGACATTAGGGTTTGACACTTTGGAAGTTCAAGACTACGTTTGACTATTTGTCCTACGTTTCTATGCTTCTGCATCTGTGGATTTCTTGAGTGTTGATGGAGGTGGAGATCTTCAGTGCCAGTGAGGGTTGAGTTCTTGAACATCGGTGGAGGTGGAGTTCTTTTGTGTCGGTGTTGGTGGAGGTAATATCATTGGCAATTGAGTTTGTTTTTGCAAGGTGATTTTGCTAATGGGTTTACTTCTAGGGTTCCAAGCTCTGCTTGATTTCTAATGGAGATGAGGTTAAGTTTTTATTGAAAGATATTGAGTGCTCAAATTAGTAGGTTTGATTCTTTTGTTGCTAGATGATTCTATTAGTTCATCTACTAATTACAATACAATTTTTGGTAGTTCTTGTATGCAATACAATTACGTCCATATTGCATGGAGAGATTTTGGGCTACTTGTCTTGAGTTTATAGAGTACCTTCAATGTAAGAAGTAGTTGCTTAGTTTAGGATCATTAGTTGATTTTGAGGCCTTTAGAAGACCATGAGTTTTTAGACTATTGGGAATGTGGAAACAATATCAAATCAACAGTCTGACGTGGCTGAGGCATCCACATTAGATAATAATTTTAAATGAATTTAAAAAAAATTAGATTTAAAATAAATAAATAATATTTTTAATATTTTTTTAATATTTAAAAATTAATTTTAAAATTATTTATTAGTATGATAGCATTGCAAATGGTTTATAGCAATGAGAACAATTCCAAAATAGTATTTTACAGGCCTCAAATCCCCTCTAATGTTGGATTGTTGAGGAATGCAAGCAAGTGTAGAGAAGTGAGAGGATTTTTGTTCTAATATGTTCTTTGTGCTGCTCTTTGTGCTTCATGATTGGTTCAAAAAGCTCCTCCTTGAAAATTAATACATTATGGTTTCGTAATATTAAGTAGCTGCCGATTGTTTTTGCATCTTGTAACAGGTAAATTTGCTTCAAAACTTGATGTATTGGGTAGTCTATACATGATTGCATCTCTATATGGGATTATTATGTTTGAGTGTTTATCTATACACTTCTTGGGTAGAGATTCTTGAAATTCTCTATTAGTTGCAAGAGTCAGAAGGAAGTTAATTCTTGATGTATGAATTTTACTTATATTGGACCAGGTTTTCTAAAGTTGGACTAGGTTTCTTGTAATGGCTATGGAGGTGGCGAAAGTGAAAGTAACATAATTGTTGTACACTCACCAGCTGCTCATTCTATATGATTTTGATGGGGGGGGTATTTTATTTTTTTGCATAATGACGATGAAAATAATGTTCTCTAATAAACGTTTAGCATTAACAAATTCCATGTATATTCCAAGTGCTTGAAGTAAAAGGATTGCCAAAGTTTTGATGAATGAGTGCAAAATTGTTGTGGTTAAGGTTTTCAAGATTTAACCCCTAAAGGACTAGCCTTCTTTTTCCAGCAACTTAGGTTTTTTAGGCATGTATATGTGAGTGGAGATTTGACTTTTTCAACCCCAAATTTTTCACAAGGTGCGGACGAGGAATATCTGCCACAAGGACAACTTTTCATTGCATTTGAGTATATAAGTGAAAATTTATGATGCAGTATGGTTTTTTTTTCTCAATCAGGTTAGTAGTAGTAGGCTGATTTACACTACAATTAAAAATTTTAGAAAGTGCCTACAACAATGAGGATAAGGTATCTGAACAAATGATGGCCAGGCTCAAAATTGGAATTTAGACTGACATGCTACATTTATGACTTGTGATTTGTATGCTAGTGGGATTTGAACCTAGTCTCTAACTTTACAATAGGGAGCTTTTTATTACTGGGACTATAATTCCCTTCTATTACTAAGATCTTACTACAATTTATGACCAAGGTCAAATCCTTCTTCAATTTATTATCTTCATAGTCCTCGTTTGGTGATGTGGGCATATGTTATGATGTTTTTTTCAAAATCAATTTTGACTTTTTTTTCATGTTTGGGTGGACAAGGTGTGGTGGGAAGTTGTGATTTTGTTTTATTTTATTGCCACCAGCAGCATATTGCAGTAATGCTGTAACAATGTAGCATGTAGGAGCAACAACAAAGCGGGTCTCCTAATGTGAAGAGTGAACCCCTATTTTAAAGGATGCTTGATCTTTCAAATTAAACTCCACTCAATCTAGCCCCTCCAATCTTTAGATTTTAGATTTTTCATTATAAAAAGAAAATTCTAATGGTAGAAGAGAGGTTGGGCAAGGTCTCCACTGTTCAATTTTTATTTTAAATTTTTTATGAAGAAGATATAAAATTCCTAAAATTAGTCCATGTTAGGCTTTTTTTGACAATGTTGTCATAATATTGCATTTTGTTCTTGTATGTTGTACAATTCCAAATGATCTGAAATTTTTCAAGCATGTAGTTAACTTGCCTTGAAGAATTATTTCAAAGAAGCACCACCATTTTGGACATTTTTTCATACTAATGTGACCTCTTCAAGTGCAGTTTCCTGGGGGTTTTCAGGGCTAAGAAAAATTGTTTGTCAATTCAAATACTAATATCTTTCAATCCACGGAGGGGAAATTTTTGAAAATTTTCCCACATTTTTTCAAACCACCTTATTGCAAGATTCTATGGTTACATATGCAAAAACATGTTTTTTTCTCAAATTTTGTGAAATGTAGTACAAAAGGCAATTTAGGAGCATTTTGGGTGAGAATATAGTCAAGGAACTTTAGGAGTTAAGGATGTTGCTAAGTACAACTTTTACTATCAAAAACTCTCAAATGAGTATACGTATAATTTTTTTTTTTTTTAAACTTGAAATTTTCATTCAAAAATATTTGCATGTATTTATGTTCAACCCGAAGATCTTTGCAGCTTCATTTACATTCAATATAAAAATACCACGTGTACCCCTTTCAAGGTTTGTGTAAGAATTTTACAACCAATAGAAAAATGCCACGCGTACCCCTTTCAAATTTTGTGTAAGAATTTTACAACCAATAGAAAAATGCCACGTGTACCCTCTTTTGTTTTTCTTTGGAAATAGACACTTTATCACAATGACAATGAGTTCAAAAGTGGCAATCACTGTCATAACTGCTAGGACGTCGTCACATCCCTCCAAAGATGTGTCACCTGTCCTAATTCATTGTCAGAAGTGGCAATCACTCCCATCACTGCGAGGATGTCGTCACATCCCTCCTCAGATGTCGTCACCTTTCCTGATTCATTGTTGTGACCAAAACAGGAAAATTGACCCAAACCGAGCACAAAACTCAACCTCAGGCAAGCTCTCGCTCATTCACAAAGGTGACCGATCGTCGACCTCCACTTTACCCGTGTACGATCTGCGCCCATCGAATCCTTCACATGTGACAAGTGCCAGACATCCGCGAAGCCCTGATCATTCACCCCGCAGACGCAACTGCAATCACATTGACCACGAAGAAATTACGAAACATAGCGTTGATCAGCAGTGTGAGCTGTACACGTGATCCATTGTTCCTATTGATTGTGAGCGTGTACCACAGGGAGAACGGGAGGGCGTTTACACCCCCACCCACCCTGGTATTATATTGGGGGGTGTAACTTGACACCCCTCCCCAAACTAATGAAATCACATGGACCTTGCCATCCGAACTTCCATCTTCTTTGGATGGCTCCCATCTTGAAGGGCGAGCACCGCAGGAGGTAGTCTAGCGAGCTATGGCACGTTTTGTGTCCGTGGAGGCATGGACGGCCGTGGCGGTGGTGTTCTTGTGCTCCATCGCGTACCAGGTGGTGACGAAGCTGTTGTGGAAAGGGCTGCTGACGCCCCTGCGGTTGGGGAGCATAATGAGGAAGCAAGGCGTGCAAGGGCCGCCGTTCCGGTTCCTGTTTGGTCAGCTGAGGGAATCCATGGCGTACCGGGAGTCGTTTCCTGAGGTGGTGCCGCTTGATAGCTATGCGGATTTTTCGTCGACTGTCTCGCCGACGTACGCCCTCTTCTTTCCAAAATTTCCAGGTTGGGACTCATCCTTGGAGCAATCTAGTGGAGCTGGACTCGAGTTGTGCTACTTTGGGGCTGACCGTGTGGGTTTCATGAGTGGTTGATTTGGCAAGAATATTTGCGTAGTGTCTAGAAGCATGCTGTATTTAATTGTTGATTTAGAAACCCATGGTTTTTACTTATTATTATTATATTTATTCTTTCTTTCTTCTTTCATCTTGAAACACATGAATAATTTCCACTGCACCCACGAATTTTTTTTATCAGCGATTGAGAGAAATGGTTGACAAGCTCCTGTCGGTAGGATCAAGTAGACCTCAAATAGTCGGACTGCTGGTGATTCCACAGATTTGTTGTAGTTTTGTGAACAGTTTCCAAGTTTGTCCACAAAGGGTTTCGGTAAGGTGTGTGAAACCTGAAAGGATGGAAATTAAATCGGTTCAAGGCTTACAAAAGAATCCTAGTTTGACAGCGGAGGGAGAAGAAGGTTGATTTACGAAACCTACGGTCTTTTTTAGTCACCGATTGAAGAGAGAAATGGTTGACAAGCTCCTGCCTATAACATCTTCAAATAGTCCACTTAATTTAGGCTGATAAGTGATTTGTGAAGCCCTCTGCTGATGATTTCCACAAATTTGTTGAAGTTCTGGGAACCAATTATCCAGAATCTTCTACAAGGATTGTTGACAAGGGTGGAAATTATATTCGTTGAAAAGCGTACAAAAGAATCCTGATTTCATAGTTCAAGGGAAAAGAAGGATGTGTTAATTGTTGATGGAAGGAACCGACGATTGTTTTTTCATATAAACGATTGAAGAAGGGAAGTGTTGACAAACTCCAGTCGACAGCATCCTCAAATTTAGGCTGATTAGTGATGTGTGAAATCCACCCCACGCACATGCACCGTTCTGGTGGCGGGGGGTGGCGGAGTCCGCCAGGATCCGCCTGGTGGACCGGCGGTTTTAGCCCTGGTGGACTTGACCACCGCCAGGGCTGGCGGAGTGGTCAATTTCCCCCTCTCCCGGATTTTACAGATCCTCTAACTCTCCCAGATCCTCTAACTTAGTTACAGAGCTCTGAGTTTTCACCCCGCGCGGCAGGGCATGGAGAGGGTGCATGTGCGGACCGGCAGTGCACTCCCCCCACTCTACTTCGCCCCCCCCACTCAACCCGCGCCACCTGGCCAGGCGGATGGGCGGGTGGGGGGCAGAACCCGCCGCATGTGCGTGCGGTGATCCTCGATTGACAAGTTCTACAACTGTCGTCAGGTGTGAAGTACTTCCTCTACTGGTTCGGAATGAGCACTCGGCTTGTGGTGCGAGACCCAGAGATTGCGAAGGAAGTGTTTATCACCAACCACGCGTCCTTGGGGAGGTCCGCTGATAACTTCCTTGCTCGCATCGTTGGGAAAGGGTTGGCGCTACTCGTGGGGGAGAAATGGACCATAGAGAGGCGCACAATCACCCCGTTTTTCCATCAGAACGCTCTCAAGGTACGCACAGCTAACCCTAAACTATAAAAGATTAGAATCACGCAATTGCGGACGCTCTCAAGGTATGTAGTACCCTAAACCACAAATGATTAGAATCAAACAAATTTCAAGGCACGCACTACCCCTAAACCACACATGATTAGAGTCACCCATTTTCGAACGCTCTCAAGGTACACGCAGTTGACCCTGAACCACAAAAGTTACAATCACTCATTCCGGAAGCTTGCATAAACTGACTGGCTATGGCGTGCATTCAGCTGTCTAAATTGTGGCTATGCCTACTCTTTTTATCTTAGCGCCGGAGGCCCCATGTTATCCACTATGACACTGTTTGAATGTGTGCAAGTGTGCTTCAATTCACGATAGTCAATTTAGGATAAGTATCGCTAGATTTCAACAAAACTTTGCATGAAGCCTCTGGGAAATGTAAGGGAGGAAACCCAGTGGCTTTCAATAAAAATACTATCGAAAATCTCCAGAAACTGTATTGTAAGTACAAGAGAACAAACACATCAGGTATGAGCACCACCATAATCCCCACTGCCGAAATTGCGGCAATTGCATTTGGATCGAAAACCGACACTAAAACCTCGATATTGATGACAGAAGAGGTTCGCAATGAGAACGTGAGAGAGACAAGGATAGCCGAGTGTGGATTTTTGTTATTCCTACAAATAATACTCTGAAATTTCATAACTAATTCACACAGTTTTCAACTAATGCATGCTAAAAGCTTCGTTGAAATCCTCTTTCACTTGCCAAGAAGATCCAATATGAATGATTTATGTTTAATAGTAGTAAATACACTCAGTTGCTATTAGTTGCTATTAGTGTGACCTATATGTGCACTTCCTTTAATGCAAATTTTGCCAGAATTGTTAGTCTCAACCAAATTCTTGACACAAACCCTCGAAATACAAAAATGAGAGTAAGAAACAAAAAACCCGTTAGTGGCATATGAGTAGGATATTTTAAAATGTCATGTCTTAGAAGGCCACAATAACCAAGAGGTTTGAGTTTATGTTGTAGGGCATGGTAGCGGCTATGGTGGAAGGGTCAGCAGCAGAGATTCACAAGTGGGAGCAAACGGTAGCGCAAGCAGGAGGCTTGGCCAAAATCGATGTGGAGTTTGATGTGCACAAGCTTTCGGGACGAGTGTTGTCATTGGCGGCGTTTGGTGGGGAGTATGAGACGGGCGTGCAAGTGTACGAGATGCAAATAGAGCTAGCAGCAAAGTTCATCAGCTTGTTCAGAGAATTGGGGTTCTGGCTCATTCCGCACTACAAGTACCTACAACAAACAATAAATCTCTGGCAAATTTTCATGCAAATTGTATGTACCTGAAGTAAAAGATCTTTGGTATGATTCTACAGAAGAGTACATGTTTAAGTTTTCAAGAGATAATCATTCAGCTTATGGTGTAGCTCTAAGTCTTGAACTGAAGTACAACACTGAGCCACCACCGCATAATGGTTTTTTCATACACTCTCGAATTACTTCTTCCACAATTGCGTCTAACCTAAATAGCATCAAAGTAATTATGTGACCACGGGGATTGTCTTTGTTTTTGTTGGTTCTTGTTGGCAATTCAAAGAAGATGAAGACCTTTTGGCATGTATTTTTGGAAACATGATGCTTATACAAGAAGATTAACTTTGGTCCTGGTAGACAAGCATGAATTAAAAGTCAATTGGAGTAGTTATGCTAGATATGCTCATGAATACACCATGAATTCTCATAGTGTTGATTATCTGTGTTAACAAAATTGACCTTCAATTCCCATGTACATGAATGTGTCCAATTTTGGCAGTTATTGATAGGGGTTAATTATTTAACAATGTCGCAATTAAGTTAGTGTTAAGGTTGAGCAAGTTTTACACATTGAGTACATGACATCTTCAGGGGATTATTTGCGGTTTGGGGATGTTGTCCATCAATGTAACAGAGTTGGTGAGCCATTTTTCTTTACAATTGTTGATTATATTACCTTTCTTGGTGAGGTGGATTTTGAATCAATAAATGAAAACAACTTCCTTTTCACTCTACTTACTAAATTAAAACTCTTTCCTAAGTTCTTTAATTGATTTTCCTTCATTTATTCCTTCGAGATTCCCTCACCAAATAAATGCGCTCTTCGCATAACTTGATCACACCTATGTAATTGATTAATTATTTACCACCTTGATTTGGGTGGTTGTTTGATCATGCATATTATTCTTGAGTATTTTCAATTCAATGTTCATAGATTTGGATTTGTATAGTCAAATTATAGACTATAAACTATCGTCTTAAGTAGTTACTAGAGGATCATACTTTCACATGACGAATCCATGGCCATAAGAAGATTCGTTGAAGAAAATAAATGTAAATTTTGTCCAAATTCAAAATTTGCATTTTCAGAAGGTAACTTGAGGTATTGGTGATGTTAGATATTTGAATGGTAGAGTTGGTGAACCATTTTTCTTTATAGTTGTTGATCAAACCCTTCCTTGATGAGGTGGGATTTTGACTCATTAATTGAATATAACCTTCATTCTTAAACTCTTCAATCAATTTTCCTTCATTTTGTCCTTCGGATTTTTCTTCACCACATATCATCAACACTTTTTGTAGAAGGTAGGTATTTTGGTCTACAAAAATTTCATCTACACAAGACAAGAACCCCTTTACTTGTGCAAACACATTTCGGCAAAGGATTGTAAATACATGTTGAGTTTTGTTGAAAACTGAAAGAAGATAACTCAAGGTTTTGGTGATGCTGACTATCAAAGTGACAGAGTTGGTGAATTGCTTTTCGATTATAATCCTTCCTTAATGTGGTGGGGTTTAGAATCAACAAATGAATGCACATGCTCCTTTCATAGGCTCAATAATGGATTTTTGTTCGTTTATTCCTTAGTCTGAACACCTCCATATGTGCAAACACATTCCGACGAAGAAGCATAGGCACATGCGCCGCACGGTGAACCAACTTGACACTCTCCTCTATAACACGATCACCGAGAGGCGAAAAGCCATGCGCAATGGGGAAGTGAGCCCCTATGGAGAGGATCTATTGGGGTGCATGCTTGCAGGGGCAAGCGATGGATGGTAGGAAAGCAGTGTGGAATTTAACTTGGCTTCAGTGATGAACAACTGCAAGCTCTTCTATTTTGCAGGGCAAGACACGGTGGCCAATACTACCGTCTTCTTGTTGCTCATGTTGGCCATGCACCCGGAGTGGCAAGAACGAGCTAGGAAGGAGGTCATGGAGGTGGTGGGGGAGGAGGAGAAGTTTGATGCTAATGTGTTGTCGCATCTCAAAGTGGTAAGCACTTCTCCCTTCCCCTTAAGAAGTTTGCTTCTTCTGTTACCAAGATTCATGACCAAGGAATTTGTGTAGATTAGCCTTTTGAAAAACAAAACGCAGTGGAAAAAAATGATCTTAAAATTTATTTTTTGAAAGGGACAGTAGTAGCTTTTTGTTTGTATCCCTAGATGTGTACTAGAACTATTGTTCAAAAAGTAGGAATCTAAGAGATTAGAGTCCATCAATGTTTGAAAAGGTGAATGAATTTTAACTGGAATTGCATCATCAAGATGCTCGTTTTGGTTTTGGGTGAAGATGTTGGGCTTGGAAATGGATGCAAGTTGAGAATGTGTGTTCTACCTTAGTACAAATTTCATAAATTAGGGGAGGTATCATGCAAGATACATGCTTGCACAACAAAGTTTGCCCTCCCTAAGCCCTAAAACCCTTACCTATGGCTTAAACCCTAGACACTTGGAATCCTTTGGTATGCACTAAATTCTCTAATCCTGGAACCCTCGGGGGAATCCTAAACCCTTGGCTGTGTAGGTGGGGATGATAGCAAACGAGACCCTGCGAAACTTCCCGTAGTGCCAACAATTTTCCGAGAAATAGCCAAGGACATCCAATTGAAGTCGCTCTTCATTCCCAAGGGCACCACAATCGAGTTCGCAACGACTGTGGTCCACCAGGACAAGACTTACTGGGGGGAGGACGCTGCCAGCTTCAATCCCGAGCGCTTCGCCCATGGTGTGTCGGCCGCATGCTCGCATCCACAGGCGTTTGTGCCGTTCGGGCTGGGTCCCAAGTTTTGCGTCGGCAACAACTTTGCCATGATGGAGATGAAGATCATTGTGGCCAAGGTGCTGCGCCGGTTTAAGGTGCTACCGTCGCCGAATTACAAGCACCACCCGACCACAGTTATTGTAACAAGGCCCAAGTTCGGCATGCCTCTCATTTTCCAAGCGTTGTAAAGTGGACAATTTTTTGGTCTTGTGAATGAAGAGCCTTTGCATCGACTGAAGCGATCCTAAAGCCTAAAACAGTAAAACCCAACCCTAAACTCTGAATTTCTTTTTCTGAATTGCAAACAGAGCACTTCAAGGTGATGTTTCTTTCAGGAATCTATTTTTGTTCATTCAACCACAACTTTATCATCCTCCCTTTATGATCGTTTCAATGAAACTGATATAAAATAAATATTTGTACAAAGATTTTTTCAAAAGCATATGAAAATTCAAAATAGGAACTAGACATTAATTGATTGCGGGTTCTATAAGGTTGACAATACTCATGAAGCAAACCAGTGGAAAAGTGACAGGTATTAACATCATATTCATTATTTTGGGAGTTTTCCAACCTCCCAAAATAATATTGTCCATTTTTGTGCTCCAAAATTTGAATTAAAATTTTGATACATTGAAGTTGTGGGAGCTTAGTTTTCCAATTGTTAGTTACGATTTCCATTAAAATGACAGTTGCATGTAATTTGGGTGTCCTGCATACATTATTGATTAGGGTGGTAGTAGCCGTTTCCCATATTAATGCGATGAATGGTCCTTACTGAACACCAAGTCATGAGTTGAACGGTTGGTTGTAAGAGGCTACGTATCTTACTCAGGTGGTCCGAGTTCGATTCCCATTGAATTCATTCGAGCGGCTATGAGATATACATGGCTTGGTGTTGCTCAGTGAACTTTGAAGGCAGGAAAGTTATAACAACCAACTGGCCCCCTATCTGAAATTGTGACAAGTGCTTTACACATTCAAAAAACAAAAAGTGGTCTTACCCACTACCAAATTTTTTGAACTCGCATTGTGTTTTTAAAATACAGTGAATTATACTGAAAGTGAATAAATAATTAAATGATGCCAACATAGAAAATATCACAAATATAATATAATCATAAATATATAATGTATTATTAATATTAACTGCACTTGCTCTGCAAGAGACTACACCAAAAATATAGAAGTAGTTCCAATACAAATCAATAAAATCCAATCACAATATAATTCACACCATCTACTCTATATACGCGCTATAGAATAATATAAAATTGTCTATGGCTATGCAATGCCATTATCATGTACACAAACTGTAAATCTTAGCTCCAAATACTATTAAGCCTCTTCATAAAATCCCGTACTTGGTCAATCGGAATTGTATACAGTCAAACTTCCATTGATGACATCAATTTGAGCCACAGGAATTTTAAGGGCACATTCTATTGTGTCCTTTTTGACCTTGGACTTCCATGCCGTGATCAAAGAATTTGTGTCTTCCCATACTGGTTCTTGGGTCTCGTCCACTTTCCAACGCAATCCTTTGGCAGAATCCCAACCAGTGTAAAATTCTTGAACATTGTGCCCTCGTGTCGCGGGCCGAAAGTACTGAATGAGGATACAATTTGGATGTTCCGGATTAGAGAAAGGATCAGATAAAGCTCTGGCAATCCATACAGGCTTCAAATCACCATCAGCCGGTCGAAGGGCAACAAAAAAATCTTTCCCGACATCACGCCCTACACGGAAAGACGACAATGGGCGATCACGACGTTGCCCTACAAAGACATCATCCTCAGCAAATTCTTCACGAACTTCGCCGTTGTCATCAAGTTCGTCCTCCACGATCGCTTCAACTCAGGTGGAAGGCCAGAAGCCATCTTTCAACGCCTCAAACGGTTCAATAGGTTCCAACAAGCATGCTTTTACTGCCCGCCAATAGAACACCAAGTGTTCGGAACATCTTCTATACTCGCCACTCCCATCTTCGTTGCACAAAGCCTCCCAATATTTGATGAATCCGGATATTCCTTTAGAAATGTCATCCACGCCCCGCATTGGGAGGTGGGCAACAGGCACTGGCTCCCCACGAGGCCATAGGCTTCGTCCCTCTGAGTCTTCTCGCCACAATTTGATACCCCCTTCTTCTGGAAACCAGTCACTATCCGTACAATACCTTTTGTACTTCATAATTGGAACACTAGCCGAGTTTAAATAGAACTTGAATTGTTGCGCCTTGGTGTGGCCAACAAGTGCTTCGTCCCCTTCTAAAATAAAGCCTTCTATAAAGCCTTTAAAATCTGGTACCTCCTCAATCAAATGAGGAATTGTAGGAACAGAATCCACATCCATGAAGGACTTCATCAGGGCGGGAATGGTTGGAAAACTTTCTTTCTTCAACTGCATGTTCCATCTCCCAAACAAGGCATCGATGTCGTCATGTGTGTGACCAACTAACATGAAACTCACATACACCTCCCGAAAGATCTTTTTTGCAACAAGGAGGGACCAGAACGCAAAGACATAACGATTTTTGTTGTCACCTGTGGCGTTGTCCATTTGTACGTTTAGAACTGGAGGAGGAGGAGTTGCTGCAATAGGAACTTCGGGTGCGGGGCGAAGTAACGACTTGCACATTTCAGCTCCCTTCAACATCGCTTCAAATAGAGGAGCAGAGCCTGATCCAACAAACAATTCCCTAGAAGAATACTTCGGAGGGAGTTCTAGGTCTCGCAAGAGCTTTGCCAATGACCCCACCGTATAATTCGAGTCATGAAGGAAGATATCAAGACCGTAATGCGCATAGCGTACATCACCGTGTCCATGAGCAATCAATCCGGTCACTGATACCGGCAACTTCGTGAGTCCATCAAGTTGCTTGCTCTTGTGGGAGAACACCGGAGATGCAGTTTTTGCATGATCCATTTTGTCATGCATGATGGTTAAGCATTCGTGAGGGTAGGCACTTGACCTATACCGGTTTGCATAATAATTATCTCGATGAGCCCGAGCACAAGCATTATGTTTTTCCAATAGATGATCCCATTTCCGCTGTAATCCAATTGGCGCTGTCCTCCTCTGAGCATGAAATCTATCACAATCAGCGCACCGAGCAAAATTATCTCCCGGCTTCTTCACACAATACTCAGGGAAGTTTAGTTTTCGAATTTTGCTGATATTTGAGGTGGAGACCTCTTTCAACCCAAACACAACATTTGCTGCGTTCACCTCTGGAAGTGTCTCTTTCCATGTGAAAGTGGCTGGCAAAACCTTAAAAACCACCTTCTCCCCAGAAGATAGAGTATGCGTACGATGCGGCATATGGTCAGCAGATTTCTCAAGTACGCACTTCAATGTCGCAGCAGCTTGAAGCGTATGCTTCCTAGCCCTTTGTGTCCCCAAATTCCCATGCGGTTGAGCTCGATCACCTCTAGCAGCATATGTTTGAAAACGATGGAATGTGGATTCCGAGACGCCTGCAATATGTCGCCATGCCGCCATACAAACATCAATCCCTTCCAGAGTGACCACCCTCTTGCCTTGAGCATCACGGTGAACTTGCCGGTGCACGTCCAACTTCATGTGGTAACAGAACTTGAACGTTGTCTTGTAGTACATACGTTCACGCAAAGCTCGAATCTTCTCTCTAGGAAAAGGTTGGACACAATTGCTCGGACAACACACCTTGCTCGATACAGAATTAATCGATTCTTGAGTGAGTATATCGTTGGCCCTCAAAGAGGATTGAGGGGCCGGAGGATTCCTCAAAACACTTGTGTATGGTCTCGCAGTGGACGAAGATGGCCGTCTCGGCCCTGCCTGTCGACGATTATACTCGTCTCTAACGTCATGATCCTTTAGGCTTGCCCCATTCAGAAAGACCCGGTCAATGGGCCAAGCACGAAGTGAGTATTTCCAGTCATCTGGAATCTCGTCACGTTTTAAGGATTTGGAGATGTGAATTGCCACAAGGGAATCTCCTAAAGGACCATTACTACCCAGAACGTGATTGGAATCGACACTGTGACAGATGCCCTCAGCTACAGCCACTCCATTTTCATTCTTCAGGATTACAATCTTAGTGCTCCACAATCGTCTCGGAATACCAGCACATTCCGGAATGGGAATGTCCTGCACAATTGTGTTCTCCACGTCCCCTTCATCAGAGGCATAATCGTCAGCATGTTCTCCAAAGACATTCATTGTTCCTGCGACAACAAAGTACGATGGCCCAAGAGGTCAGAGAAGAAAAGTCCATAAACACAGATAACAACAAATTCAACTCGAGGCGAGTTAAATTTATTCAACAGAAAACAAGTCACTATTTATCTATGATCAATGATATCTCTATGAAATTGGGAACAAAATCTCGATTTCATAAATAAGAATACAGTGACAGTTTGCAGTCGAGACCTGTGCCGCAAATACAAACCAAAATCCTGCAGGACAAGACGATATAGTTTACCCAGGGCTAACACGCCCCGAAATATTAATCACAGCCGGGAAAAAAGCGGAAACATATCCCTCATCCAACAAAACTGCGCACAAGCAAACTAAATTTGTAGAATCAGAATACCAAATAAGAAATGGAGCATCAAGCAAAAATGACCCAGCACCCGTACAGAACATTAGGTTTAATAAGGACCAAGCTGAGAATCTGAGACACGACCTACGTATTTCTGATTATAAGTGTCGATTGAGTACATTGAGAGAATACAAACCAGCTATCAACATAGATGGTAATAGAAGAATATTTAACTCGGGTCGAGTTGAACGAAATGATTTGCGACATTACGGGTGAAGTGCTACTAGAACACCTGGCGAATAGGAACATGGTCCACCTGTCCGATTGAGACGGATCCACGGGACGCATGAACCAGTTAGTTTAACTCGGGCCGAGTTAAGAAATCTGAAAACTGTTTCATCAGACCACATTAAACTCAAACACCTGGCGAACAGGAACACTGTCCACCTGTCCGATTGACACGGATCCACGGGACGCATGAACCAGCTAGTTTAACTCGACCCGAGTTAAAGCAGCTGAATAGTATTTCATCAAACCACATGTCCTCTTTACATTCGACGGAGAATTGGTTACATTTAACTCGAACCGAGTTAAATGAGTTGGTTGGATTATATTTCGTCTGTTCCCTGCTCGGGTGGACATTCACGGCCTTAACTCGGGTCGAGTGAAATGAGGTCCTGCGTTTTGCGGAGGTCACGTCCATGGTAGTATTTCATTACACCCCGGTAATTGCGGCGATGTTTTCGGAAGCGTGCTCTCGTACTCGAAATCGTCGCTGAAAAACAGATATCCAGGTCGAGGAAGATAGAAAATCATGAGCATCACAGACACTACACAACAGACTCTTAAAATCCTGAGCCTGAGGACAGTCGGACATGAAAAACTCTGTGCACAAACACTTCGTTCTGCACATTTTAGAGTGTTGTAGTACACGAGTGAACTGGCTGAAGAAGAATGAAGACATTCAAAATCCGCTACGCACATGACGGTCGATTGGGACTGAGAAGACAACAACCACTGCAGTGAAAGTATAGTGAGATAACTTTGGCTTACCAAGACCAGAATGTTGGGAAGTACAAGAACGGCAGCAACTCTTGTGATGGATACGAATGCAGATGTATTCAATTCCGGGAGGCCTACTGAACTGAGATTACAAAGAGTGCAAGTGAGTCGTACTGCAAAAACTGAAGCACAACTATGACAGCGGACCGCGACAATGGAAGACGACTTCTTTGACACTACGTTGTGGAGGAAACAACTTTCCGGGTAGACGGTCGAAATTATGGCGAAGGAGGGAAATTAAGCGAGGGAAGTATTCGCGGGATATTCAAACGGCCCTTCTCATCCCCAAATAGAACTGAGGAAGCACTTTCTGGCCTTGGCAGCTGGAAGTATTAAATGCTCACGACCTGGAATCTTCCAAGTACAGTAGTTGCCGAATAATTTTGTCAATGTGTACAGTTTTTTAAGCGCGCGACAAAAGTCGTATTCCCGGAGACTATTCTAAGTAAAAGGTCAGCCTAATTTTGCCTCCATAAATGAAAATGAAGGAATCTGAGAAAAGTAGGTGGTCTATAGAGGTCAGGTTTTCAGGGTTTCGGGGAAAGGTCATAGTCTACGGCTATAGGGTTGACAGGTTCACGGTTCAGGGTTTAGGGTCTGGGTCTAGGGTTCAGGGTCTGGGGTTTAGAGTTTCTAGGGTTTAGAGTTTAGGGTTCTGTTTCCGAAAGTGTTTTCCAAAAAATGAATGGTGTGCAAGTGCCATTGCTAGCAAGGGGGGGGAGTATGTTTTAAACTTTTGAATTCATAGAGATTTGAAAATTCCTTAACTTTCACACAGTATTTTTGGTTTTAGGGTTTAGGGGTGGTCTACACAGGTCAGGTTTTTTCAACGAAATTTAATTTGATAATGCCCAAATGAGTATATTTCCATTAAATCTTGAACACATGTGTATCCATTCTTGCATTTGGCATGTCTATGATGGACTATACAGATAATTCTGAAGAAGTTTAGGGTCCATGAATCTCTAAAGTCCAAAAAGTTCCTAGTTAAGGGGGGCTCTTTAGATTTTGGATATGCTCATGTAATCTCAATTTTTTGTAATGTTTTGGATAAACGTTTTCGAAGTTAGGAAATGCGATTCATTTTCTAGAAATGTAATTCTTATTTCAATAGGTGCCATGGAACCAAAGGTATGTCAAATGGGTCTAAAAAACAAAACCATAGGCATCCCAAAATAAAGAGTAAATGAACTTGAGTTCTTTTAATTTTATATTTTAATCTCAAAGATCATCCTCTTGCTTACATGAGAACCGTTAATTCATTATATTTGGACTAGAGATGAGGATGTTCTGGATAATCTCAATTTTAACGAAATTGAAGCATTTTCTTCAAGACATACTTTCTAAAATTCATTCTTTAATTTAACATTTTAAAAATTAATGAAAAAAGGTTAGGAAAGGTTAATTTTGTTTGCTAAAACAACCATAACATTAAAATTACCATGTTTCAATTCCATGTTAGACTTGTTCATTATTTAATCTTGAATGTACTTGTACTTAATATTTTTTTCATGAGTGGAATTAAATTTTTTGATAGGGTTTTTTTCACTAGATCATTTCTTGAACATAGAAGATTATAGAACCAAAAAACAATAGTGCAAATGTTTTTAAATAGAAAGATGCAAAGCTAAAAAAATCTAGTTATTTAATGAATGTGTGGGGATTCTGCAGAAGTCTATTAATTGAGGAGCATGTTGAAATTATGATGTTCATATTTAAGCATGATCTACTCGTTCTGGCCTTGAAATTCTCTTCTTATGAGATATGTATACATGAAAAAAAAAAAACTTCTACAAACTATTTTTATGGATGAACATGTCATAATTGCTCACTAGGTCAAATCACGCTCAAAGGTAACACAAAAGGGGTCAGATGCATTGAAATTTGCAATTTATCTTCTTTGAAGCTATTGTTTTTTAACACTAATCTATTAAATTTAGTCATTTTAGTCCTTTTCTAGTAGTAGTTCAAATCATGTTAAGACTAAATTTTTTTTATTTATAAATAAATCTAAACTTATTTCCTAACGTTTCAATTGAAGTTTAGATCTCAGTCTGTCAGTTTTTTCAATGGCAGAAAAGGGGTCTAATTTCTAATGAGTATTTTTGTGATTGAATTCAAAAAATCATGCGTATAAACATTTATAAGAAAGAGTATAAAAGGACTCTTTTGCTATAATTTGAATATTGTTTCATTTTCAAAAATAGTCAGAAGTAAAAATATGTGGACGTCTTTTTTAATATAAAAGTGAACCTAAATGATGATTGTGATAGATGTAAAACAAAAAGTGTTTATATTATTCACATTGAGGGTCCTATGAAATCTACTTTTGGGCTTGAATGTTTACTTTTTTAAAAGATTAAATCAAAAATTTATCAAAAATGAATAAATTGATTAGGAAATTATACTATTCTTAGTTCAAAATTTAATCACTAAAAATTCTTTTTAATAGTTGTATGTTTTGAAAGTTCAGAAAATTTTGATAAAAAAATCTATTTAAAATAAATATTGTAATAAAGGCACTAAATGTAGCCTTACAATTGATGATTTATGTCTTTTGAAAGACTTTTTTAATGAAATTTTTTCTTCATCCTTTTAAAGGGATGCATTGCTATATTATTCATCCATAAATTCTATAAAATAATGACAACATAAAAGTAAATGAGAGCTTCAAAAATTATATAATAACTATTTTGTGCTCTCTAAAAAACAATTCCTAAAAGTACTCACTTTTGTAGAATTTTTTTGTATTTGTCCTTGTCATATGAACTAGTCGCTCAGTTTTATTATTGAATTCAATTAGATTTTTCTACAAAACACATTGTTATAATGTACATGTATATATTGTATAGGGAAAAGGTTTTTTGTAGAAGAATTTTTTCTTTATGTACACCATTTCTAATTATTTACCAAATTAGGACTTTCATTTATTTACCCTTCTTTGAACATTCATAAGTGTGGGTATTGTGAGTTAAATATTTATCGGCTTCTACAGAACTTTTTGAGTTGCAACAACTGATTTTCTATACTCTTATGTGAATTCATGATTGCATGGGATACATTACAGTCACTTGTAAGAATTTGAACCTCTCATGATTAATCATGAATGATTGAATTTGATTAATGCATGCTCTCACATGAAGGACAAATTATGATTGATTTTAAGTTCATGTGAAGGCCATCAAATGAACCATTCATTTGAATGTACTAAATCAATTTAATGTATGATTTAATGTGATTGAAGGTTACTCCTCTATGCCACAAAGTTTGACATATCAATGACTTATTTGGATATGAAGAGGATTTTCAATTAGTATTTTGCTCTTAGAATTTTAATAATTTCTGTGAGACATACTCCTACAATTAGTAGTTGGACAAACAAATGAGAATGTCAAGTTCTTTTTATATACATGGCTTTCAAGAAGATAATGAACTTCTAAAACCACAAAATAATATTTCACTTCTATATTACCAATTTCTTTTGTGCTTCGTTTGCACAATAGTTGTCAATAATTGTTGTCAATCATGGGTTTCCCAGAAGAACAAGAAAATAATACGCAAATTACGCATGCTCATCAATACATGACATTCCAAAAAAACAAAACATTTGCATACAATTTCATTTGGTTTTGAAATTGAAGTCTTGAACATACTCACAAGTTCAAGTACTTGTTTGGGCTTGGTTTGTACATTAATGGCAAAACTTTCAGCACATGGGTTTTAGGGTGAAACAAGAAATGGCCCTGGGTCTTCATCTCCAAAAGTATTTTTTGCCCCGCTCTGCGAAGGATAAGTTCAGTCCAAATGCTTTACTATTGTTTCAAGTGAATTTTTATTGAATTTCTTTTTAACCTTTTTAAAGATGTCCAGTGCTTCATGGATATATTACTTGTATTTGAATCAGTGCCATGGACCAAACTTAAGGTTATACTTAGCACAATGAGCCCTAAATGGAAGTTGGAGGGCAACACAATATAATCACCAAACCATACATTATTTTTTAATCTATTTTGTCCTTTCAATTTCTTTTTTTGTCTCCATTTGAAAATTTGATTCCTTCTATGAGGACTATTAATGAGAAAGCTATAGGCTACCTTATTTTTTGGAGCAATATAATAATCTTTTACAAAAAACAACTTATACAACTCTTTTGCCAATGCATTTTTTAGAATTACAAAAACAAATTCATACAAAGGGTTACGTTTGCTTGGTGAAACCATTTCACCATTGAGATTCTTGTATTTCAATTTTATCTTAGAGTTATGGATGTTTTATTTTTTTCTTCAATCTTAAATGTATTTATACTTAACAATCTTCTAGTACCTTGAATCCAATTGAAATAAATTAGTGTTCTTCCTTGAAATTCTTTTCTTAGATTCTAAACTAGACTATTGAACTTAAGAATTTTGGAAACCAAAGTTAAGAGAAATTTGGAACTCAAAATATTGAAAGGCAAAAACTGTAATCAAACAAGTTGCAATAAAACTATTTTACCCTAAACCCTTAGAATGCAAATATCTTGTGCATTACATGCATAGGGTTCTAAAATTGGAAAACAAGTGCTTAAAATTTAATGAAGACATACATTTTGTGAACACTTGACATGGAATGACTTTTTCATATGTGTTTGTACAATTTGTATTTGAATTATTATGTTTTGTTCAACATAATTGTCAGTGCAGCCCTATGCAAATGCAAATTCATGAGCACACCAAATTTCAAATTCTAAAGACCATATTCCTGTTCCTGGTGATTTTTTTAATTTAAATTTCATTGACAAACATTGGTGAGGAATCATTTTAATTCTAGTGCTTCCACACATACTACAAAACAACAATAATTATGCATAGATTCCCTGAGATGAGTGTCTTCAAAAAAGTTTCACAATTTTTCCTACAAAGATGTTGATGTTGGCATGATAATGTTTGAATTTCGGATATTAAGAGATATCTTCAGTTGTAATTTGATTTTTCTATTAGTCCTTTTCATGGTAACTTATTTTATAACATTTCAGTATGATCATACAATTATTTTGAGGGAATTTAGAGATTCAAAGATATTTTGAAAAAATTTAGAGTTTTTGCATAGAGATATTCATTTCTTCAAAGTTGAGGCATATGAGATTTTGTAATGGCGCAACACTTTATTGTTCATTTCATTCTTACTTTAGAAGGTTCAGGATAATTAAAAATGTACATGTCTACATATGTATGCAACTGAATTAGAAAAAGTCATTATCAATTGATTTCAAAAATGTAATATGTTAAAAAATAAATTTATTCACCAAAAATGAATAAATTGAGAGTATTAGAATTTGGAATGCTTCATTGAAAGTACAAATTGACTATTAATTTTGCAATTCAAGAGATACCCATTTTTCAAATAAAAAATATGTACAAACCTTAGAAAGGTTGAAATACATAGTTTGTACATTCTTTAACTGGACTTGGCTGTATTGCAAGAAGGTCATGTTGGATTTTTGTATGTTGATGTATTGGAATTCTATTAAATGTTCTTTAAAGGAAATTTTATAGATCTTGGTTTTTATTTATTTAATTGTAGACATTTATAAATTTAATTTATGTGTGTTCACTTTGTAATCCTTGTCAATGATCTTCAGAATTGCGCAACCTTAAACCCAAACACTTTCAAGAGGGCACAAAATAAGTTTTTATTCCGCATATTGCCCAGTTATTACATAATATGGTTTTTAGTTGTCTGGACGGAAAGAAAGTTGGCAAAATAACCTTTATTTCAGTTTCACTTCATACTTCAATTTTGGTAGATTAAGTTTATAATTTTAAATATTAGTCTAATATATGACTATCAGGGAAACAATTGTAATATTTCAAGTGGGCACAATTTTTTTTTTTCCATACAATAAAATTAAAATTTTCTTAGAAGGGAATTTGGTAGTCTTCTGTTGTGGTTTTAGGTAATCCTTATATGAACTCTTCAGATTTCAGAAGTGCTCCACAAAACAGGAGGCCTTATGTGGACTTCCTCTTTTGTGAAGGATTAGTGGCTTAATATCTCATACATGTCGTGGAATACCTCTTTATTGACGATCAATGATAGAATGTCCGCTTGTGATCAGTCATCTTCTCAATTTTGTGTGAAAAGGGAAAACAATCTGTAGTAGTTTCACTTGCAGACATTGCTTTTAAATTATTGTAACCCAAGAATTCACTCGTGGCAGTGACAAAACAAATGATTTCCAAGCTTATGAGTCTGTCGTTAAAGACTTAAAGGATTTCACATTCAAATTAAAATGTGACTTGGATGACTCATTCTTCTACTTGTCACCCTCGAAAACCAAAAAAAAATTGAAAACATAAAATGAATTTATAAACAACTACATATGTTTATAAAACATTTACTATATGCAAAAGGTACATTTTAAATTTTTTTTAAATTTTAATCTCTTAGTTCTACATAGAAATAGGGTCTAAAATTAATTCAAATCTCCAATTTCATAAAAGTACATGATAGTGTGTTATATATATATAAACATTTAAAAAGGTAAAGCTTTTATTTTGAATGTTTTAGTTCTTTGTTATTTGTGGATGTGGGGTCTAAAATTAATTCAAAAATTAAATCTAAAGCAAGCAAATACTCTTCTTCTATAATAATGTGTTTGATATAAATAAACATGTATTTGGTATATATACATATATATATAACTTAAAATGTACAACATAAAACATTTATTTTTTATCTTTTGGTGACGTACGTATTTATGTAGGATCTAAAATTAATTCAAAATTCATATTTGAAGCAAATAAATGCTATTATTTCAAGTGTAATTTAATAAATCCAACAAGAGATCTTTTTATTAATTCATTCAGATAATAAGTTAAAAGTTTAGGGTAGTGTTGAATTAAATAGTTCAAAATTTTTTAGTAGGTATTCATCTATACAATCTCCAAAAACAAATGTTAATCTATTTTTTAGAACAAATTTGTTGCCGCCCATTTTGATATTGAAATAAGAAACATATAACCTTTGAATGTAATATTTTATAGAAAAAAAGCTTCCCACATAGGTTATGATAACTAGCATACATCAAAGAGGGCTCCTTGGTCCTTTAAGGGTTAAAGGAAGAACATAATGGAATTTTTATTATATTAATTTTTCCCAAACTTTCAGTTTGTTCATGAATCTCTGGGGCACCAAATTCTATTACCAAATTCTATTATTTACAGTACTTTGAAGCTAAATAAATTAACCAAGTTATTATCCTTTATAGTTTCTACATTTAAAAAATTATTATTGGATTCTAATTTTAGTATCAAATATTCAATTTTGAAAATGAATGATTGTGATTTTTCTTTCAAGATTTTGTGCAACGGTATTATTTGTAATTCTTGTTTTCTTAACGTCAAGGGCTCTTGAAAATGAACCTTAAATACACTAGAATGAAACAATGGAAATATGGAATAGTAAGTAGTATTTGAGGATCTGTAATGAAAATTTTAAAAATTTGCTTTTAAATAATTTTATTCAAAAAAATCAGCATGTGACAAAACAAATGATTTTGAAGGTTATGGGTCCGTCATTTAAGGATTATTGCAACCTTCTTCTTTAAACAATTAGGAGGGGGGTTCTAAAATGGATAGTAAGTGGTTTAAAATGAAGTACCCCCCAGTATAGGTATAATTGAACCAATTGTTTTTTCACAATTGTCAAACGAATTTAGGGTTTAGGGAACCCTCAAATGTCGAGGTGGACGTTTTGCGGCCGATGAATGTCAAGAGAATCTACTGTGTGGGACAGAAGTGCAACTATTCATCTTCAAAATTTTGTAGGAAAAGAGAAGACCATCTACAACTCATTTGACTTCTAATGAGTGCTTTTGCATTATTTTAATCCAACAATTCAAACGGTGTCAAAATACATGATTTCCACGATTATGAGCCCGTCGTTTAAGGGTTAATTTTAGTAAGGATCACATTTAGGTCAATTGAATGTATTGCTTTTTGAATTTTACACTGCTTGTTTTTGGTCAAGTCATATTTATCTTCAAACAGAACGTGTATGGGCTTTATAAGGCCTAGAATCACAAAAAAGTTCCTACAATTACTTAGAAATTCATAAGGAATTAAAAAATGCTTTGACATTACGAACCACTTGTGCTCGATTCCAAGTCAATTTTTCTTCGAGTGAAAACAAAATGAAAATAATTTCCATGGTTATAGGGCCATGGTTTTAGGGCCACGGCTTCAGGACCATGGTTTCAAGGACTCCGGTTTGGCGGCGTGGCGAAGGGATCATCTCTCCCAGGTTTTTTCCGCTTCGTTCCCGCTTGGTTTTGCGTTGGTTCTGCGTGTTGTTTCGTTTTCGTTTGATTCCTTCCCGCTTGCTGTTCTCTTCTGCTTCCGCGTCGGCACATACACCTTTCCTTCCGCGTAGGGACGTTCTTCAGCATTTGTTTTGGTTTTTGATTCTGTTTCTTGGGCGTTGTTTCGTGGGCATTGCGTTCTTCTCGGATTTTCCATCGGTGCGTGCTGCGGAGTTTAGAGTGGGGGCGGCGGCTTCCTAAACCAGCCAAGCAATCATCCTCTGTTGGTGAGTTCTTCGTGATGCGTTTCTACTTGCATTCGGGTTGAATTAGACCTCAACTGCTTGCATTTGCGGTCAAGTTCTTTGTAATGCGTTTCTACTTGCATTCAGGCTGAATTAGTCCTCAACTGCTTGCATTCGCGGTCAAATTTCAGAGGTTCATCACGTATTCTGCTTTCCTCTTTCATGTTTTTCTTATAGTTCTAGTTGTTTTTGCTCTGGATTTTGTTGTTCTTGTTGTAAATCTCGTTGTTCTTGTTGTTTTCGTGGTTTCTGATTCTGTTTTTGTGGTTTCTTTTTCTTTTTCTGTTTTCAATTTCGTTTTTGTTGCCGAATCTGTTTTTTGTTGTTGTTGCAGGGTCTTTTTTCTGTTGGATTAGGTTGATGTTTGATTCACGAATATCTCATGTCTCTGTTTGGAAGTGCAAGGTTACAATTCAGCTGAATAAATTATTTTTTCCTGTTTTGTAGAATCAAAATCCTCCGAAGCAATGTGTGCAACAAAGTACTAACACAACCGACTTCTTCTATAGAGAAGCTCAAAGTCTGGTAATCCTCTCAAACTTTTAGGCAATACCAATCCAATGATAATAGTAGCAGCAATGCAATGTTGCCAATGTAACTTTAACTCGATGCAATTTTAACTCAACCAGAGACCCGTGGATCGGCATTTCAACTTGAGTCGAGTTAAAATACATCGAGACGTGAGTCAATTTTAGCTCGACCCGAGTTAAACTCCTCCTCAGGACACAAGAACCTAAGACAGAAACCAACAAAAATTCCCGAAACTGAACAGGTTACACACTAAAAATCTTAACTCGAACCGAGTTAAACCAGTAACAGGGCCGAATCCCACAAAGTAAGAGACAACACGAGGTCCTCGACGGAATATTCAACTCGAAGCGAGTTAAAATGTCGTCGGACCAGTGTAGAGGGTCCTGTGGGGCGCCAGATACTCAAGAAGAGTGTGTTTTAGAAAATCAAATCAGTACACGAAGTATATGTCCAAGTTCATCTGAGACCACAAACGTCAGAATATTTAACTCGGTCCGAGACAAACACCTGCCAGACACGTGGTAAAGTACAAGAATTAAACAAACGACATGTAGAAGCACCGGGCAGTGTCAAAAGCAAGAGATCGCAAGGTTTAACTCGGTCCGAGATAAACAACCTCAACAGAAAAGGAATAATAGAACACTAACGAAGACCATGTGCATGTATCCGTAAAGTCATCATCCCATACAACTTAACTCGTCTCGAGTTAAAGAGTTCTGGTGTTGTGTATCTGCAGACATGGAAGATCAGGTGAAGGGTCTGGAGGTCTACTTGAAAAGATTCCAAATCCCTGACGAAGACAAAGAAGACTACGGTGACGCCGACATGCTTGGCGAGTGCTGGGAGTGGAAGGATCCGCAAGAGGTGGAGTACTGGACTCTTGTCCTCGTGCCGATGAACAAGAATCTGTCTTTCCGGACGAAGTACAAGAAGGTCGAGGATAACCTGCCGGTGACATTGACAGAGAGTGTGCGCGAAGTCATCACCGGTCCCGGTGGCCTCATCTTTGTCTGCTGCAAAACCATAAACCCCGAGCAAGAAGAGGAGTGCTTTTTCTCGTACGTGGTGAACAGCCGGAAATAATATTTTCCGTGTCGGCATACCACAAGTCCCTCAACAACACGGACTACCAGGAGCTGCAAAAAGACATCGAGCAGCACATAAAGGAGAACCGTTGGAAAGCCCAAGGAGGAGGAGCGCTGACCTCCGTGACTCTAGCATCTAGGGTGAATGCGTTGATCAAGGGATTCGACCATATCAAGACCAGCCTCCAGAACAAGGCTCAGAGGATGCAGCCGCTATCATTGACCAGGGACTACAGCAGTCAGGGTGACAGCCAAGGGTCACTCATCATAGAAACTCCAGAGACTGGTCGGAGTCACACCCGCATGAAGCAAACGGAGAAGTACAGCCGGGGGGATCCCGGGATGACTCCTCCACTGGCACCAAAGAATAAGGGCAAGAAGCCGGCCCCAAAAAACCTTCTGGTGCCAGAGAATAGTATAGCCTCCGAGATAGTGAACATCCCCTAGGATCTTGGCGGAAGCGTTCACGAGATAGACTACGAGGAGGCATGCAAATCGTATGCGGATTATTGGTCGGTCTGCACTGACTCATACATTACAAAGATTGGGGAGAAATTCCTGATTCCAATCGATCAACTGGAAAAGCCCCCACAAAATCTAAATATCCGCGAACAAGAAGACCAAGGCGTCAGGAAAACGCTAAACTTCCTCATCAACATGCCTGACCCGGACAAGAAAATGACGCTGTGCGCCTATCCTCAGAATATGAAGAAAAAGCCGCAGACGTTCGAGGAAATTAAGTCTGGAAAGTTTTGGATGATAAACGGCCAGCACTGCGTCGAGGCCTCCAAGAGGATCCAACTGATGGATCAAATTCCCCAGGACAAGAAGGACAAGTTCAAGGTGTGGGAATGCTTTGTCATGTGGAACAGGGAGGACAGTATCATCCGAAAAATTTCCGCATATTACAACCGTGTGAACCACTTCCAGAACTTCATGCCAACCTGGGCGACGAACATACTGGCTTCACGATTCGTTTGGACAAGTATGGGAAGTCCTACGCCACCGAGGGAGCCCACGGAGCTCAGGAAGATGGCCAAGTCCGTGCCCAAGACGAGAGTGGACGCAACAAACGCGTCACTGTTCCTGGTAAGTTCATAATCCTTAACTCGAGTCGAGTCAAGCGTGCAACCTTGTCGAGTTCCTTGCATGCGGTTCAACACCTTAACTCGAGTCGAGTTAAGCTCCCCCACTAACTTCCTGTGCATTATCTGAAACTACACTTCAGGACTACAAGAATGCAATCAAGCTCAGGTTCGCCATGATTGACATCAAGAAGAACCAGGGGTATTTGGGAAAGAAGAACCAGAGAGACATTGACATCCACAATGAGATAAAACTCATTATGGCATCGCAAGATGTATATGACCTCTGGACTGAGGTCATTTCCAGTAATTCTCAGGGCGAGCTCATCGATCCGGATTTGACAATCGCGATCAGGAACACAAAGGGGTGGAGCTCGGAGAAGGACGGTGTCATGACCCGGGAGTTCTTCAAGTGGATTGGAAACGTCACGGAGGGTGACCTGAAGAGGCTCGCCCTACATCTACTCAGCAGAACACCGAACCGCGAGGCAGCGCACCCGAAGGTCACGATGAGGGCCCCAAGGTCCGTTCTCCCTGATTGCTACACTGCGAAGGAGTGGCTCGAGAGGACCAAACGAAAGGCAGCTATCCGGAGGCAGCTGCACTACCTCGACGACAAACTCAAATTGTTTGACAACGACGGTAACTATAGGAAGAGTTTCTGGAAGGCCTTCAAGCGTAAGTACAATGTCACCAAGGCGACGAAGAACACGCTACTTACAGGTCCCGGTGAATCCTTCTTTTCTCAGGCCAAGATGCCATCCAACAAAAAGAAGACCATCGAGGAATTGTCGCCGGTGGCCCATGAATTCTTCAAGGTCTTCATGGAGAGCAAGGGAAGATTCATGAAGCCAGAGGCTAGGGCGTTCTACCGTCCCTTTGAGATGAAGGATGACGAGTTGGGTGAGTGGGACTTGAACGTCTGGAACAAATCCGTGAAGTGCAGAATCAAGTTGGCGATAATAGACTTCAGAAACATCCTTGGTATCATCAACAAGGAGAAGTCGGCGACATACTTCGAGAAGTTTATGGGCATTCTTGAAGAGGACGCCGTGGAGGAGCTGACCGATCCCGAAGTTTGGCTATGGATCGCCGGTGACAAGGAAGTCGAAGTGGATCTCCGAAGTTACATTTGGAGATCTCCATTTGTTGGAACATACTCAGTGCGGTTTGCAGAGTAATTTCCATCTGCTTTCGAACGCATTGCGGACGTTCCCGAGAGGAGCACCCGTGCAAAAGAGCATGTGCAGATGCTCTTCTTGGTGAAGAACGGAGCGGCGATCAAGACTCGCCAAATTCCAAAGACGTTCAGTGTGCCTTTGAGTTCGCACTACAACTCCAAGAGGCAGACCATGGAGGTGGAATACAGAATGTATGACACGGAACTGCGGATGGAGTTCTACTTGAACGTCATGGACTTGTTCGTCTTGTCCAGAGACGTGGTGTTGTCATACTTCGCGGGAGGGAAGGCTATATGCGCAGCGTGGGTAAGTGTACCGAGTTGAAAATTTAACTCGGGTCGAGTTGAGTTGTCCGGTTGGTGGATTGTTTGCTGCGGCTGATGCATATGAGGACCGCAACACTTTAACTCGGGTCGAGTTGAATGCATCCTCATCGTAGCTGGTTCAGTCTTATGTCTTGTAGATTTTCTAACTGTCTCCGCTCTGCTCCCTACAAATGCTATCCCTGGACCATTTCGTCATTGGCGACAGTTCGAAGAAGGCCATGTTCCTCTCCCTTTGCATGGAATCGGAGAACATGGACAAGGACGACTTTCTGGATTCCGTTTACTTCGTGGACGAGCAACAATTTGAAGATAGTCGGGTCAGGGGGCCGTCCTCATCTCGGGGGAGGGTCGTCTCTGAAAGGGGAAGGAGGTCCATTGGCGACGATCCCGACAGTACGCCAAGGGCGTCCCAGAGAGACGACATTGTCGACCTTGACGGGGACGATGATGATGTGATGGAGTGGATCGATCCAGTTCACGAGGGGATGAATTTGACGCTGACTGCAGTCGTTCCATCGGCTAATTTGCAGGAGAGTAGCGACATGCGGGGCTCTTCGGGGTCGTCTGCTCGAGATACTCAAACCCCGGTCTCTCGTCCAAGGCCTTCCCAGAAGAGGAAACCAGAAGCACCTGCGCCTAACTCCCCCATCGATGCGAAGTTCATTTGTGAACTAATGAGGCAAAACAACGAGGAACAGGCGAAGGCTCGGATGGAGGAACGTGAGGAGCAGAGGGAAGAAAACAAGCGATCCCAGCTCGAAAACACGGACATGATGAAGCAGTTCTTGGACAATCTTCCCGCGATCGTGTTGCAGGTGGCAACTGCAAGTATCTCGGCCTTGATAAATGCGAGGCCTATGATGATGATCGACCCGAACGCACCAACTCCGCAGCTGCTGATCTTGAATCAGGCGCAGGGGTCCGTAGACAGTGCGAGGCAACCGCAGACAGGTTCTGCCCACATCACCGGAGGTCCGTCTGCGTCCAAGAACTTGCTGGCGCAAGCCTCCCCCAGCTCGGCACCAAATCAAGTGGAGTCTGCGGAAGATGCGACAAGGACAGTCGCGGAGAGACAGGTCCAGGAAGTTCCCGCGCCAGTGGTTCCTGCGCTACAAGTCGTGTCGGACGACGGATCCACACCGGAGGTTTTCGCACAGGATCAAATTGAGGAAGCTGCCGCAGACGCTGTAGTGTCCGAGCAGTCACAGGGCCCTGTGACTGATGATCCTCCAGGTTGTTCCCTGTGACTCTCTGAGCCTGAGTTCTAACTCGATTCGAGTTAAAATTCCTCAAGTTTTTTTTGGTGGGCTTTAGGTAGCATCTAGTGATAGAGTAACTGAGGTCTCCAAATACGCTGTAGGTATTGTAAATTTTTTATCTCTCAGGGAGCCAGTGTAATATAATTGTGTTCTTACATTTCATTGTCTGGCTCTGATCTTTCACAGTCGCAAGCTTGTTGTCCTTGGAAATTGAGGGACCACATATTGTATGCGATGCCGTAATTTTTGATTCGGATACGTCTCCCGCGTTTATCATTTCCGAAACTGTTCCGCATGTTCCTGATCCGGTGGCGGAGCCTTCTCCGCCATGTCTTGAGAAAGAGAAGGTCCAAGAGGATGTTCGTGATGGCAGAGACGTGGGGGTTGAAGAGGACGTTCCCGAAGACCCTCTTGTGATGCCGGTGGTTTCTCCATCCAGTGATTCGTTGGAGCCAGTAATATCGGCACCGGTTCCACCACACGACGATGCGGTACGTTCTTAGTGTTCTATGTGTACTTGTTAGTTTCCCTTCATGGATGTAAGTTGAACGTCATGGAGACATGGCTGCAGTACTATAGTCTTCGTCCAAAGTGCGTCTGTTTAATCGGCACTTTGTCTGTGTTCCTCATGGGCAGGGTGAAAAAATCGTTGCTCTAGATAATGCGGAAGGCCAGAGTCTTTCCCCATTCAAATCCAGGTTGACAAAAAAGTGGCTGAATGTCGTCCTGGATCTGAATGGACTATTGGTCTTTTGTGATGATTTAAGGTATCACATGGTTCAAAGGAGATTTTGCTCTCCCAGTGAGGTAGTCCGTGATCCAGAAGACATCATGGATATTAATAGGGTCACTCTTCGGCCATACGTAAGGAGGTTTTTGAGAGAATTATCCTCCGTTGCGAATGTAGTAGTGTGGAGCTCCATGAACAAAAGCTACGCCCAACATATTTGCAATTATGTATTCAGTGGCATGCCACCGCCGTTGCAAGTTCTTGGCCGAGAGCAATGTAGCGTTATAAAATGGAAATGGAGATACGGAAAGCTATTGAACTACAGGTTGACGGGCTCGAACAAGGACCTCCAGATCAAGCCTCTAGAAAAATTGTACAAGTTAAAGGGGTCCATTTTCACGGAGGACAACACAATTATAGTGGACGACAAGCCGGAAAAACACTTCATGAACAACGCCGCAAATGTCGTGCTCTTAGATTCGTGGTCGCCTGAAGGAATTGGGTCGAGAGATGAAATCCTCATGAATGAACTTCTGCCCTGGATTCAGAGAGTGCACGCGGAGAGGCCCTGGGGGTTTATCCGTTTTCGTAGAGACGATTCTATTGGGGGCATCCACCTCGTGAATGAACTCGACCAATCCAAGTACAAAATGCTTTGTGCGGCTCTTAAAGAATCAAATAGACTTTTTGATGAGTGGAAAGAGAATAATGATGAATATGACGGCCCTCCGCCAACCCCGAACGTTTCGCGCCGCAAGGAGCTTAAGCTATCAGACATCTTGTTCCTACTTAAACCAACTCCGCGCTAGAGCAGGTCGTAGGTGTCGTAGGGTTCTGGCTTCTGTGGAGTTGTAGTGTATGTACTTTGTGTGGAAGTTATAGTGCGACTATTCATTAGTAAAAAGTACAAATTTTTTTTACAATGCAGGCCTCTGTTTTGTGTCCGAGATTTATGTGTTTTGGTGGCATCAAAAGAACATTGTGAAGACAAGTGTGTGGCCTTTGTTGATTCGGTTGTTGATTATGGGCAGCTCGCCATATCGCAAAGGGGGGTTCGGCATATCATGTATTCAGCAGCCACGGCGCAGTCTACAATGGATTTCTCTGTGATGGATGTAGATGATGGTGTTGTCGATAGTCCTCCCAATGGAGGAAAACATCATGTATTGGTGCACTCTCCATCTCCTCTCAAGTCTCGTCCGCAGTCAATGTCCCCACGAGATCGCTCGGGATGAATCCCGAATTGCAGAGGAAGCTTTACGTTGATGAAATGGGTGTCGTGGCCCTTGATGAGGTGTGTTAATAATCCGTGTCTTTGCACTCTTTTCTGTTTCTAAGTGATGCTTTGTAGGCAAGTTAGATTGTATATCTCACTTACAAATTCTATATTTGCAGGTGGATGACATAGTGCCTATGTCTGTCGCCATCTTCGACAAGACTTTCAAGGACGTCGAGCCTATGAGTCACAAAGACCAACCAACCCCATCGACGGGTTTGCCTCATCCTCGACTTAAACCGTCTTCATTGAATCTTGCCAAACGGCAATGCAAAACACATGATGGATTGCCTCCTCTTCATTGTGGCCGTCATCCGTGGGACGCTTGGGAGCGGAGGTCCTTGAAGAAACAAAGGCGGGAAACTGTGCACCAAAGATCTGCTAGTAGTAGCGGGTATGGTCGAGGGCCAGAGTTATTGAAGGCAATGGAGATGTTGAAGAGTAGGTCGCACTCGTAGTACATACTAGCTTGAAGACCAACACCAAAAACTTTAGAGGTTTATAAGTACATTGGTGTAAAATTTTGGTGAATCATTCAACTATTGATTGAATGATTCCAAATTTTGGATTCTAGGTTCTTTGCTATTTTTCAGGCAAAGAAGCAAAATTATATTGTGCATAGCACTACCGGCTTATAGGTTGGTCCAAAACTTATTAACAAAGTATTATATCTTCCTTAGTTGTGGTAGATCAATAACTGGACGCTTAGGATGAGTAAACAATGCTTCTGCAAACATGCATTATGCAATGTAAATAACCTTTATATAGAAATTTGATGATTTTTTTTCATTAACTATATTGTATGTTTCATGTAGTGCATGCTAGTTCATAAGTCTTCATTTTCAAATATGTTTTAGGTGTCATTTCATTACGTTTTATAGGATTCCAAACAAGAATTTCTTCTTCTTTTAACACTTATGTATGTTTCGGGATTCACATGTCACTATATACAAGCTCCCATTTCATTGGAAAACTCCCAAAATGATGAATATGATGTTTATTGTACTTGTAGAGCCCCAGTAGCGTTGTTGGTTGCAGGGTTTTTTAGTGACTAGATTTTCAAATATGACAATGGGAGTAGTTTTTTTTTCCATTTAGCTATAGGTGTTACTTTCTCTCCAGAGAGTAAGTGTGGGCAGGCCATATGGCTTTTCCTGAATTTCTTTTGGCATTTTTTTTGTGAAATCACTGGCTTTACAGTAAATATTTTTATTTATATTTAACGGCATTGATTTTTTTTGAAATTTAAGGTTAGCATGAAGTGGCGACTGGAAATTCCATCTTGGTGAAGGTCGGGCTATGACAACTGCAGAATTGGATTTCTTCTGGCTATACTTTTGACATTATTGCAAAATTCTGAAGCTACTTTACCAATAGCATGCAAGCATCCAATACGAAAATGGCGATTTCATTTAAATAGAAGAGGAAATATATTTTGTGAAAAAAAAGCTTGAGAGTAACAACTACAAGTTCCACAATTCGCTACTATTGCTCCTAGTCCCGCAAGTATGAAAACAGGACCTGCAAAACAAACAAAAGCACTCAGATGCTTGATTTAGTGCATGTTTGAAAAGTTTTAGGTTTCTAAACATTTGCATAATGTTAGCAACTAAGCAATTCAACATACTAATGCAAGAGACGTTAGACCAATGCAATTATACAACTGAATTATTTGTCAAATGGCCCCACAGTTACACACACAACAATACAAATGTGTTGCATGTCCTCCCTCGAAGTGCTGTAATATGACCTGCAAGCAACAAAATTAAGACTTCCAATGCCTAAGTTAGAAACAGAATGCAATGGATATGTACACATTTGCTGAATTCACTTGCCAAAAATCAGAGGGTTTTTTCATGGCGATTTGGAGCAAAAAGCAAGCAAACATAAACCAAATAACCAACGAGGACAATTGCATGGTAAAGAAGTCCAACTCCGAATGTTAAGAAAACAAGCGTTACCTTTGAGACAAGAGTTTCCCAAAAGACAGCCTTCATTTCCGCATCACTTGGACCCATTCTAGATTCGCTCCTTCATTCTTGCATCACTGGGACCCATTCCAGATTCGCTCCCTCTCGTCCTGCACTTTCCATCTACAAATAACCAAAAGAACAGACGCATACACTAGAAATTCACAACAAGAAAAAACTTACAGCCATGTTCAATTATATTATTATATAGATAGGGAGGATATATCATGCATAAGCTTCGGTCCCCAAAATCGTCCTCCCCTTGATGCAGAAGTTGCGGAATGAATACTTGTTCAAATTCAACCAGATGTCTTGGATCATACTCGCTCATGTATCCACCAACGATGGCTAAAATGGGAGCACTTCTGTACAACAACAAACAATTTTAGACATCAAATACTACTAATCTCAAAATTTCAACTAAACTGAATTATTCAATATTTAAATGAAAATGATTGAATATAAGAAAAATTAATTAAAAACCTAGCTAAATTCTATAGTAGAGATAATGGCATCAAGGGAAGTTTACAAGTTTTGCAAGAAATTATTTAAAATTCTCCCGAAAGGAAGCAACAACTCATTTTTGCAAAGAACATATGTAGCCTTATTTTTGAATCAAAATCTTGTACAGAGATTGCAGGATGGGACAGAGCTCAACAGATTGGACTGGCGTGCCAAACTCAGGATGAAGTACACTCAAGGAAGGTTGTCGCAAGAACTCGTGGAATGCCTCTACTGTAGAAATATCCTGAAATTAAAAGAGACAGCCTTCATTCTTGCATCACTTGGACTCATAAACTTTGTTCGCTCCTTCATTCCTGCATCACTGGGACCCACTGCAGATTTGCTCCCTCTTGTCCTGCACTTTCCATCTGCAAATAACCAAAAGAACAAATGCATACACTATAAATTCACGACAAGAAAAAACTTACAGCCGTGTTCAATGGAAGGAATACAAAGTATTGTGGACCAAAGTACTGTGCTATGAAAAGTCTATCACCTGCTTGCTCAGTGGACCAAACTATAAAGATGCCAACACATGGCTACCCTGCATTAATTTTGCCATAAAAATTAGATCATGCCATCATTGCATAGCGCTGACGTTTAGTGTCGAGGACCTACTACTTGAAGCAATCAACATACGGAAAGTTCTTGAGACTATAAACGTTTTGGCAATGCATGCCCACAACCACACCAAGGTGCTAGTCCAGTCTGTTACGTAGCTAGTCTTTGAGGAAAGACAACGTGGAAAATGTGCGCTCATCTTCCACACTCCCTAGAATGTGAATCATGGCTATTTGGGCTAGTTTGATGTATTCTGCAAATTTATTGCCCAGTGAAGTTTTGGCGTCTAGAATCCTCCAGAGTTTCGTCAGAGGGTTCACTAGCTGATGTGGAGGAGCATTCATCGGAGGCAACTCCATGGCTGCATGTGCACTGGAAATCATTGCAATTTTGAAGAGTGGTTGTTCGGAATCTAGAGCAAAATTGTCTAGCACGGCATGCACAAATCGTCTGCTCTCACCCTCTCCAACCTACTTTGGTTCACCGTAAATTTTTTTGTTAATGTCAAGATGCTTGCGAAAGCTGACGCTGGAATCGCCTTGCAGCCAATATTGGGGGTACACGACACCCAAGGCATCCATGAGACTGTGATCCGGGAACCTAGAAGCCATCTCATCCATCAGCTTGCGTGCAACCTCTATCAGAGAACCAAGCAAATTTGTCAGGGGAGGCACGACACACGAAAATGCATACATTTGAATAACAAGGTAGGTATTAGGTAGCATGCAAGCATTCAGAGCAAAGTCAACTGCAAAAGCACGGTTGAAAACTTACCTTGGCAATCATTTTGGACAGTTGCAGCAATTGCCGCATATCCCTCCCGATTGACCATGGCTCCATCATACAAGGTGTACAAGGTCTCTCCACCAACCACAAAGCATAGAGACTCATAAGGCAAGTTGAGATTTGCCTCCCACTTCATGAAAATCTGCTTGTGAGAACACTGCAACACTTGATTATATGCATGGAAGTCATCTTTGCGGAAGGTTGTGTCCGCATTCAAATACATGTTGAACAAGTTGCTCTAGCACGTGCCCAATGCCCCCACAAAGTCACAAACAAAAGCATCCCGTTTTTGGGCCCATTGGATAAGAGTATCCATCAATTCCAACATGGGAAGGAGTGCCAACATTCCAAGCAACACGTACGGGTTCAGGAACGGAGAAAGATTTGCGTGCTTACAGAGAATTTCCACAGTGTTCAAAACAAAACAACAAAGAAGCAAATAAATTGACAGCAAAGAACTTGAGAACAAAACAGCAAAGAAGTTCTTCAACAAACACTAGGTTAGAGCAAGAGAAAAAAAGTGGACAAGAAAAACTCACCCATGCCCTGACGCCCTATTTTATGTCGTTCTTGTCAGCCAGCATCATGGCAATCACGCCCTTGTACTCTGCAAGCAGCCTCCGGATTAGCACAAGGTAACTCATCCATCGCATTTTGACATTCTTCAGGAGCTTCAATCCTTTCAATTGAAGTTGCTGAGAGAGGGCCCGGAATTCGGCTGCCTTCTTCGGCAAATGCATGAAATACGTATGCGTGGATCAGAGAACTTCCTCTATGGCATGCATAATTGTCAGTTGCGAGAGTAATTGGGTCGCCAAGTTCAAGCGGTGAGCACAGCAGTGAACTCCAGTTGAGAAAGGAACAATTTTTTCTTTTATCTGTGAAGTTACACCAATCTTTGAGCCTTGGAAGGCGTTGACACCATTAGCACCGAAGCACAAGAGCTTCTGCGCAACGTCGGACTCCGTGATACCCCCGCTTGAACTGACAGCTTCCATGACGATAGCAATGAGATTGTTCACAGTGGCCCCGTCCGTCTCCAATTTCTGGATTGACAAGAACAAAGGAACGCGACACTAATTGACCATAACGTAAGCATGAATCGCAATCCAACTGCTATTGTCGCACGCGTTGGTTTCATCTGCAAACAGGGCCCAATATGATGCACTTGAAACTAGAGACTTGTTTTTTTGCTTTACAAAGTCGTAAAGATGCTCCACCATCACCCACCCTGATCCATCAGCCCAGTGCTTGCAAGGAAGCTCAGGGATGTTGAGGAACTCGTAAAGTTCAAATCGAGCTTCAAACTCCGTCATCGACGTGCCTCTTGCTAGCAACTGAAACAAAGTGGCAAATTGGACGCGTTTCTTCCGCGACTCTGCTGTGCTACAATCCTGGATTTGTTCTGCTACAGTCATGGGTCCCCTAGCTGCATAAAGTAGCATACATTTTTTATGAATTTCACGCTATCTATGTATAGAAACAATATCCCAATTAGGCGCCATTTGTATAGGCTTTTCTCGCACCAGAGAACACGGCTTGCAACAAACCAAGTGCAAGACAACGTCTTCTGCTAGGACTGCCTCGCTCCAGGGTTCCTTTATCGCCCACTTCAGTTGGTGTGAAACTTCCTATACATGTCATAGTTTTTTTTTAGTTTCATCATTGTCCCTGCATTTGATGGTCCCGCAACCCTTGGTGCCTTGATCCTAAGATCTATGCTCTTCCTCTTGCTCCCACCACGCGTTGGAGGATTCACAAATGCATTATCATCTGAATTGATCATCTCATCTGCACTGAGGTCTAAGTCGTCCTCTGAATTTCACGTTGCTTCTTCTTCATCCGATGCATGGACAACTGCGGGGCACAAGAGAACGATCTTGATGTCCATGGATTGGAAGGTCCCCAACTCCGTGTCCAACAATTATGCGTTGGAGGGCCCCACACTAACGCCGCAAACATCGGCACTTTGCAACGGGCCGCGATTCAATGAGTTGCGACTTGACGAGAAGTAGCTACGCATCGTCGTGGTAGATCTAGCTTTCTTCCTTGACTCCGCCTCTAGTACTTGCTTTAACGCTTGCGCTTTCCGTTGAGCAGCTTCAGCTTCCTGTTTCAATCTTGCCAATTGTCGTTCAAGCCTTTCCGCCACCTTCTTTGCGTGTATTGCTTTTGCAATGGCTGCAATACCCATATACACCAGAGTAGAAGAGGAGTCCACCATGTCTCCTCCACGTACAGTACTCGATTATAAGCTAGCAATCCCCGTCGCAAATGAGACTCCAATGACACAAAAACGCACTCTCAAAACACAAGTTGTCGAAAGCAAAGCACTCCCACACCTGAAGTTGCCCGAAGCAAACTGCACTCCAACTCGTCTAAACTCCAAAGCAAACTGATAGAAAATTAGGAAAAAGGATACATGATTTAATCTCAACGCAGTTGGAGAATTTTCCTTTGCGTAGCCACCCTCCACGACGACCCTAGAAAGATTCAATGAGAGCCATAGTTCACAAGAATGTGACCGCACTCTACTGAAGCTTATCATGAATGTGGCGACCCTACTCTCTCTTAGGAAACGGAGTCGCTGTGAATCGTGCGACAAAAATCCCAAGCTGGCTACTTCTAACCCTAGGCCATCACGGAGTGGCATACACCGCATAACCTAACGCAGTGAATGTAGCGATCAAGCGCAATAACTTGAGAGACAAGGTGGCCTTCAAGCGCAATTACTTGGGAGAGAAGGTGGCGTCGAGGTCACAACTGATTGGAAAACTGAGGCACAACGGGCTGCTTCACTGCGAAACGGAAAGTGAAGAGACAGGCGGCGCTGGCAATGTGGAGGAGACTTCAACGACAATTCCACGTAGAAAGTGCACCAGGTCCTGAGACCACGCGCAATGACAGGTGATTTAAGACGGTTTTGGGCTTTTTTTTTCTATAGTCTTGGTGTTGGCAATTTTTTTTTGGTGCTATTTTGCTCCAAATTGCTAGAAAAAAAATCACTGAATGGGAGTTTTTCCAATCTTGCCATTGCTACCGGGTTTCATGTGATGCAATTTTTATGATTTTAACCCTTGAACAAGGGAAGGGGGGGCTCTATAAAAATCATCTATTTTAATACCGTGTGCATTTTAGGATTTAAAAAATGAAAAAGCACTCATTGGAAGTCAAGCTACTGTAGAAGACCTTCCCTTTTCCCACAAAATTTGGAGGATGAATAGTTGCACTTCTGCTCTACACAACAAGATTCTCTATCATTCATCGACCAAAAAATGGCCATGGCGTTGTTCATGGATTAAACCAAATTGAATGTAAGATAATTCTCCTTCCTCAAAGGATTAGTCTCTTGTTGAGCATGATTTAATTTTGAATTCGCCTTCTTCTGCAAGTCATCTGTCGCACCCCTTAATGGTTTGAGAATGTAAGCCAGTCATATTCACTGCATTACGACAGAGGATCACGAAATTGGACCCCATGATGAAGCTTTGAATGCAAGAGGAAACTAATGCAATTTTAAGTTTCCCAATTAAAACCTCGAAATGGCTACACATAGATGAACCTCAACTATACTTGTCATAGACTTGGAGCTTTGTCTTGTATTGACATCCACTAGTAGAAAATGATGTCCAAATCAACAGAATATGAACACTTTTTTGTTAATTTGTGCCCTGCATTGACCATTTTTACACTTTTCAGTTGATTTGGCACAAGCTAACAAAATGGTAACAAACTTTTTGTTGATTTGAATAGTACAACGTCCAAGTTAACAAACCAAAAACCACTTTTTTGTTCATTTTCACTTACACAAGTTTCAAATAAGTTTTAGTTATTTGGACAATGCTAAAATCTCCATGGTTGAAATTTTAAGTACAAAGAATTTATTTTTTTTACTTTAATCATTCATAATTTGGTGCTTTATGAAATCAGCAAACTTTGGTGGCAGTTTTGGCATCGTAGATTAATTTTTTCCAAAAAGTTGTAAAATATGAAAAGTTGAATAATGAAGATAGATTTCATCTCCAAAAATTCTTTTTGAATTTTCAGCCTCTAATCAAAAGTTATGGTCAAAATTCAGAGAGGGCTAATTCAGTATTCTGTAAAATCAGCAGACTTCAAAGTTCATATAGGCATAGAAAAACAACTTTTTTTAAGACTCTTGGAACTAAGAGAAGTTGCAAAATAAGTTCTACTTTAATCTCCAAAAATCCGTTTGGGATTTTGAGTCTCCAGTAAAAAGTTATGAACAAAATTCAGAGAGGACTAACAAATAACAATTGTTTTGACATTTTCAAACACCCTCTCTGATTTTTGTTCATAACTTTTTACAAGAGAATCAAAATCCCAAACGGACTTTTGGAGATGAAATTAAAACTTATTTCCCAACTTTTCTTAGTTCAATTTGTTTTGAAAAAAGTTATTTTTCTATGCCTAAATGGCCGTCAAAGTTTGCTGAAGTGATTGAACAAAAACTTTAAATGATAAAGTACAATTTGATTTACATTGTGTATATGAAGTACTTCGGTGGTGGAATGGTTGCGACTTGGGGGTCTTAGCCTTAAGGTCCAGGGTTCGAACCCCCTTGTCCCCACTTCTTCATGAGGGTGATCTGCTATGGCCAATTGCCACTTGTTGCATTGCCACGTGGTCGGTTCTAATAGATTGAATATTTTGCTTTTAAAAAAAAGAGTTTTAGAATTTTAAATTTTTCTTGAGATAACCAAATTAACAAAAGAATTAACAACTTAATGTTAAAGTTTGTCCAAATCAACTCGACTTCTTGAACAAAAAAAACAACACTCTTGCGTTAAAGTTTTGTTGAGTTGGACACAAATTTTCTAGTAGAATGGGATCATACATGTGGTGCAATGCAAGTCCTGCACAACGATACGTAGAAAATCAATTCAGATGGCTCAAAAATAGGACACCATTTTCAAATACAACAAGCATGAAATACACAAGAAATTCATGGATTTTTACACAATTCACGAGCTTGCTACCGTCATTGAGCAAATTCAAATATGCACTACAATTGAGTCCCACAAGAAACACGCTCAATTTACAACATTGCTCCAAGTACTTTAAGTTGGAAGGCCGAATTCGAGGCTAGATTTGAGTTGTATCGATTCCTCAATGTTCCTGAAATGCTTCTTAAACACTAGTCTAAAGCCTCAAGATGGTTGATAGTTTAGCTTTTATATGGATTTGCAAAGTAGAAGATAAGGAGTTTAGTATCTAGTGCCACATATTTGGCTTTGATAGCATATGAAAACAATCCTTGTAACAATACAAGCTAGATTGTATCCACACTTATATCATGATCAATTGATGTCGTGCACTTCTTTTGTTGATCATATAAAAAATGGGGAGTAATGATGCTAGTGCAAATAACTTAATCATGGTGATTATGAGTACCTTGAGCATTGGAAGGACATAATAGATTTGTAGATTTTAGAGAAACTCTTATGGTTTGGTGTTGACGGGGTTAATACGTTTTAAGCATGGAAGAATTGGGTTATGATACAAGTAAATGATAAGTATGCTCCCTTATCTACAAATATTTACTAACGTGCATACTTTTGAACCTTGCAACACAAAATATTCACATTGACAATGAGTCAAGCGGTTCATGAAGTAATGAGATTGATGCACAACTACTTTCTGCATTCTTTAAAGAAGGCAACAAAATTTGAAGCATTGTCTCTATTAATAGCTATCTTCCAAGGACTTGAAGTTACTGAAGATGTTAAAATTTGTTGATTGAGCTGCCTTGTTCTAATTTGGAGGCTATTGCTTGTGTACAAAGGTGTCATGGCGATGATGTATGTAGACAAGAACGACAAGAAGTAGGAAAATAAGGTTTGGATGAGTTTTATTGTAAATCTTTTTTTTTTATTATCTATTATTAGTTTATTAGTTTTTTTTATTAGTCTTTTTTATTAGTTTTTTTTATTTTTTTCCTACATATTTGATTTTTTTTTTATATGGTTGATGAGCTTTTACATGTTTGAATTGGACAAAATGGACAAACCTTGTTAAATTGACAATTTGGCATTGTGTAGGCAAATTTGGGCCTTATGCTCAATCACTATATCTTGTTTGGCATGATAGCCCTTGTACCTATGTTAGAGGTGGTACAACGATGCTAGAATGTGAGCAACGAGCGGTGAGTGTTGAGTGACAAGCGTTAAGACTTGAGCACTCACTAAGACTATTTTTACTAAAAAAGACATATCAGAGTCATAAATAGTGATGTCAGACTCAAAAATAGTAATTTAAAATTATCTAAATAAATTACTAAAAACAAAATTTTCAAAAAATTGATTTAATGCTAAAGAAAGTTTAATTTAAGTTAGTTAATTTAGCATTCAAACGTTGTAGGTAGGGTTAAGAGTGATATTCTAGCCTCTCCCACAACTTGAAAGGTACTACTATAGACATAATGTGTGTGAATTTCATCCATGCCATCCATTCATTTTTTGAAAAATTTGGGAAACAATTTCAAATACTTTGAGAATTACTGAATAGAAAAAAGTATTTTATTTGGCATATGGCTCAATGGATCCGAGAAGCCATTTCTAGTTGCCAAAGGATCCTTCCTCTTTTGGAGAATATTTGAACTACAATTTTTTCTTTTAAATTTTACATTTAAACCAAAAAATGAATAAAGAAAATAAAAAAATACTCTACAAATGGCCTCCTCAGATTTGAAGAGGCACCCTCTCACTATTAATTGTGGGTTTTTTTTTCAATTATTTTTACCAAAAAAAAATTGAAAAAAAAATTGAAAAAATAAAAATAAAAAAATCAACATAGGGCCTTAGGAAGGTCACTTAGAGTATCCATCAAAAACCACGTGCGAACAAAACTTTGAACCCCCTATATACTTTTTGAATTTTAAATAAAACAAAATTTAGAAAATATGAATAGATTTTCCTACTTTGAAAGTTTAGATTTTGAATTATTGATATTTTTATTTGTTAATAATAATTAGTCACAAACTTTTGAAGTAAAAAGATACACTATAGAACTGAAAAATAACTTTCACACCCCTACATTATATAAGAAAAAATTGCCTAAAAAACCAACAAAAAAATCCTAAAAATAACTCTCTATTGAAAGCTCATTTTGAGTTGAATATTGATTCAATTTTCATCTAAATGTGTTCTCTATAATTATTTGAGTTGAAAAACATATCATTTTAATTCATTTTCAACCTCTTCTAGAAATCATTTCATATTTTATTTGAGTTGGAAATTTTGGCAATAGAAACTTATAGTCATTATTAAACAATGCTCAAAATTTTAGGTTGAAATTATAGTTGATTAGAAACCACTTGTTTGCACGTGGTTTATTGTAGTAGAACTAAGTACATCCCCCAAACATAGGGCTCCTTGGAATTTGAGGAGCCTTTTTCTTGGTGCTAAGAGAATGGTATAGAAGGCTCCTTGGATTCCGAGGAGCCTTTCTTTGATGTTAGGAGAATGACATAGAAGGCTTTTCCTTTATACTAAGAAATGGTTTTCGAAGAGCCTTTCCTTGATACCAAAAGAATGGCATAGAAGCCTCCTTGGATTCAAGGAGCCATTTTTTGGTGCCAAAAGATTCTAATTCTATTTGGAGGAGGGGCATTTAAAGGTCTTAGGTTCTTTATATAGGCCCCTCATAGCCAACAAAAGGCTCTTTGGTGTAGATGAGCCTTTCTTTAGTGCCAAAAGGCTTTTCCTTAATTTATTTTACTATGTCATTATATAGATAAACTCTTGGTGCCATAGAAGGCTCCTTAGATTTGAAGAACCATTTCTTAGTATCAAGGACTCTCTCTCTTAATTTTTTGGTATGTCATAGCTAATTGAAATTTTTGTGCATTGAACCTATTTTTCTCAAGTCTTGACTAGGAACATGTTAGTTTCTGAGATGACAACATATAATTAGAGCTCACAAATGTTGGTATTAGCATAGGAATAAATTTAGGCAACCTTTGACTTCAATAATGCTTGAAAGGATTTAAAAATTCTAATTGGAAACTATATCTTCCTTGAAATGGTTTCATAATGCCACATACAAGTTCCAAATTTTCAAATGTCTTTACTTTTGATTTAAGGTACTTGGCATCAATCTTTATCTTAAACAATTGAGTTTTTAGTCCCATTCTATATTCATCCATCATCCATTTCTATGAAAAATAGATGTATTTCATCCAACAAAGTCAACTATAAAAAATTAATCTAAATTCATTCATCCTTATTTATCCCCATTCACACTAGTAGAAAACGCAGGAATTTTGACAGAATTATATTGATTTGGACGTGTTGATCTGGTCACTGTTTTGTTGATTTCAACAGAAATCTGTTACAATTAACAGATTTCTGTTGAAATCAACAAAACAGTGACCAGATCAATACGTCCAAATCAATAGAATTCTGTCAAAATTCCTGCGTTTTCTACTAGTGTCATCTTCTTTAGAATTATTTATAGCTATAAATGTTTACCCTAAACCACGGACATAGGCATCTTATGGTAAATTTTTTTTTAATTTTTCACAAGATTTTCTAAAACAATCATTGCTTGTCGCTCATCGCTTGCTGCTCAACGCTCATCACTCCCTGCTCATATGTTAGCAACCTTGGAAGTGGCACAATGGACATGCTAATCCAATAGGCTCTAAAGAAAGATGCATACGGCTGCAATTTCATGGAAGCATTAGGCACCTACCAAATCAAGTAGCCTTTCACATTCTACTTGAATTCAGATACAAGTACAAGTTTTAAATGTACAACCAAGTTCTTTAATGCTTGTATGAGCAAATTTTAATGAAGTGACTAGGATAACAACCTCAATTTGTCATATAAGACCCTAACATTTGTAGAGGGTGGAAAAAACTTGTATGCAATGCATAACAACACCTTGGTGTTGCAAGAGGGATACACTATCATTATGTCTTATGTGTAGAATGATTACAAAGGTTAGTTGTATTACATGCATTTTGAATTGTGGTCTTGCTAATTGAATTTAAGTCCATATGCTTGTTGGCCCTTGATCTTGTGAATGATGTTTGATTGTCAATGATTTTCCAATGTTTGTCAATGTTAATGTGTTTAACTATCAATACAAGGTTGTACATATCTAGATGCTACAAAAAACTTATAGGTGAGATGAAGTGTAGATTTCCTGATCACGGTCTCATGGATGCACTAGAAGTCACCTACTTATAGTACTGGATGGAAGTGACTATGCTGCGAGTTTTCACAAGCACTTGATTAATTTTCATCAAAATTTTATATAGAATATCCAAGTAGATTGGCGAAGACAAGAAGAACAACTTTATTTTTGTCGTGCTTGACAAATTCCTCGAGAGTCAAAGCAATCCATGTTTAAGATATCAATGATTGCCAATGCACATGCTACTACATCACAAAGTTCAAAACCTATGGATTGTCAATGAGTATTGTGTAGTTACTATTATTTCATGGATGCGCACATTAATTTACAACTTATTGCATTTTTACAATGCACACGATTTCTACAAAGAATTGGCACTACTTTGTAATCAATATTAACTATGTGACTTTTTTACGTTAATCACAAGTGCACAAAAGACACAAATTATGCATAAAAATTTACTATCTTTGTTGTGCATTTAATATACATTGAAGTACATAAAAAATCCATGACAATAGTGTCATTGCTATTTGCACTGCAATAATACTTATTAAATTATATCAATGCTCTAAAATGTATCAATGTTCCAAATTTTTGCTTGAACTAAATCCATCAATAGGCCACTAAGAAACTTGATGACATAATGAAGGAATCACTTCATTAGCACTTGGTGAGAACAGAGGGTGGAGAGGTCTTTTTTATATTGAAATTCATTCAATGAACACTCAAAGGATAACTTGAAGATGAAAGTTGGACCACTCATTGTCAAAACATAAGAATTGTGCTAAAACTAGAATTTTAGACCTCATTTAAGCATAGTAGAATAGTGCTTTTGCAAAAAACTTAGAACTAAAAAGAGTTGGAAAATCAAGTTAAGTTTCATCTTCTAAAATTTGTTTGAGGTTTCAAGCCTCCACTCAAAAGTTATGAACAAATTTCAGAGAAGGATTGGAAAGAATTTTTTTTGATATTTTCAAATATCCTCTTTGAAATTTGTTCATAACTTTTGAGTGGAAGATTTCAATCTCAAATCAATTTTTGGAAATGAAACTTAACTTAATTTTTGGAACTTTTTAAACTTTGAAGCTTTCTAAAAAACATTATTCTACTATGTGTAAATGAAGTTTGAATTTTTATTTTGAACATTATTTTTGCTTTTCAATTGACTTAGTAGTGAAATTGCAAAATATAAAAAAATGTAATATTAGTGCAATAACTATGCAAGAACATGATATTGTGTGACTATTGCACTAACTTTATATGTCTTAAATAAGCACTAATGGTGCACAAAATTAGTCGCCCATTGCTAAAACATTGAGGTCATGCATAGGGTAGCCATGATGATGAAAATACAAAAATTCTTCAATTATTGTTAGCATGAAATTTATAATGATCTATAGAGTACTTCCAATTTACAGCATTTCATACCAATCTATTTAAGATGCCTGAATGAGATCTACACACAGGAACCATTCCCTTGCTTTTTCATTTTCATTTTTTGCTTCTACAATTTTTTTTATGCCACATTCTTACACTTACACTCACATGCAAAGAGACACAATTTCTTTGTTGATAATTCTACAGTCTTCACTATCAAGTCAAATCTACAGAAACAAAGGATTCAACTAATTTCATTATACATGCATACAAATATTATAGGTACTAACAATTAATAACACAAGTAACACACGATTAATAGAGGTTGTAGTATTAGTACACAATACGGTTTTCTACTTCAGCACAAGTTATCTAAATAAGACCACAACCTAAAGCATCTTCTTGCACAATCCAAAAAGACTACAATAGCAATTGGCACACATTCATAAGTAATTGCCAAGCTTCACATACCACTACTTCACAAATTATCAACTCTAGTACTCCACCAGATCTACTCTAGCAATATTTCAAAGCAAAAGATGAAGACTGGATGGATAAAAAGACTTGTGCCAAACAAAAGCATCACCACACACGTTACGAGACAAATGACAAGAAAACTCAAAAGCTCACTTAAAGATCCACAAAAGCACAATAGAAACATTGCCAGTTCCATCATTGTGCTCCAACAGTGTCAATTAGATTATACCTACAACTCAAGCCATTGAGAATAATAGTACCTCATCCTACTCTTCCAACTCTTATACAAAAGCTCCAAAACCTAGTGAAATTTTCAACGACTATAAGGCCAATATGTTCACAAATAAGCTCTATAGAAAAACAAAACCAAGCCAAGCTCTATAGAAAAATAGAGTGCTTATAGAGGCAAGAACGCTTCTCACACATTTAGAATGAAATTTTAAAGATCCTATAAGCAACAAGTTTGTTCTTTACTTTATCCATGTAGATGTGATTATTGTCACATCTACATGGATTGAGAATCTCAACCCCACTTTTATTTCAAGACATCATTTTTTATGCTTCATTTTGCAAAAAACTTGTGCCGGTAAATCTTCAATTGCTTTTTGTTTGGAGTACTTTAACCGATCTAAATTTGTGTAGGATATCAGAGAGGATATCTTACAGTGTACTAAATTCAAGAAATCTAGTTTCATTCCATTGCTCTTCCACTAAATTGATTCAATTAAAGCTGAATCTAAATTACTTGCATTCAACCTAATTTCTGAACTAAGGTTCCAACTTTTATTGAGCTAGTTTAATTCATAGATTTGGTCACTTTCTACAATCTCAAAATTGGGAAAGAAATCAAAGAACAAGGAATGAATACCAACAAAACATACATAGAAATAAATTCTTGCTCACCTTTGCGGTTTATTTGCAGAGCCTTTTTAGGGCTTAGTTAAAGGCACAATAGGCAAGCTAAGTTTCAATAGTCGAATACTTCAATTCTCAAAAAGTTGCAACAGTGCAAACAACTACAAAGAACTCTTTTGGTAACAAAAGAAGAATTTATACACCTCTATTGTACTCTTAAAAAAGACAACATGATCAATTGGACTTACTACTAGTTGTTGCACTAGACTTGAAGTTGAATTGTGCCGCTCAAGACTTGAAGATGTGATCTGTCGCACTAGATTTGAAATTGTACCTAAATTTCTCTTTGTTGCTTTTGCACAAAATTCAGCCATTTGTGCTACGTTGCTACAAGTCACAGCACTATGAGTCCTGGTTCTCTACCAAAAAATTTATAAGTATCGCATCCTTCTCTAACATGCACACACTCATCCTTGTGAATTTTTTGAAGTGCAAGATTTTTACAGATCAATTGGTTTAGGATTAGCCATGATGTATTGGCATGGTGGCTCATTCTAATGAGTGACCTTCATTTAAGCATGTCATACTTTACATTTGTATGCATTTGATGACAATGCAACATTTTTGAATGAGTGAGACTCTACATTTGCGTCTATCTAATTCAATATTAATGTTGGTTGGTTCCGTATATTTACGATGGTGTACAATACTTGAAAAAGACACTATATATGTTTCACTTGCTTAAAGATCACATGACCAAAAAAAATTGATGAGGTTACCTAAAACTTTTTGAAGTCAAGAGAAATGCATTCCAAGTGGTTTCATAAATTTTTGACACTTTAGTAATATTCTACAAATTATTAAAGTTGAAAACATACAATAGCCTATTGACCATGAATGGACACTCTTAAATTACAAATTGTCTAAAAGGTCAAATGACCAAAAAAATTAATGAGGTTACATAAAACTTTTTGAAGTCTAGAGAAATGCATCACAAGTGGTTTCATAACTTTTTTGACACTCTAGTAATATTTTACAAATTTTTAAAGCATATGGACCTTCAACGGACACTTTTAAATTACAAATTGTCTAAACTTTAATTGGTTGCTTCAAAAAACTCCTCACCACTCACTGATTGCATCCAAAAAGATGTGGTGGTTTTACGACTTTAAAGTGTTCATTTAAGGTCGCATTTAAGATATTGTCAACAAAAAATGTTGCTATTAGGTGTTGCTACCTTAATGTGGACATGCAAGTTCCAAAAAATTGTAAAAAATCTCACTCAACTACTTAATTAGGTTCAGAAAGCAACATCTACAATTATTTCATAATGAATTGCAATATCATTTCTCTAAGGCATTTTTGACGCTTAAAATGAAATGAAAAATGTAAATTTAGAAAATTCAAAGACTTGAATACCAATGATGATTCAACTAACATTTATATCAACCAAAGAAGGAAGGGACAACTAGCTTATTTCTTCTTGAATTGCATTCAAATCTTCTCCAATACTTCTCAAAGTAGCTACCTCCATTGTTGTTGAGTGACTCTCAAATTCTAAAGCTTTCCAAGTTCCCTTAAAGAGTACTCTTTAATAGTGACCAGGACTCTTGCTTGATCTCATCAAGGACCGTTGTAATGCTTATGGCATTGAATATCTAAATGAACTAATTGGTAAGTATTGCTTCCTCTTCTTATTACCCAATGCAACTAGAAAGTCTTCTAAGTTTATGAAACCAAATATCTAGTACATTTCTAAATGCAATTCAAACCCAAGCCTTCTCAAAGACAAAGAAAATGATGCTCTAAAGTCTTGCAACTCAAATGAAATCGCTAATGAAGAATGGACTAGAGGAAGTATTTGAAATCATGAGGCTAGTTATAGACAAATGTACCACTATAAAGTTAGTTTAAATTTGAAATCATGACATCTCTATAGTTGTTAATGCCGTTATGTCATAAAAGTGTTGCCTAGATTTTGCTCAAAAATATTCATGGGAATTAGCACATACAATGTCATTCATCTAATTGGCTAATTAATAATGATCTAATCCAATTTTGGATTCAGACATGATGCCATCATTGAGCATTTATCACCATCAGTGGTAAATGCAAATATACAATGTCATCTTCATTTAATAAAATATTCTTTAGGTAGTTACATTCAATTCAATTTTTTATTGATGATCACAACGGTTCAATCTCAAAGACTATCAAGTATATTAGAATGTAAGAGGTTCTTCTGCAATCAATAATATTTCTTGTATCAAATTGACTACAATCACTTGATTTCTACAATTATAGCGTCAATTAGAGCTGATGGTCACAAGGTTCCTTTGGTATTGCCTACAAATGAATTGGGATTAGCAACAATTTCTAATCATGTGTTGCATGTTAGGTTCAGCTTTGTTGAGTCGTCAATGAAGAGGTTCTTTCGGATTATGGTTAATTGAAGGAATCCATTCTAATGCAGAGGTTTATGGGAGAAGATGGACACTTTTGGACTCTTGCCTCCCTTCAAGCCAATGTCCACAGAGATTCTTAGTTGTCATTCTACTACTTCTAAAGTACATATGCCATATGGTACTCCCACTTATTTGGAAGGTCTAAGTTTGGCAAGTGAATATTTACATGTCACACCTCCTATAGTACATTCTATTAAACAAGAAAGGTTAGAGCCTATTATAGAACTCTTGAGTGAGTCTGACAATGATTCTCCTCATATTCCTATAACACATTGTTATGGGAAGCTTGCAATGACAACAATTCTAGCAATTTTTCCTACCTTTCAAGATTACTTAGTCTTCTTCAATATTTGCGTCGTCTAGGTGATGTTTGAGGGGCTAGGAATAAGCTTGCTAGCCTAAATTTTGACTTTATATCATGTGCAATGTTTACTACCATCTTACAATGATTTCAATTGCCACCACTATCAAGTGCTTTGCCTAATAAAGCATCACGTACTATGCTTGATATAATGAACAAATATTATGACAAGATCATCTAGTGTAGGACTTTCACCACCAGCATCCATAACTTTGATAACTTGACTTTTAGAAAGTGACATTGTGCTAAATGATTAGTATGCACAAATTCAAATTGTAACTTCTTGATTAGGTCATTTTCAAGAAACAAAATAGAGTGGTCTAGATGTTCTAAGGAGTCTTTCAAAATTGATGGCAATCCTCTAACAAGTAAGGAAGGCACCCCCAAAATGGCACCTGATCTTAAAGCGCCGTCTACAAGCGGTGTACATTTCCAAAATCAGTTATGTACCTATTTGGATGGAGCGCTTTCAGAAAGAAACTTTGACCCTTAATAACTTTTGCATACAATGTCCAAATGCCACGTTCACTGGTGCATTGGAACCTCCTTTCGCTTGCCAACAAGAATATATGAAAATTTGACCAGTCTAATAGTAGTAATTAGGCTCAATAGCAAAAAGTGGCGGTTTTGGGTGTACCCACCTTAGTACCATTGTCTGTAGAATATGCAAAAGTCTTCCTACTTGTGTGAATGTTTGCCAAGCATTAGAGAGAAAATCAGGCCTCAGAAGGCAACTTGACAAATTTAGCTGCAATGTATTGTTAGCTTGTATGAATTTCGTGAAGGACATCAGGACTCAAAAAAGAGGGTTTAGCAAAGTTAAGTTTAATAATTAGTGGCATTGGATTACACAATGATTAATTGGCAAATGAAACAAATTAATCCAAATGACTTGGTTTCTGAAGGTAGTTGCCAAAAAAATTAGAAACACTCATGATTTCTCACTAACTCCATAAGCTATTTACATTAGCATATTTGTAGTTGAGAAGGAGAGTTATTTATACAAGAGGGATAGTAGTAGATAAAACAATCCATGTGGGATATGTAAATAAGGAGTAACATGAGCACAACCACTCAAAGTTAAGTGAAAAGCAAAAATTGTGTTCAAAGTCGAATTTCAGACCCCATTTAGGCATAGTAGAATATTTTTTTCAAAAAGCTATGAACTAATCAAAGTTGGATAATCAATTTAGTTTTCATCTCCAAAAATCCGTTTGAAGTTTAGAGCCTCCAATAAAAAGTTATGGATAAAATTAGGAGAGGATGTTTGAAAATGTCAAAGAAAATTTTCCTTTTAGAATTTTGTCCATAACTTTTTATTGGAGCTTCTAAATTTCAAACGGATTTTTGTAGATGAAAACTAGCTTAATTCTTCAACTTTTTTTAGTTCAAAGTTTTTGAAAAAAATCATTCTATTATGCCTAAATGAGGTCTGAAATTCGACTTTGAACACAATTTTTGCATTTGATAATGAGTGATTTATCTTCTAAATATCCCATACCCTTTGAGGATTCACCATGGACAATTGATATCTCTATAAAAACAACCTCTTCACTTGTCATTCTCACCAATTGTCAATAAATTATGTCTATCACAATGCTGATAATAAAACTCTTGATGGAAGATTTCATTGGACTGTTTTCGACATTTTTTTTCTCATAACTTAATTAGAGTACAAAGTATGCAATAATTAGGGTTGAAGTGCATTACAATATCTGAACCTTGATTATTGAACTTTTTGTGTCTGTATTTTGGACCATTGATAGTCATCCAACATTGCGACTTCAGGCGAGCGACTATAGGGAAAAAACAAATCCGTAAGCAAAGTTAAATGTAATTATAGGGTCCTTTCAGTTCCTCTGGAGCAGCCCTCCAGAGGCTTGAGATTTTCTGTAAAGCTAGGATTTACTATGTTATGAGCAAGGATGGCACAACTCAAGGGTGCATACATCTAGGGATACATTTTCAAGTGGTTGCTCAAGGTACTTGTCGCAAATAATTGAATACAATATTAACATTCATTAGGGAGGTGTCAAAGACTTCAATAATAACAAACTCAGCAATTGCTATGGCAGCTAGCAAGGAGTTTTTGGAGAGCTACATGATTCACAAAGGGCCTGGAACTAAAGTGATGTTAGAGGGAAAAACATTAGACCAATTCATGGATAAGTTTCAAATATTGAGTTCTCCTAATGTGAGGAATATTATTTCTTCATTTCAGAATACTAGCACTAGTGGGATCATTTACCAAATCATGAATTTAAAGCGGGACTCTACCATTGAGTATAACACGATAACTTGTTTCCAGGTCAAGAAAAAGAAAATGTTTACTTTTTCAAGATGCTCGTAGTGGCCTACAAGTGGAGTGGATCTAGTCTACCAAATGCAATTGGGTGGTAATCTTGAGAATGCGTGGTTGATGTTTGATTATGTGAAGCGCATGAAGGATTAGAAAATAATGGCTTGCCACGTCTACAACTTTGGTTATTTTAAGGTTCAAACAATTGCCGTGTGCAACATGCAATCATATGACATAGAGGTTCAATGCATCATGTGGAGATGCTTGATTTTTCTCATGAAGAAACATGGAATGGAGAATCCAAATTTCAAGGGATTTAGTAGAGAATTGCAAACACACATGTCTATTGCACTAGACCAGTTCACTCCACAAGCATACTCAAAAACTTATTAAGCTAGACCTCCAACTCCAACACAATCAACTTTGCAAGTAGTACAAGGACGCCAAAATATGAAAGAAGCAAAGACAAGGTACTTTGCAATTTTGAGCATGGTGGTTATCATTTGGCACAAATCTAACTAGCTAAGAGGTGTTTCTTCTTCAACGTGTGCATTTTTGTCTACAAGCACATGAGACTATATCTCCAAGTTGTCTACACACCATGTTGAGATTTTTTGAACCTACTACATTTGAGTATGGCAACACTGCAAATCCATATCAATATCTAATGACTTGAAAGGGAAAGTATATTTGAAGGATCTCAAATGCACCAACAACTTAACATCAAAACAAGTGGGAGAGTGCTCAAAATGTAAAGGGAAACATCATAAGTGTTACTATGGTACCATTTCTAGGGCTTGGAGCCCTAGAATGTTTAGAAATTAAAACTAATATTTCTTCAAATGTCTACCACATTTCTATTAGTATGTTCCCATAATGTTCTTGCCCTAATTTTGTTGACATGGCTATGGCTATAATTGGTGGTCGATCGTAGTTTGTGAGCTACAAGCACCTATATTATCTTTTTAGGTACTTTTGCAAGATGAATCCCAAAGAAGACAAGTTCATTCATGCCTCCAGTTTTAGCTTCATTGAAGTGAAGTTGTTCCTAACTAGGCTAGAATTTTCAAATGGGCTAACTAAAGAAGTGCATAGTTTTGGCAGTATTGTAATTATTGTTACTATATTTTTAGACTATGTTTTCACATCTAGATTTGCTTTAGGAAGTTAGTTTGGAGGTTAATTAGTGGTAAGGACATATTGTTGAAAAATGATTTACAAAGGCCCAAAATGGCAAATTTTTGTAATTTTGCAACTATTATTGAATGCAAAATTTTTAAACTTCAAATTGAATTTTATCAAAGTCTTTAAGCAAACTATTCAAACAATCCATATATTATTTCACCAGATTGTTTGAATAATTTGCTTGGAGACTTTTAATGAAATTCAGTAACTCAATGGATCAGATTATCTTCTATGGTTATAGGGTACCTATTTTTTCCATGGTCATAGGCAACAAAAATTCCTAAAATCCAATTTTTTCCTGAAAACCCACCTATTTTCAAAATTTTAACCCCTAAAGTCCCAAGGCCTCTTTTCCATCAAAAAACACTCAAAACTTCTATTTCTATAGCAAAGAGCAAATAAATTTTGAAAATGCTTTTTTTGCATATCTAATCATAAAATCTTGTACTAGACTAATATAAAAATGTGTGGAAGAAATTTCACAAACTTTGACCATGTAGATGGCAAGATATTTGCATTTAAAGTGAAGGAACAAGTTTTTTGCACCTTGCTCAACTACGTATTTTGGCTTTGAACCTTCATAACTTATAATTTTTACTCTACTTATTTTGAATTTATAAATTTATATGATAAAAAATTGAGTTGAGAGTCTAGGAAAAAAAATTCAAAAAACACACTCATTAAATTTTTATAAAGTAGAAGTAGGTTCAAGATTGAAGAAAAATCTAAATTGTTAATAACTCTAAGATGGAATTGAATTACACTAATCTCAATGGTGAGATTTTTCTAGCAAGAGATCTTAACCTTGGAAATTTTTATTTATTTTTAATTGTGAAAATTGAAGTCAGAAATGAATCCAACAAGTTATTTTTTCAGAAAGATGCTTTGATTGCTTGAAAAACAAGATTGTCTATAATTTTTACATAGCAAATCCAAATGGATTAAATCAAAGCTTTCCATGCACATAAAAATATAATCTATACAAAGTAAACTTTTAAATTTTATTACTTAAAGTTTTTATAAAAGTTTTTTTTTGGCCGCCGAACTAAAAAAAAGGCTTTTTGTGCCATAGTTTTTGCTCCCGAGCTCCAATTGAAATAAAATTATATTTTTGGAAAGCTATTGTGTTTTTATATCTTCACAAAAAAATTCAAAAAATCACAACAAATATTGAAACAAAATACATTTTGTCCCTTGAGGGAACAATGGGACTTTAGGGATTAAACGATAATCTCTATAATTCCATTTTTTTGGTTCAAAAGCTCTAGGCTCAACAAATCTAGTCTCAAGGCTTGTAGGCTTGTAATTTTAGGCTCACATGCTAGTGTTGCTGGTTTGTGTATTAGCTAGTTGATCCAACCAAACTGATCTATGGATCATATTTTATAACGGGGAATGCTGCCACATGAGCGTAGAACATAGAGTGTAGCGCGTAGAGCGTGGATTACAAACTAATATCTAAAAAGATTTCAAGTTCATAAAATGAAAGACCTATTACCATGTACAAATGAAAAACTAAGTCTATGTAGGAAATTGAATTCATGGTTTAACATTAATATGAAAAAAACTAAATTTCATAGATATAAATTGAACATATATTTATTTCCATTATTTTTCTATTTTAAAATTTAGTAGAAATAATAATATCAAACTTTTCTTTATAGCAACCTATTTATAAATTGCACGCATAATTAAATATAAATTTGCAATGATTGTAATTTCAATTTGGTGATCTTTTAAGAAAAAAATTACAAATGAATTAGCAAACTCATCATAGTAGATTTGGAGAATATAAATCCTCTTCAAATCAAGAGTTCAAAGAGCTGAAATCTTTCTTTTTAGATTTATTATACTACGTTCATAGAAAAGTAGAAGGGTTCTTCATGTAAACTTTAAAGATTCTACAGAAGATGCAATAATGGTATTATTGTAAAACAACCATCAAAGAATGATAATACGGAAATTAATAAGTTTTGCTAGATTACCTAAACCATTCTATACAATATGAGAGTGACATTTAAAATTTAAAATTCAATGATGAACAACATTTTAGGATTCCATTAATAGACAACTTTTCTGATACATTATATATCCATAATCATATAATTCAATTGCATTTGTGTGCTTGAACTTGACAAGGACTAATAAAAAAAAAATAGTGACCCTTTTAGTGTCACTAATTAAATCAAAGTATAAAAATGAATATAGAAAGGATCTGTAGAAGATGATAGAGATTGCAATGTCTGGACTACTCACAATCAACATCATTGTCACAATTTATTGCATCATCTACAAAACTCTCCAATCTCCAAGTCAACATGAATTCCAACAACATCTAAATCAAGTACCAATTGCACCTTAAAACGGGAAGGTAGAATGTTTGGAAGGTTCCTCACTACACCAAAGATGATATTTAGTGTTGAGTGACATTTAGTGTTTTTACCCCCCTATTAGCTACAACACTAAATCTGAACTTGTCCACAATTAGTGTTAGACTTGAATGTGCCGGCTGCAAACTTCAGAGCCTTGTAACTTTTGCAAAAATTCTTCAAATCAGGAAAATGAGATGTTTTTCGGCATCTACAAAAACTGTAGATGCCGAAAAACATCTCATTTTCCTGATTTGAAGAATTTTTGCAAAAGTTACAAGGCTCTGAAGTTTGCAGCCGCCTAGCCCTAATCGGTCCGATTCTGTCCGTGAACAGTGATATTCCGTCTGATATGACAACTCTGGTTCACATTTAGTGTTTGAATTGACATTTAATGTTACTTACTTTCATAGGGTAATTGGCTTTTAGTGTATGCCTTTGTATTTAGTGTACAAGACACTAAATATCATCTTTTGTGTAGTAGTTTAATGCCAAAACATAGCGTTTGTATAAAATGAACCCACCAACTTAAAAAAATTAGTAATATCCCAAAAAGAATTTGAATTAAAATAATGTAATAGCCCAAAATAAAACTACTACCTAAAAAGAACTTAGAGTACCATCTATGATGAGTCGTGAGTGTTGGTTATATGAAGACCATTGATCTCAATTCATTTTGATATACTTTGAAGTGAAAAGCTCGACAAATAATCTTCAATACTAATTTCACTTGGGCTATGTCAAAATAAAAAATCAGTAGAGCTCCATCATTAGGTATGTGGCTTCCAACAAAATCGAAGGCCGATTTAAGAAACTCTGGAAGAATGTTGTTCCACGGCGTAACAACCGACGGTGGAGAAGACACTCTTGGGACAAGATAGTCCCTCAGGATTGTCCAAGATTATTAGATCAATAGCTTAAGACTAGGAAATAACACCTTTGAATGTTTTTCTTATCTGCCTTGTGCTACAAGAGTAACATTAGTAGAAAAACAGAAAAAACAAACAAAAGTCTAGAAAAATATACACAACATTCAAACAAATGATAAAAAATGCAAGAAGGAACTTGAATATTACCTTCTCAAGGAAAGCTTGAAGTTGGGTCCACCCTGAAGGAAAAGACCCATGTTTAATACAGTGGTTAAAAAGAAAGTGGAGGGAGCCATTGAAAATGAATGCATTCATTCCTTCAAGTTCCAATTTTTCTGCTAATGGGACGGGCACAAGGCCTAGAGAAAGTCAAAAAACAATAAGGCCAATGTAAAAAGAGTCCATCATCTGAAGAACTTGTGATGGCAAAGCAAAGGAGCTTTGGGTGCCTTCAATGCCAAAAACACCAATACCCTAGAAGTTCTTTGGAACTTTACCAGCAGCCTTAATAGTTGTTATAGTCTTTGTAGCCATAGCCTTTGCATTTGCCAACAAGCTTGCTTTTGAAACCTTCTCTGTCTTCTTTGGAACTTTAGCAGCTTGCCATCAAAGCTTTCTCTACCTTCTTTGGAGCTTTATCCTCCAAGCCTTAGCCTTTTCAACATCTTGCTTCATTTGCTTCACAACTTTTGCTTTGTCTTTCTTGTTTATATGGATAGATGAATAGCAAATTCATGCTTGGCAGCAACGTGATCATCAATTGCATCCAGATGATCAGAGCCACACAATCCTTTTTCTGCTCAATTAATGGCCTTCTTCATTGTTTCTTCTTCAATCATGCAAAATCCACCACCACAGTTATTTGCCAACCACCAGAATTTAGATGTAGTACACCTCAAAATCGGATCAAACTCACATAATACATACATTGATCTACGCATGTTTTGTCAAGCCATGATTTAATGAATCTTGGTAGTTGGTTTTGTTGCACAACACCTTTGGGCTTTGGACAACAAAGGCCTTATTCGTTAAAATGAGACAATCTACACATTTTGAGACTTCAACCCTAAAATAGTTATAGTGATTTATCATCGAGTCGAAGATAAGACAAGATTGCAACCTTTGGGCAATCAAAGGTCTTTGTATATATTAATATATTAAAGTCCCAAATTACTAAATAGTCTCAAAATTGAACAGTTATAAAGATTTATCTTCGAGTCAACGATAAAATTGAGACTACACTTTGTTCAAATATAACAAATAAGGCCTTCACAATTCAAACATCATATACCTTAAAATGTTCAATAGATAAAATGAGCAAGAGAAGATGAGGAAAAGTTTGAAATTTGAAATTCCATCACCTTAAAGAATATATATAATGATATATTGTACTTATAAAGCATTCATTTCGCAATTTGTGAAGTGTAGGTGTAAGAATTGAACACTTTAGTTCTTGAATATGCATCTTTTCCATAGAACAGAGACAAGTAATCGTGGATTCAAATGCGAAATTGTCAATACTCTATGAAATGGGCAGTAGACAATGGAACATTAGTAGAGTCTACTTCAACTAAGAGGCCTTCTTCTTTCTGCATCCTCTCATATTCCAAGTTGAGTGCTTCTTCCAATTGCATAGATTATAAGAACATATAATTAAAATGAACAAAATACTAGATGTAATCAAATTTATTATTATGTAACGTCTTTGAGAATTATAAAGAAATAGTTGAAAAATGTATAGTCATAGAAAACACTTACAAATGCCCCAAATTAGGCCTTGTTCAACCAAGTTTCAAAGTCCTTATCCAAAAAAAGCTTGCTTGGAAAATGGACAGTTTGTCTTGTGAGAACTCCTGAGTTCCACCAACATAAATATGTGACTTTAAACAGAGTTGGACCAACGGATGTCGTAAGCAATTGGAATTTGTCCAACGTCATTTCGGATTTAGAATTCTTGCTCCAATGCAAAATAACCTTCACAAAGAAATGTGAAATTATTAAAACTAAAAAACAATGCATTGTAAATAAACATCCATATGCACATTTTTGTCTTAGCATCAAAATTGAATAGAGGAGTGATAGTTTAAAAGTAAGTACTATACCCTAGCCAAGAAATCATCACCTAATGCAAGATGTGAAATAGCTAACAATTTAGAAAATTGCCCTATGTAATTGTTTGTCTTTAATTTAGCTACAAAAAGCTAAATTTAGTGATTTCTTGGTCAATCCTCTATACTGTTGATTCTTCCTCTGCAAATTTTTGGGCTACTTCATCAACAACATCAACAATCTCTTGCTACAAATTATAATTTTATGGATATAAGCACATATTAACTTTCATAACAATAAGAGGGAATTAATCAAGTAACATTCATTTAAGTAAATCATTGGCAAAATTGAAGACTCATCTGCCATAGCAAAGAAATGAACACATTTGTTTTCAAGGGGTACCAAATTTTTCCCCTTGTGGGGCTCTTGAAGCATTTCTTGAACTCCCATTCATTAAATATATCTTTAAATGTCTCCAAGTTCTGCACTTTGGTAGCACAAATTCTATGCAAAATATGCACAAGATTTGTCTTCACGTGACTGTTTTCTATAGATCTAGAGAATAATTCAAAATATTAGTATGAATACCATTGAAGAAAACATGACAATGAGATTGACAAACAAGTTCAAAAAAAAACTTACTTGTTTATGTCATGCATCACATGTAAAAAAAGGCTTGTTTTGCCAGATGGATCTAAACAAATACTATCTACATAATAATGCTAGACTGATTCATTTCTATGCAATCTATCAACAATTGTAGTCTAGGCCTAGAATCTGTGATTTCCATCACAGATAAAAAACATCCTCCCAACCAAATGATGAAGGTGATCATTTTGTTGAAGTCTCGCATCAAACTGATCACTCTCCAATTTTCATAGTGGACTCATACAATCTTTTTCCTCACTTAATAAATTGTGAATCCCTCCTTTCTTGTCGCAAAATAAAATATAGAAAGCGCTTGAACCATGTCTGTAACCATAAGTGAATGCTATTATGCTACCTCTAGTCTCTTGATATCAAAGTCCAAAGACGGGCAGACAATGGGCACTAGAATCATTCGGCAAAGAAGTATGAAGAATCACAACTCTTCTTTTGGCAAGATTCTCATATCTTCCATACAATTGATGGAATTCACCTTTTGCGCCGAACGTAATTCATCTTCAATTACCCTTACATTCTTCAATCACATCAAAATCGGTATTGATATCTTGCATTTGTTCTTGAGAAGAGCCAAAATTGTTACCTTCAATCACCATTAGATCTTGAGACAAATGTAAAAAGAAGGCATTAGAAATGGAAAAGATCTAAGAAACACAAACTACAGCCACTTCTATGCATTCTCATTAAGATGATTTTGTTGACTTGGTTGTTGGAATAGTCTCTAGCTCTCATCTATGCAATACTCTTTCTATCTTATCCATGGCTGGTAAACGTTCTAATTTTTCTAAATCCTAAAAACAAACATGCATGATTCAATTACAAATAGAATCACTTTACGAAATCATTATTCAAATGTATCATTTATAATATAAAAAAGTTCAAATTCTTGATTATTACATAAATATGAACTCAACATTTTTAATTTCATTATTGGTCCTCGTGGATGCTAGTGTCTATCCTAAGCCGCTAATTCAAGTATCGCAAGGAAAATTGGTCAGATAGACAGCTGCTCTTTGCCATTGTAGGTCATCTCATCATTGTTGATGGTATCCTTAAAGCTAAGTAAAAGTGGCTATGATTTTGGCCTTTGAACTTATCACCCAACATCATCGGTTCAATTGCGAAGTCATCAATTACCCGACCTCGTCAATAACGATGCTACAAGAGCTATGGGGTCCTACTAGCTAAAATCAAACATAACGCCTTGTGCTCCGCAGACATTGCTAATTCTTTGCCTTCAATTTAATCTAGGGCTGGTCATCTATTGCCTTGTATAAATTGCAATCTCTTGGAAATCCATTATCCTTGCTTAATGTGTAGCACTTTTATTCCACAATTCTAAACTACTATTGTTAGCTTTGGTTCTCAATTAGAAATAGAAACAAAATACTCCCTAGAGAATAGAATGAATGTGAAGAAACATTAGAGTAGAAATCATTAATTCTTGCATTGGGCATATTAAGATAATCCATTGTTAAAACAAAAGTCAAAGTTGAAGGAGTATTGATGGATAATAGCATACATTCAAAACAATTCACACAGAAAAAAATGCATCTTAGTATAGCAAGATGCAGTTGTTAATCAATGCCCCACATGATGCAATCAACACCAATGGTACCTAAAGGCAGCCTACTCCTTAGCTGAATTTCCTTAATTGACAACAATCAAACTATCCAGTAGAGATTCAAATCACAAGAGCATGTAATGAGATTACAACAATGATGCAAATGAAAAGAAATATATTAATCAATTAATGTCAATTATCCACCTTTTAACATGTGCAAATAATAAGTCAAGTTTACACTAGTATGACTTCATATGCACTAAGCCTTTTCACTGTCTCTATCTAAATATCTAACTGTAGCTGCACCATATGAATATTAGAAATGCCGTCAACACCAATGTTTTAAGAAGGCCATTTAAAATGTATTTGAAATAAATGACCGAGTCTAAAACCAAAGAAATACGATAAACTAATTAGGATCATATCCTACATTGCTAGTTAATCATTTTCTACAACTCTATCACTATTCTTGCTAGCAAACTGGTAGTCAATGTATGAAGTAAAAACTAATATTTGTCCAAAGTTTATTTGATTGTCAAAGTGCATGCCTTGTCTTCATCATTGAAGGGCTTACTTTATTGAAGTTCACATTTTATTTATCTAATTTTTAGTCTTTGATGTCTCAGAAATTTGAAAAACTACAATCCAACTCAATTGATTCATGACAATCACTTGAGAAATTGGCAAAGCAAGCCTTCCCAAATACTTGTCTGTGCCTCCAATGATCTCAATGACTTGCACATATGATCAATTGAATCAATGGTCAAGACCATTAGCATTAGATGTTTTTCAGCCCTTGTAGAGGGCTACAAATTTCCTAGGGTTTCCAACCCCCGAAACTATGTCACAACAATTGCCTGATGTAGCATAGAGACTGCTACGTCAAAAAAAATTCAATTTTTTTTCATTTAAAGATTAAACTTTCCTTTTTCTTTTCTTTTTTTCAAAAAAGATAAATTTTGACATCGGTATTCTTTAATTGTTGGAGGAACAACGCTAAGAACGGACTCGAAACGGCCCTCCCAGACCCCAAATTTCATCTAATCATTTATTTCATTCTAACATATGATAACCAATTGAAGGAATATCCGTGACTTCTCCTTCAAATTATGTTTAAAATAAAACAAAATCATTGGCGATGCTAGTGAAAATCATTGACATAGTAAACATGCAGTAACTGCCTCTTTTGAGGTGATAGTGTAAAACCATGTATACATACAATATTAGGGTAGTCAGACAATAATTTTTGCACACATGGCACACCATCATTGGTCGGAAATTAATTTTTCTTTTCATATATTGCATCACATATATTACACAATACACAAAAAGTGTTTCAATGGTCATAATTACACTAAGAAACTATTGAATACATTCCGTTCACCATAAAGCATTGGATTATACATAGGAACACATTCATTTTGTAGACCACCCTCACCATCACTCTCCGCCAACCGTGTAGGACATATAGTCACATCATTGTTGTCATTGAGCAAAATGACATTGTGCACTTGTTTCTGTACTTCACCTAGAACAATAACTTTAGACAAGGAAAATTATCATTTGAAAACATCATATGGAAAAACAAAAATCAACAAAATTCTCAAAAGAAAAAATTATAGGGTAGGAGAATACTTGGAACTGCATACTCGAATTGTGCACCTTCTCGAGCGTTGTCCAAGTCTGTTGCTAGTCTTTGCCGCCCTAAGTCTACCAGTTAAGATCTTGGATTGTGTGCTCATAAAAAATTTGAGTGACATCATCCATAGTGATATCATCTGGTTGCATCATACATTTCCAAAACGCTGATACTCTAGTGTATTCCATCCTACTTTGGCAAATAGGTAGCACCCACGATGTTGAAGGCATATATTGTCCAGATCACAACATGGGCAACATGCATCTAGAAAGAATACTTCCTAGTTGCCTTTTCATTTTATACTTGCAAAATGTTGGAGCCCTCAATGAGGTTCTTGTGAGTCAATATGACTTTGTTCTTTGGAAATGGAATGTTGTACTTAACGTACTCCTCAATGCCTTTTGCTATTTGTTCAGAAGTGACATTGCGATGCACACAATCAAAATGCTCTTCTCCTTTGTCTTTAATGCAATATCCGAGCATACCAACATAGGTATGCAAAACGGTGTTCCTGAAGGGTTTTAGTGAGAATGTGGTGGCCCATTGGGGTTAATTTGACATGATCCCATTCAAAGTAACTTTTAATGCGCTTACTTACCGTGGCAGCCAAAGATGCTAAAATCCGGAAAATCATTTATAGGTGGAGCTTGGATAGAGCTCCATCTCGTTCAATAGAGCACAACCTAGAGACACATTCATTTTCAATGAATTGTTCAATTTTCTTCAAACAGTCAATGGGAATGTCAAAATTTCCCACTGCAATAGTGACACGGAGATCCAATTTTTTTGCCTCTGCAAGGGGCCTTTTCCTTTCTTCTTTTTTGAAATTGTTGTTTCATTATATATAGTCTTTTTTAGATGCATTGCATCTACTTTTCTTTGGAAACTTGCTGCTTTCTCTACTCCCTTTATGTCTACCTTCTCGGGTTGTTGCCTTCATGATTTGTGACATGGGTGGTCCCATTTGTCATAGTAATCGGTAGAACCAACCAGTGTTACAAAGACACAAACCTCCCCGATGTAGTCAATTGGACAAGTGTAGCTCAGTCACGTTGAAGAATATTGCCGTGCAACTCTTATTCTCTTGCACCTTATTATTGTCAATTAATACTTTAATGAATATTTCTCCAAATTCTTAACGCAATGCCTCTATAAAGTCGTATCTATCATCCACAATGAATACACAATGAAGACATATTTCATGTGAGGTAACTACTCAAGAAAAGAATGCCATAATATGTAGAGCCACAACATAGCTACAACTTCTATAAATTATCTTCCACACTAGAGGAAGCACTGAAGATTGTTACACAACATCCATAGGGAGCTAAAAAGCTCACAACGACTTTGTTTTCCTGTGTATACACATCTCTTGTTCTGTGTACATTACTCACTTCAAGGAACCTCGTGTTTTGCATGGTGTGGCATACCTGGAGGTCAACGGAGGAAAAAATTTCACCACACGGGTCGCCTTCATCCCGCAGATTGTCTTTGTTGCTCAGACCGCCTTCATCCTAAAGATTGCCTTCACCGTTCAGACCGCCTTCATCTGAAACTGCGTGGAAAGCAGAAGTACCGTATATCAGGATTCAATAATTATCAGTTCGAGCTGGACAACAAGTCAACAAGGCTTGCAAAGTTGAGGTTGGCCATTTAGGCCAAGATATGAAATCAGATCATCCTTTTTGATCCAATTACTCTGCAGTCTATAAATGAATCTACAATCTATAAACAAATGCGGGCTACAGTTAGAAATTGTGTTGGTTTCTTACTTAAGTGGAGAAGATTCAGCAATAATACTTGATCAATTGCTACCAGGTTGTGAAGGCACATGCGGGTCTCTCTTAACTGCCTCCGATAGATATCATCACTTCAATTCCAGTCGGAAAGATAGGGGAGGGGGTCATTATTTCATTTTATTTTAATCTCATGCCCTTGATTTTTTGGGATGCAGGGGCTTAGGGTGGGACTGCTTGTCTCTTCTCATAAGATAGTCATTGCTAATCAACGTGTTCTCCACCTTAGGAAGATTCAGTATATGCATCAACCAAAACACATTTATAACACCCATAATTTAGATACAAACTAGTGTGTCTTGTATAGTTGCCACAACAAAATAATAACAATAAATATTTTAATTAAATTCACATAATAGGTTCAAATGCCACAAAAATGGTACAAATAGATAGTTTTGTATACAAAGGAGTGCAAGATAATTGTTTTGTAGCCTTTGAACATTCAATACAAAGTTATGGTTTTAAAAGATAATTTCATTTAAAACAAAACAAAACAAAACAAAATATATTAAAAAATCCATAACTTTCACATCATAGGTCAAAACACCACAAAGTTGAAATGAATAGAAATCCCTATGGACACTGGACTGCAAGGGCTTTATTTTGTGGCATTTGGACATGCTACGTGAAGGGTTGACCAAAGAGCATTGTATACTATAAACATGGAAACAACTTGATTACCAAAACAGATCAAACGTATTGAGGTTTAGCCAAGTGAAAAATTGAGAATGGAGAGAAACAAGCAACAAACAACATTAAATTTACTCTAACTAAAACTTGAACCATTGCCTTTGAACCATATTGAAAAATATTAAATTATACAATGCAGCTGATAATGGACAGGCTCGAGAGGTGAATTTAATTCTACTACAACAAACCATGTGTGAACAAGTGGTTTCTAATAAAGTATAATTTGGGATCCTTGGCATTAATTTCTTGGCATCCTTGGCATTTCCAAAAAAATATTATTGGATTTACCTTCATTTCTTGGATTCACCTTCATTTTACACTTTCAGAGGAGAAGAATGACCATTCTCTATCTTCAGAGAAGGGCACCTCTGCAAACCATGGAGAGCCAATAAGAGAGCACCACATCCACATTCACTGAAGATTGAAGATTAACAATGGGGTGAAAGAAGGTGTGACTACCCCTAACTTATTGTGAATGTGTAAAGCCTTCACAAACACATATCAAACTAACAAAACCAGTAGGCACATGTTCTGAAACCTTACCATCCGAACTCCCATCTTCTTTGGATAGCTCCCATCTTGAAAAGCAAGCACAACATGAGGGAGTCTAGCGAGCTACGGCGTAGCTTGTGTCCACCGCGTTCTATACCCTTTCTTTTATATAATTTTGGTTCCTTCTCATCTGTCCTAGCGTTAAGCCTTAACAAACACACATCAAACTAACCAAATCGCACATTGTGAAAGTGAATTCTAGAGCCGCGGGAATGAATCTTGCTAGCTCAATCTTTTATGTGAGTGTTACTCCCATCTTTAAGTTTCATCACGAAGGGCGTGCATCGCAAGATATAAGGTAGGAGGTTCAAATTAAGTTTGGGCATTTAGAACCGTCCACCCATAAAATGTACATGATTTGTACGTGTTGTTTTTTCATAGCCTTCCTTGATGTAGAAATTGTGTGCATGTAGTGGGTGGGCGGTTCTGGAGCCCTATGCCAATTCAACTTCAAAATTTCATTACTAATTCCAAAAATCTCCAAAAAGATATAAAACAATTTGGATTACATGTCAATTCCACTTCTCTTTCAAAGAAATTGACTGAAAAATATTTCAAGAAGTTTCACCTCCCCAAAATTCAATTTCAACCCTTAGGTGGTCTATTTATAGACCTACTACCTTAGAAGGCCATGGCACCTTCTTCAATAACCATTATTTCTTCTTTCTTTTCAAGAATTTTGTTGCTCTTGATTAGAAGTAGGTTAACTCCGCCTAAATGCCCAAGACCTTTTTTGAACTTCTAGAAATTTGCTCTAAATTCAACTAAAAGCCAACTTTTTGGTAAGTTGTATTAACCCCTAAAGGACCAAGGCCATTTTTCTGCCCAAAAACACTCAAAACTGCCATTTATATAGCAAAGAGTAAAAAAATTGAAAATTGTTTTTTTTCCACATCTAACTGTAGGATCTTATACCTAACTAGTATGAAAATGTGTGGAAAAAATTTCAGAATTTTGGACCACACAGATTGCAAGATGTCTGCGTTTAAAGTGAAAAAAACAAGTTTTTCAGCACATTGCGGGACTAGATTTTATGACTTTGAACATTTTTTAATTATATGTTTTGCACTACAGAATTTTGAGCTTTTAATCTTTATAGTGGAGAATTGAGTTGAGAGTCTAGGGGAAAAAAAAATACAAAAAAACTTAATTTTCATTATTAAAAAAATTGTTAAGTAGAAGTAGGTACAAGATAGAAAGAAAATCTAAAATATTAATATCTTTTATATGGAATTAAAAAGCACTAATCTCAATGGTGAGATTGTTCTAGCAAAAAAACTAAACCTTATGGAACTTTTTTTTTTGAAAAACTATAAAAATTGCATTCAGAAATGAATCCTATAAGTTATTTTTTCAGGAAGATGCTCTAAGTGCCCAAAAAACAAGATTGTCCATAACTTTCTCATAACAAATCCAAATGAAATAAATCAAAGCTTTCCAGATAGACAAAAATATAATCTATAAGAAAAAAAAATTAGAAAAAAAAAAAAAAAAAATTGCAAATTTTTTTTTGCTGCCCCCTGCCCCCTGTTTTGAGGTTATTTGGTCATAACTTTTGTTCCCGGGCACCAATTGTGAAAAAAATTATATTCCCAGAAAGCTAATCAATTTTTCTATCTTCCAAAAAAAATTCAAAAAATCACAACAAAAATTCAGCCCGCAGGTACCTGCCCAAAATCCCATTTGTCCCCCGAAGGGACAATAGTCCTTTAGGGGTTAATCTTTTTGAATTTTAATCGTACAAATTCAAACTAGACATGTTAAAGATCACATAGGAAAGAAACAAAACAGTGTCTCTTATCGATTGAAAGATTATAATGTTTGATTAAGACGGTGTTAAAACTGCGAAAGTGATTTGAAGTTTTTCAATCCCCTTTTCACATGTCAAATCTAAAAAGTTGGTCACCAAAAAATTATGAGGATAAAGGACCTAATATGCATAACCCCAATCAATTTATAATTTCTCAAAATCTACTCTACAAATTTTTTTAATGAATTTCTAATGCGATTTTTTTTCCAAGATCTAGTGTATTGGAGGCTCATTTCCAAGAGTCCTTAACACTATGGAAAGTCAAGATTGCAATGGACACCCTTGCACAACATCTTGAATAAAAAAATCATAATCATTCATTTTGAAAATCGAATTTTTGATGCTAAAACTAGACTTCAAAAAATTCTTTCAAAAATATAAACTACTAACTGAACAGTAATTTTTAACTTCAAAGTTTCTTCAACACCACATTTTGGTGCCTAAGCCTTGATTATCACATTTCAAACTATCCAAATCACTTGTTCTGAAAGTGCAATCTAAATGAGCTTGCTAGCCGAACTTCAATCTCCTTTGGGTGGCTCCCATCTTGAAGGGCGAGCACCGCAGGAGGTAATCTAGCGAGCTATGGCGCAAATTGTGTCCGTGGAGGTATGGACGGCCGTGGCGGTGGTGTTCTTGTGCTCCATTGCGTACCAGGTGGTGACGAAGGCGTTGTGGAAAGGGCTGCTGAAGCCCTTGCGGTTGGGGAGGATCATGAGGAAGCAAGGCGTGCAAGGGCCGCCGTTCCGTTTCCTGTTTGGTCAGCTGAGGGAATCCATCGCGTACCGGGAGTCGTTCCCTGACGTGGTGCCGCTTGATAGCTATGCGGATTTCTCCCCGACTCTCACGCCGACGTACGCCCTCTTCTTTCCGAAATTTCCAGGTTGAGACTCATCTTTGGAGGGAGCTGGACTCTAGTTGTGCTACTTTGGGGCTGACTTTGTGGGTTTCATGGGTGGTCGATTCGGCCAGAATATTTGCTTAGTATCTGGTACTCTGGTTATAGTGAAGTTTGTGAACGAAAGCGTGTAAACCTAGGGCCTGACTGAGAGAGTGCTGATAAGGTGTGTGAAACCCCAAAGAGTGGGAATTAAATTGGTTGAGAATCCGGCTTTTAGTCGCTTATTGACTAGTTACGTTTGAGTTTGTGAATTACTTTTCCAGGGTCTTTCTGTACTGGAAGAGTGTGTGAACCCTTAATGTGTGGGAATTAAATTGGTTGAGAAGCTCACAAGAGATTACTGCATTCAGTCGCTTATTGTCTGATTTCCGTCGAAGTTTGTCAACCAAGTATCCAGGGTCTTCTACAGAGTGTTGACAAGTTGTGTGAAACCCCAGTCGGATGGAAATAAAATTGGTTGAAAAGCGTACACAATAATCCTGAAATCATGGTTAGAGGAAAAGGAATGCTGTTTTCAACTGTTGATTTAAGATATTAACGGATTTTTTATCAGCAATTGCGGAGAGAAATGGTTGACAAGCTCCTGTCGGTAGCATCAACTAGCCCCTCAAATGGTCGGACTGCTAGCGATTCCACAGATTTGTTGAAGTTTTGTGAACAGTTTCCAGGTTTGTCCACAAAGGGTATAGGTAAGGTGTGTGAAACCTGAAAGGATGGAAATTAAATCGGTTCAAAAGCTTACAAAAGAATTCTAGTTTGACAGTGGAGGGAGAAGAAGATTGTATTTAACTGGTGATTTACGAAACCTACGGTCTTTTTTAATCACCGATTGAAGAGAGAAATAGTTGGCAAGCTCCTAAAATCCTTAAATAGTCCACTGGATTTAGTTTGATTAGCAATGTGTGAAGCCCTCGATTGACGAGTTCCACACATGTTGTCAGGCGTGAAGTACTTCCTGTACTGGTTCGGAATGGGCACTCGGCTTGTGGTGCGAGACCCGGAGATTGCGAAGGAAGTGTTTATCAACAATCACGCGTCCTTGGGGAGGAACTTCGTTGACGACAGCTTCATCACTCGCATCGTTGGGAAAGGGTTGGCGCTACTCGTGGGGGAGAAATGGACCATAGAGAGGCGCACAATCACCCCGTTTTTCCATCAGGACGCTCTCAAGGTACGCGCAGCTCACCCTGAACCAAGAAAATCACACAATTCCGGAAACTTGCATAAACTGACTGGCTATGGCGTGCATTCAGCTGTCTAAATTGTGGCTATGCCTACTTTTAAACCTCTTTTAATCTCAGCGCCCGAGGCTCAATGTTATCCACTATGACACTGTTTGAATGTGTGCAAGTGTGCTTCAGTCCACGATAGTCAATTTAGGATAAGTATCGCTAGATTTCGACAAAATTTTGTATGAAGCCTCTGGGAAATGTAAGGGAGGAAACCCAATGGCTTTCAATAAAAATACTATCGAAAATCTCCAGAAACTGTATTGTAAGTACAAGAGAACAAACACATCAGGTATGAGCACCACCATAATCCCCACTGTCGAAATTGCGGCACTTGCATTTGGATCGAAAACCGACACTAAGACCTTGATATTGATGACAGAAGAGGTTCACAATGAGAACGTGAGAGAGACAAGGATAGCCTAGTTTGGATTTTTGTTATTCCTACAAATAATACTCTGAAATTTCATAACTAATTCACACAGTTTTCAACTAATGCATGCTAAAAGCTTCGTTGAAATCCTCTTTCACTTGCCAAGAAGATCCAATATGAATGATTTATGTTTAATAGTAGTAAATACACTCAGTTGCTATTAGTTGCTATTAGTGTGACCTATATGTGCACTTCCTTTAATGCAAATTTTGCCAGAATTGTTAGTCTCAACCAAATTCTTGACACAAACCCTCGAAATACAAAAATGAGAGTAAGAAACAAAAAACCCGTTAGTGGCACATGAGTAGGATATTCTAAAATGTCATGTCTTAGAAGGCCACAATAACCAAGAGGTTTGAGTTTATGTTGTAGGGCATGGTAGCGGCTATGGTGGAAGGGTCAGCAGCAGAGATTCACAAGTGGGAGCAGACGGTAACGCAAGCAGGAGGCTTGGCCGAAATCGATGTGGAGCCCGATGTGCACAAGCTTTCGGGACGAGTGTTGTCATTGACGGCGTTTGGTGGGGAGTATGAGACGGGCGTGCAAGTATACGAGATGCAAACAGAGTTGGCAGCGAAGTTCTTCGGCTTGTTCAAAGAACTGGGGTTTTGGCTCATTCCGCGCTACAGGTACCTACAACAGACAATAAATCTCTAACAAACGTCATGCAAATTGTATGTACCTGAAGTAAAAGATCTTTGGTATGATTCTGCAGAAGAATACATGTTTCAGTTTTTTTGGTTCTTAAAGAGATAACTTATTCCGCTTATGGAGTCTAGTAGCTCTAAGTCTCCAACTAAAGTACAACAGTGAGCTGCCACCACATAATGGTTTTTACGTACACTCCCTAATTGCTTCATCCATAGTTGTGTCTACCCAAGTAGTGTCAAAGTAATTATGTCAGTACAATGACTGTCTTCATTTTTGTTGGTAATTCAAAGAAGATTCAAGACCTTTTAGCATGTAATTTTTTGAAACATGATGCGTAAAGAGTAACTCTGGTGTCGTACACGAGCGTGAATTAAAAATCAATTTGGGGTAGTTATGCTAGTTATGCTCATGAATACGTTATGAATTCTCATAGTGTTGATTATTTGTGTTACCAAAATTGACCCTCGACTCCCATGTACATGAATGTGTTCATTTTTGGCAGTTATCGGTAGGGGTTAGTTATTTAACAATGTCGCAATTAGAGAAAAGGCGTAATCACCTGAGCAGGTTTTATACATCACATATAGGGCATCTTTAGGGGATTATTTGTGGTTTGGGGATGCTGTCCATCAAAGTAGCAGAGTTGGTGAACCATTTCTCTTTACAATTGTTGATCAGATTACCTTCCTTGGTGAGGTGGAATTTTGAATCAATAAGTGAAAACAACTTCCTTTTCACTCTACTTACTAAATTAAAATTCTTTCATAAGCTCTTAAAACGATTTCCCTTCGTTTGTTCCTTCGGGATTACCTCACCAAATTAATGCACTCTTTCAACAGCGTGATCACAGCTATGTAACTTATTAATTATTTACCACCTTCATTTGGGTGGTTGCTTGATCATGCAGATCGTTCTAGAGTATTTTCAGTTCAATGTACACAATGTAAGCTGCCATCCTAAGCAGTTACCAGAGGATTACTTACAAATGATGAATCCATGACCGTAAGAAGAGTCGGTGAAGAATGTGAGTGCAAATTCTGTCCAAATTCAAAATTTTCATCTTCAGGGGGAACTGAAGTTTTGGTGATGCTAGCTATTTAGGTGGTGGAGTTGGTGAACCATGTTTTTTTACGAACCCTTCCTTGATGAGTTGGGATTTTGACTCAATAACTGAATATAACCTTCTTTCATAAGCTCTTCAATTGATTTTCCTTCATTTTGTCCTTCAGGTTTTTCCTCACAACAATCATCAACACTCTTTGTAGAAGGTAGATAATTTGGTCTACAAAAACTTCATCTACACAAGACAAGAAACCCTCTATTTTTGAAGACACATTCTGACGAGGGAACACAAGTACATGTTGGGTCTTGTTGGCAGTTGAAAGAAGTTAACTTGAGGTTTTGGTGATGCTGTCTATCTAAGTGATTGAATTGGTGAACTATTTTTTTTAATCAAAAACCTTCCTTAATTTGGTGGGATTTTGTATTAAATAACTGAACACAGCGTTCTGTGGAACACAGCCTTCTTTCATAGGTTCTCTAATTGATTTTTCTTCATTTGCTCCTTCGGGATTCACTCACCACGTATCATCCCCCTTTGTAAAAGGTAGGTACTTGCTCTTGAAAACGTCAACTCCACTTGACAAGAAAGCAGTTATTATAGTCTGAATCCCTGCATTTGTGCAGACACATTCCGACGAAGAAGCACAGGCACATGCACCACATGGCGAAGCAGCTCGACACACTCCTCTATGACATGATCACCAGGAGGCGAGAAGCCGTGCTCAACGGGGAAGCGAGCTCCTACGGAAAGGATTTGTTGGGGTGCATGCTCGCAGCGGCAAGTGACGGATGGCAGGAAAGTGGCGTGGAATTTAACTTGGCTTCTGTGATGAACAACTGCAAACTCTTCTACTTTGCAGGGCAAGACACGGTGGCCAATACCCTTGTATTCCTGCTGCTCATGTTGGCCGTGCACCCGGAGTGGCAAGAGCGGGCCAGGAAGGAGGTCATGGAGGTGGTGGGGGAGGAGGAGAAGTTTGATGCTAAGGTTTTGTCACATCTCAAAGTGGTAAGCACCTCTCTTGGAACTACGTGGCAGCCTAAAAGTATTTGATGGATGACAAAGAATCTTGCAAGAAGTGCAAATGTTCATCCTTGGAATTTTGGGTGAAAAGGAGAGGTCTTGCAAAATAGTTTGACCTCCAAATGCTTGGTTGTGCAGGTGGGGATGATAGCAAATGAGACCCTGCGAAACTTCCCCCCAGCGCCAACAATTGTACGACTAGCAACCAAGGACATCCAGTTGAAGTCGCTCTTCATTCCCAAGGGCATCAGCATCGAGTTCGCAACGAGTGTAGTCCACCAGGACAAGGCTTACTGGGGGGAGGACGCTGCGAGCTTCAACCCCGAGCGCTTTGCTCACGGCGTGTCGGCTGCGTGCTCGCATGCGCAGGCATTTGTGCCGTTCGGAATTGGCCCCAAGTTCTGCATCGGCAACAACTTCGCCATGATGGAGGTGAAGATCATTGTGGCCAGGGTGCTGCGCCGGTTTAGGGTGCTGCCGTCGCCAAATTACAAGCACCACCCGACCTCGATTATCGTGACAAGGCCCAAGTTCGGCATGCCTCTCATTCTCCAAGCGCTGTAAGGTGGACGGTTTCTTGGTCTTGTGAATGGGGAGTCTTTGCATCGACTGAAGCGACCCTAAACCCTAGCCCTTAACCCAACCCTAAACTCTGAAACTCTGAATACAATCGAAGCAGCTCTTTGGGGTGATGTTTCTCATGATTCTTTTATTGTTTATTCAACCACAACTTTATGATCCGCCCTTTATGACCGTTTCGATGAAACTGAGATCAAATAAATATTTGTACAAAGATAGATACAAAAGCATGTGAAAATTCAAAATAGAAATCGGGCATTAATTGACCGAAAGAGTTTCATTAGGTTGACAATACTCAGAAAGCAAGCTTGTCGAAAAGTGACAGGTATTGGACTTGTAGAGCCTCCAGTGCCTTAGTTGCAGGTTTTTATAGTGACTAGATTTTTATTAAATTTGAGTATCTTACTTGTATGTCATATGGAATATGAGTTATATATGGGATACGTTGTTATCCCATATTGATTGCAATCGAAGAGGTTCAAGAAAAATATACATATGGGATAATCAAAGAATTTACAAATACTATAGATATCAAAATATTCATTCATTATTCAATGAGTGCAGTGAGTTTTTGAGTAGTTTGTCACTATGGCAATGGGATTTTCAACCAAATTGAATGCAAGAGAATTTTTCCTTAATGGATTAATTTCTTGTCAACCATGATTTGAAAATTTACCTCTTTTGCAAGTCAACTCTTGCATGCTAAGAGCATCACCATCCGTTCCTCCCAAGTTTCATTTGTCTTTGGAGACACCCAAATCATCCCCGCTTTTAGAACACACCAAAAAAAGACAATCTCATTCTTTAATGACTTGGCAAATTGACAAGCAAATCAACATGCCAACTGATTTTTAAAATGCAAAAAATGAGATGTTGTGACCACAAACCAACAAACCACAAGATCAATCAACAATCGACAAGCCTGGCAAGCATGTTGTCCTACTATTTGCGAAGAGAATTTTGACATGACCAGGCTCCTTCCAACCAAGTCCATGGTGGGTCATGTGTTGGTGGCCAAGCTTAAGCCGCCTAGCTTTGCCACCAATGGGGGGTAATGCTCTAATGGTTTGGGAACATAAACTAGTCATATTCACTACATTGGCAAAATATCATGAAATTGGATCCCAAGATAAAGCTTTGAATGCAAGAAGAAACTAACGCAATTTTCAATTACTCAAGTAAAACATCAAATTGTCTATACATTTGTTGAATCTCAAATCTATACCAATCATAGACTTAGAGATTTGCCCTACATTGACATCACATTTTGGGTGCTTTGAAATTTGAAACAAATGGAACTAAGCTTATTTTAGAATGTGACAATTCAACAAATTCAAAATGCAGTGCAGTCACTTGAGATCCTGATTTGAATTGTTTCAGCTTTCTTCAAAATTGGAATGGAATGTGCGCTTAACAATAAAATCTATAGTAGACCACCCATTACCAACCAGGCATCCATACCCAACCAACGCTGGAATAGATTTCCAACCAAAGTTTGGAATGTGATTTTTCCTCCTCTGCAAGGTTGGCACTAGAAGGTTATGATACATGTCCTGATGTAGTGAGTGGTAAAGAAGTTATGGAATGATCGAAATTGGAAGACTATATATTGAATATGGGTTGAGGCTAACTTTTGGGTTCCAAAATTCTTAGTATTTGAAATTAAGGAATAAAATCACGAAAAATTGGCAATGGCCGTCATTTCTATCTCTCTACAGGGCAGTAAATTTACATTGGCTACTACTGCTCCAGAACATGTGCAAAATCGTTTAAGTGATCGACTATGGGTGGTTCTGCCATGTACCCCCGAATTACTATCCACTCAAAAGACAGGATACTGGATGATTCCTATACATTTACAATTGAATATGCATCACCAATGATTTTCAATAAAGTACATTATATAAAATCATGAAATTTAATTGCACCAACATACCCATTCTCATCACCACACTAGCACTGGAAACTCGTCATAGATGCAAATGTCAGAATTATTTGAATCGTCTTGGGGTAGGAGCCAGATCTTTTGAGATCCAGTTTTTATCAGGCCACATGTGGATTTCTTATTCAATTCAACCTGGGAGGCTGCAGGTCACAGTAAGTGACAGCAGACAAAGATTCAAAGAGTAATGGTCTGTTTGCGTAGAAGACTTAAGTACGTTCCATTCAAACATCAGTAAACAGACAGTAAACCCAGTCGTACATACACCGTATGCAACAATGAATCAATCTGCAGTCACCAACTGATTCTCACTGCGGAATAGATTTCGAACTCTCGCTGACAATCCAACTTCAAATTGGAGATTTCATTAAAGATAAGAAGCAGGAACATATTGATCATCCCTGCACAAGTTCCAGCTGGGGGAAAAAACTCGACCCATGTGCGCGGGGTACAGAGTTCACAGCTCCTCCTGTCACGCTAAAGCCGCAGTACTACTAGTTCAAACTCTTCATGTCTCACCAGTACTCGAAGAGTGAATTAAATTTGGGTTTCTTCCAATTTTGAAAATTTGGGAAAAAAAACGTGTATGGAACCCTAGTCTTTGTACAAAATTTACCTGAAACAGATTTCGCTATTCCTTAAACCCTAACCACGTCCAGAATCAGAATACCTCATACCGGTATACCCCAAAGACCAGCACGAACAACAGCCTGTTACAGGTAGTTAAACCAACGTTACTCTTGAAACCATGTTCTCTTCAACTCTAGCTATTCTGACCATACTAAGGACCAAATAAGCTTAAGTGAAACAACAAAAATTGGACCTGAGACAGCAAGTGCAACCTTCGAAACCACAAGAGGAGCTATGGCGAGCACTGAAACAAACTCTCATTGCACTTCAGAGATCTCTCCCTTGGGAGGCGTGGCACCCCTCGACAACGAGGTCCCGAGCTTCTTCTCCAACTCCAGAATATCAAGCTTCACAGGCGGATGCAGCTTCATCTTCGCAGGGTCCACTGGTGGGAAAATCTCAAACTCAGAATCACTATCAGAATCCGACAACTCCTCCTCACCAGAAGAAGAATCCTCATCAGAAAGCGAGGCTTTTTTCACTTTCCCAACTGCTTTACCCTGCTTGAAAAGAGGGGAAGAGACAGGCTTCCGAGTTGGGGTCCCAGTCACAACAGCCTTACTCTCACGCTCAGGCGAGTGTGTGAAGCCCTCCAGCTTCACTTTCACAGCTTCCAATTGCTCAGCAATCGTCGGCTTCAACAACGACTTCTCATGGTGTGTCAGCTCATGGTGAAGCTCCTTATCTTCAATCAAGTCTGCTAGAGACTCAATTTGCTTCAACCTCCCCGAATTGGACAACGTCGCCACCGCCACGGGTGTGTCTAAGTCTGACCCGGAGCTTGCGTTCACGGAATTTCTGCGGACGAATCGCTTGCTAAGATCCAGATCAGAAGCATTATCAATGTCAGTACTGGGACTTTCAGCATTGTCGATAACCACTGCTGTCACAGTTCTCGAAGGAATTTGTAAGCTGACGAGAGGCTCATGGTGTACACTACTGATGGGTTTCAAGCTCTGCACTTCGCTTGGTGAACTTTGCTTCAAGGTCTGAAGTTCGCTTGAAGCGTCTTCACCAAGACCCTCCACCGCTCGCCTTGCGTTCGCTACGTGTTCTGCTTTGAGCTCTGAATCGACTTTGAAAAGCAGAGTAGGAGAAATCGCAGCAGGTACATGGGCGTTGATGTCCTCGGTGGTGGTGTTGGCTTCAGAAGCTCCTTCTCCATTAGAGCTGCTGCTGGGGTCTTTGTCTCCCGATTTTGGTGTTGGCGCCCACGTTGCCTCTTGCAAGATGGAGACGTTGTCGTCGTTTAGAGAGCTTCCCTTCCAATTCTCGTTCTGCAACTTCGACTCCACCCACGCATATCCCGACTCGGCGATCGTTTGCAACCAGTCCAGCCAGCTTGCGCTCTCACCTTTTCTTCGTAGAGGTGTAAACAAGCTCTTGTCCTCCCAAACCTTCACATCCGCCGCTCTCCGAAACTCCCAATTCTCCTCTTGGGGTGTCTGGTTATTGGTGGTTGTGGTGGCTTGGGGTCCGCCCATGGTGAAAAGCGCCAGCATGAAGAGCGCGGTGGAAATCAGCAGCGGGGAGAAGAACTTCACGATAGGGAAGAAAGGGGGAGTGAAAAGGACGAGTACCAAGCCGGAGAGCACTGGGTGCTGCCACAGAAGCGCCATCGAGTCTGTGAACACTTGTAGCGCCATAGTCATCGATCGTGGTGAGCTAGCTCGATCACTGCGCTAGGAATAGGAGTCAGACTCAGTCTGCACGTAACACAAGGCACTGCCACAGATTATGCAAATTACGTGAACATACTCCTTCAATAGTACTGTTAAAGCAAAACCCAACCTACAGAGCTCTACTGCAAGGGTTCAAGCTCAGACACTGATACAAGCCAAGGGCACAGACGTTGCATCACAATAAGAAACGTACTTAGATTACACAAATCTCGTGATCTCCTTTAGTAGTACTCTAATGGCGAAACCCAAACTTCAGAGCTCAACTCCAATCGTCGGAGCTCCGACACTGACATAAACGAAAGATGCGCACAGACGTTGCTCCATTAACACTAAGAACCGCACTTCAATTACATGATCGACACTGCTTTGAACACTACCATTGAGCAAACCCAAACTATCTTGGCGCAAATTTTGAGCTTTCAACTGCAAGAGACGATGAAGCTTCCACTACATATCGACCCGTAAGAGGAAGCATATACAATGGGGATGTTGGATCCCCCTGTCGCCCGCCTTGGTTTCCGACACGCTTACCAAGTAAGAATCTAGGCCCTCGCGGTTGGTCGCCACTACCTGACCTCCTACAGTGGCAAACTTCCCAGGAGCGACTGAGTCAAGTCTGTGAGGTGAAGATGCTGGTCAAGCCTTTGTTACAAACAAAATTAAACTCCACCGTGCCCGGAATGATCCTCCAGCTCACAACTGTCGACTCTAAGCTAAGTTAAGTAAAGTAAGCTTGTTCCAAAAGATGAGCTCGAAGCTAAATTCAGTAAAGTTGCTTCACTTACAAGTGCTGAAGTATGCGAGAGCTGGAGCTTTCCTCGCAGCTGTGTTGGAAATGAGGGAGATGAAGGATTGAAGGTGGAGGCGTGGAGCCGAAGAGAAGGTGAGTGTAGACTGTAGACATGGGTCTGACTACAAGAGTGTTATGTTACAGTAAGCTAGTACGTTGTAACTCGTAATTTCGGAGAGGCGCAGTAAATTTAGTTAAGTTAGGCTGGCCCAGACTATTTTCTAGAGGGATGAGGTTATTTGTTGGAGAGATGTACTGTAAATCTGTCATTAATACGCGCAATTGTGTGCGGACGTTTCTAGGAAGCTGCAGCAGCCGCCATACTGCGGTGGGAATTGATCAGTCAGATCCGGGCTCTGGCTGTGGATCTGTGTTGGTCCTCGGAAACTTGAAAAGGATATGATGTGGCAATGACGTTGTTTTCTTTCCCTTTGGGGGTTGGTTGGCTCTGCAAAAATGGACCAAGGGAATGTGGAAACGGTAAAGTAGGAGGTCAATAAAGAGCAGACCCACAGCAACATGTCACAAGTGACCTGTAAAGGTTCTGCACCATTGATCTTGTATGATAGTGGAATGTCGTCCACTGTTTGCTTGAGCGTGTTGATGTGGGGCTGTTCTAAACCAACTGGGTTCTAAGGTCCAATTTTTCATAGCCTCACCCAACCTCCAACAATTAGAGGGAGACCGGAGGCTCCATTGGACTTCTTGGTGAAATGAGAGATTTTCATTAGAGCATTTGTAGCCTAGAATTGGACTTCTTGTAGTCAAATCCGCATTACTTTATTCTGAAAAATAATACATCAATGTGATTGGTGAACAAGCCCGTAGGACTATAGCTCATTAAAGTGCGCATGACAAGCTCACATTTTTTTAAGAACAAAGGGCTCCAATCAACCTCCAACCGTTTCAGGTCTGTTAAAACATGGGGGGGAGGCAAGAAGGATGGCTAGAGGTCCCGAATTATACCTGCCTACCATAGAAACATGGTAGGGTAGGACCACCCATTTCCAACCACGGACCAATTCCCAACTAGTAGTGCCCCTATTTCCAATCAAGGCTTGTAATGTATTTTTTACTCTTTTTTAACTTTGGAACTAGTAAGATCATGACACATGTCCCAAAGTATGCAAAAAATAACAAGAAAATAGATAGTAGGAAGCTAGTTCTTGAGTGATCGGAATTGGAAGACTCTAGTGATTGGAAATTGGTTCAGAACACTTTTTGGCTCCCAAAATTCACAAAAATTTCAGTTTTGCAAAAAAAATTCTGAAAATTTTGCAATCTTAGTATTTTCTATCTTCCTACACGGGAAAAAACTCCATTACATTCAATTGCTCACCATCTGCACCACAAGAGCTTAAGTGATTAGGTATAGGTGGTCCTACCCTACTGGGCCATGAATCAAAGCTCCGATTAGCTAATGGCAGTGTGTTCTAAATGCATCCCTATCAAGGAATGAGTGAAATATTCCTTGAAATATCTATGGAGTATTATTGTAAGTAATGAGCTAAGTACACTAAATAGTGAAATTAGGTTGTCCCTCACTAATTTTTCAGCATTTGATATCATGTAAATATTTAATATTATGTACAAGAATACACTAGTTTTGAATTAGGTGTTGTTGTCATTGGTACTCATGAATCTCAATATGTGCAAATGGAATATTTGTAGAAATATCTTTTGACTTTGATGGCTTGTAAAGTATTCCCTCTGTCCCAAAAATATTGTCCACAATTTTGTTGCTGTTTTTTTGAGCCAATTTCATTAACCATATTGTAAAAAGTATAATTTTAAAAAATTCCAAATTTTATATCACTGGAATCAATGAAGAACATTACATGTGTTCATTGAAACCTAAATCAAATTAGCTACAAGAAGAAAAAGAATTTGACCCACTCAAAATAACTTTTTTTTTAAATGACATTAAAAGTAGACAATCATTTTGGGACGGAGGGAGTAACTTCGTTGGAATACAACAACCTAATTGATAAGGCAACTTAATCTCACTATTCTATGTAGGCTTAAAAGGATGGTTTATGGACTTCCTACCTTAACCCCTAAAACCGCAAGGGTGTTTTCTACCAAAAAACACTCAAAACTACTACTTTTGTTGTATTCACTTAAGGAAACCAATTTTTTTTGTTTTGGGGGGAATTTAACCATAGGATCTTGTATTTAACTTGTCTGAGATCATGTAGCAAAAATTTCATCAAATTTGACCGTACGGATTGGAAGGTATTAGCATTCAAAGTTGAACAAAAAGTTTTTTTTCAAGAAGATGCTTAAATTGCCCGAAAAACTAAGATTGTCCATAACTTTCCGATCCCTAGTCCAAATAGAATGAATCAAAGCTTCAGGTATAGGTAAGAACATAATATTTTAGGAAAAAAATTCAAAAAAATTATTTTGACTTTTTGTAATTTTTTTTGGGCTGCCCGCCAAACTCCATTTCTTGCTCATTGTGCCATAACATTTTCATCCGGCATCCGATTGAAACAAAAAGTATGTATCCACAAAGCTCTTGCAAAGCTACACAACCTCAAAAAATCTCAAAAAAATTCACTTCAAATTGAGACAATAGGAACCTACCCGGACCCAAATTGTCCCCCAAGGGGACAAATGGCATATTTAACTACTTCTGGACTATTCAATGAATTCTGGACTAAGCACAGTCTATACAAACATCGGGGGATCTCCCGATGTTTGTATAGATTGGGAGATCCCCCGATGCATGTATAGATCTCCCGATGTTTTGGATTGATCCCTCGATGAAAATTTAGATCTCCTATTGATTTAGATAGATCCCCCGATGCTCAATCGAGAGATCTCCTGATGACTAGTATGAATTCTGGACTTTCAAAAGTCCAAAAGTAGTTAAATATGGCATACAAGCAGGATTTTAGGGATTAACGTTTTCCTTTTAAAAATAACTTGATGACCTACGGGAGCCCATAATATTGTTGAGGGAGTAGAGATCCTTTTTCCAACTTTAAAAGGGTGACCTTGCAAAAAACAAAAATGTCTTGTGTAGTTGCTCAACTAGACACAATCTTTGAATCAATAGCTAAATCCTTCCCAAGTATCTAATAAAGCATACTATCTTCTCAACTTTAGGGAAGACTAGTGCTTACAGTGACTCACAAAAGTAATTGGCCACTACCCGTGACCGTGAAAATTGGACTAAAGCTTTTGGACTAGTAAGAAATAGTAAGCAAGATTCATCATAGATATTACACATGTTGTCAAGAACATGTTATGAAAAATTCATAAAAAGAAAGTTAAAATGGTAAAAAGAATTTGAAAGAAGTATGCAAAAAGCATGGCCAAAAACATATGTTGATTAAGTAGGAAATTATGATAACACAAAGAAAACTCAAAATGAAAAGCTCAAAAGTAACAAATGCTACATATATACACCAACTACAAGTCTACCAATGTGTATATTCACCCTTAGCTGCAAGAAGATCAACCACCCTAACTGGCATTGTACAGACAAATTTATGTACAAATTCTACTTGGATGCTCTACCAAACAACCTAGATCTTCTCCCACAAGTCATCTCCACTTCTAGGTGAATCACCAAACAACCTTAAACATCTATCTACTTCATTCCACAAGTGTTCGATAGGATTTAGGTCGAGAGATTGTAATGGCCATTCCTTCATAGAGAAATCCTGCTCACCTAGCCATTGTTGTAGAAGATTAGATGTATGCTTTGGGTCATTATTATGCTGAAAAATGACTTGTGCCTCATTAAGACCTTGTTTCTCAATAGTATCCAACAACTGCAAATCTAAAATGTGAAGATAAACTTGGAAATTCATAATGCCATCAACACGATAAAGGTTTCCTATACCTGTCCAATTCATGCATCCCCATACCATAATGCTACCACCACGTTTAATCGTATGTTGCACATGACAATCACGAAGAGGCTTTGTAGGATTTTCCAACACCATTGACAACCATCTGAACCAAAAACATTGAACTTTGACTCATCTAATCAAATGACATGACTTGAGTTTTCTACATCACAGTCTTGTGAAACCTTTGCCCACTGTAAACGCTTCTGCTTATGATTGCTTATTTGTCAACCATGGTTTCTTCCTCTTCACTCTTGTCCCAAGCCCTTGCCTTCAAAAAAGTTTGGCAGACAGTCTCATTATACAGACAAAGATCTTGCCTGAGCTCTCAAACTACGCCCTACAGCCGCCATAGTGCCTAATTTTGGTTGATTGAAAGTCCTCACAACAAGCCTCTCATCTCAAATGCTCAAAAGACATGGTTTTGTTGATGTGGGACGATCAAACACTTTTCCATCTTCTCTGAACTGAGCTTAAATGTGACCAACTGTGCTACAGGGAATATTAAGATGGTTGGCTATGACATGTTGTGAAAATCCTTGCTCATGAGTTCAATGCTATGACTTGGTAATGCTCATGAAAATTTGTTTTCTTCATTGTGACTACTAGAAATGTAAAGAGTCTCAACTTAAGACTTTTGGAAGCTCTCAAAGATTTCTACTCACAATGGAAACACAAGTGGAAGAAGAAGTCACTATAATCAACATATGTAGTTGGCCACCTTTAAGATAAATTGAACCACTTCCACAAAAATGTACTACTTGGATTATCCAAAGGAAGCCACCTAATACTGCATTAAATGATGTTGATTGACCCTAATTAATTTGGAGGCGGATACATTAAACTCTCTCCACAATTTCATGCCAAGTGGATTCACAAACAATGACCAAGTACTTTTGTGAGTCATTGTAGTTATACAGGGTTATGAGTGACTATTTCTTATAAGGTAGAAATATCCCAAGGCAGAAGGTATTAATCTCTAAAGGATAAAAAGTTCTCATGAAGCTTTTAACCCCCTAAAGGATCATTGTCCTTCAGAAGACAAATTGGATTTTGGGCAAATACCTACGGTCCCAATTTTTTGTTATAATTTTCACAAAAAAATTTGAAGATAGAAAAATTGATTATCTTCGTGGGAACATTATTTTTTTTCAATTGGTGACTAGGAACAAAAGTTATGCCCAAATAAGCTCAAAACATGCAAAAATTCAATTTTTTTCTTTATTTTTTTTCCAAACATTATAATTTTGTCTATATATAAAGCTTTTATTCATTTCATTTGGATAAGTGATGTGAAAATTATGAACACTCTTGTTTTTGGGGCAATCTAAACATATTCTTAAAAAAATAACTTATAGGATTCATTTCTAAATGCAATTTTTATAATTTTTCAAAAAAAAAGTTTCACATGGTTTAGTTTTCTTAATAGAACAATCTCACCTTGGAGTTGATGCATTTTAATTCCATCTTAGGAATATTAATAATTTAAATTTTCCTTCTATCTTGTACCTATTTCTACTTAATAATTTTCTTAAGAATAAAATTTTAATTTAAAAAAAAAAATTATTTTCCTAGACTCTCAACTTAATTCCACACCATAAGGATTCAACCCTCAAAACTTTGTACTGCAAAAAATTTAAGTTAAGAAGGTTCAAATTCAAATCATCTAGTCCCTCAATGTGCAAAAAACATTGATTTTCTTCACTTTGAATGTAGATATCTTGCAATTTGTGTGGTAAAAAAATTTGAAATTTATTCCACACGTTTTCATATTAGGTGGGCATAAGATCCTATGGTTAGATGAGAGAAAAAAAACAATTTTCTATTTTTTTTACTGTTTGCAATAAAAATGGCAGTTTTGAGTGTTTTTTGGCAAAAAGAAAGGCCTTGATCCTTCAGAGATTAAACCTTAGACAAGGTTATACATGTTGAATTTTTCTCCAACAAAAGAATTGTGAAACTAATCAATCTAAATATGTACAAGGATCAAAGGATCTACAATGGGTATATATATTGTAGCCAAGGTGTCTTCAATGTACCTTTACATGAAGCCATGTAAAGGTATGGTGGATTAACTAAAAACAAAAAAACTATGACCTAATGGGTCCATTATCCTATCATGCATTACTCTATATTTTTTGTGGCCCAACACTCAAAGCATCTCCATGCAAAGACATGAATAGGGACAATATTAAAATTTTGAAGTGGAAGGAGGCGGATACCATCCCATTTCAACGACTTTAACCCTTAAAAGAACATTGCAAGCTCTACTGGCATTTTACAAGTCAAAATCTGAATGCAAAGTCAACAATTCAAACTTCAAAATGGACATTTTGGCATTTATAAAAAGAAGAAGAGGAAAAGATCCTACATTAGATAAAGACCTTTCATTCAAAAAAGGGGAGTTCCAATTTATGGGCACACATAACAAAGCTTGAAAACGGATATGATAATTATGACATTTAATATTGTAAGCCAACTTACGGGCTGTCTATATTTTGCCAAATTGTTAGGCTAGATATGAAAAATGGTGGGATTGAGGATACAAAGAGGCCAATGCCAATTGCATGGGCCATATTGTGTTTTGGGATTTGGTATCCTTGTTTGCATGGGAAAGAAAAGAAAAGGTCGGAACATGGTCTTTTTTTTTTCTATTGCTAAAAGTTAACTATATCTAAAATTGCACAAATAAAAAATTCAGCATGATTTCCATTATTATATTGAATTTTTTTATGGAGTCTTGTTGGTAGTCAAAAGGGGATTCTACATTCTTTTTAAATGTATTTTTTGGACACCCTATGAATATACTACAAATTTTCAAAGTATTGAAAATAGATGTTTCTAAAACCGATCTTAGAGCATCTGCAATGCTTCTTGGTTCCAAGACAATAACGGCAAAATAGAGGGTCAAATCTAAGAAACACTCCCCAATGTAATTGTTATTGGTCTTTCTTTATTCCCAGAGTCGTCATTATCATGTCTAAACGTGGCAATTTGTTGAAATACAAAGGGCCTGCGACTTGGCTCACAATACAAAAATCTCTTATTTTCATACTATGGCATATTTAACTACTTTTGGACTTTTGAAAGTTCAAAATTAATAATGGTCATCATGAGATAATTTAAAACATCGAGAGATCTTTACAAACATTGAAAGATCTCACAATGTTATTATCTTGTAATCTTTGGATGTTTAGTCCAAAATTCATTGAATAGTCCAAAAGTACTTAAATGTGGCATATACCTTTTTCGCATTGTTATGTGTGCCAATCAATTCAACCTTCTTTTACTTGCATGCAATTTTATTTTTTAAGGTAGAATCTTGTCTTTTCCTTATTTTTGTAATATCAAAAAGTTCATTTGACGTTTGGATTGTAAGCTTTGCATTAGGTCAATTTGTCCAAAAAATAAATAAAAATTGTACGAGCCTTGTGGAATGCCCCACCATTTGTTTTTTCAAGGCTTGTTTTCCAAGTATGAATTACAGAGGCTCTAAGACTTTAATGAATAGTAGAAGTATATTTTAGAAAAGATTCTATAGTAGTCAATTTCAGAAAGTGGTCAAAATTAGGTGTAGTTATCTACAATCCATGAAGTTTTGTAGGAAAATCAATGTATTTCCAACCTTTTTGGAACAAGATTGGGCGGAATAAATTTCCACTCGACAACTTGTCCAACATGCCTTTTTCCAATTTAAATCCTACAATTTCTTTTGCCATTTGGCAAATTGCTAGAGCATTAGATGAAATTCAACTACTCCTAAAGGCTATGAGTTCCCCCGAGTGGCTGACGTGGCAAAGCGACTATCATATTAGATAATAATAATCAAATATTTTTGGTGAAAATATTTATATTTGTTTTGAATTATTTATAAAAAAATTAAATTTAAAAAATATATATTTTGTTATTGTTATTTATTGTGACCAACATTGGTTGGTTCACAACATTAGGAATGGGTCTGAAACACTTCTCCAATGCTCCTAAAAAACATCTAATGGTTTTATGCTTTGAGGGGCGTCATGTGCGTTGTAAAATGCAATACCCTTGATAGGAGTTGAACATGGGCCTCTACTATCTTGGGGCTAAGGATGTAGCCTTTTGAAAATATAAGGATCTAAAAGAGGGTCTAAGTATTTTTCGGAGATTAGTTACTACAGAAAAACATGCAAGTCAAGATAATTGGCTTTTTTCACAATTGGGTATGCCATACAAACAAGAAGCATCATTTAGACTCGGTCAAATCAAAGAACAAACATAACTTGAGGGATTAGCATACAAGAAGCAATACTTATTCTCATTCTTCTACAAAAAGATGGCATCATCAATGATATGATCAAACTCCTCAATTAGCCCTTCCAATGCAATTCTAAACATAGCTTCTAAATTCTTGCTACCAGGCCTATATCTAACATGGATTTTGATCAAATTTTGCAAACTAAATGCTTCTTCTGAAGTTGTAGTAGACACTCATTGCAATCGAGCCAATTCAACAAGTACAAGCAAGTTAGGAAACCTAGTTTGCAACGACCTACCAAGGTCTCACAATAGCCAAATATTATTGCCTTATCCCCTTCCCCTCGGTTGCCCGCCAAAATAACAAAAATTCAAACAATAAATATTCTAAGTAGTGTTACAATAGCCAGTCAAATTGACAGAATTTTTTATCCTCCCCGGTCGATTTCCCAAATTGGCATTTTTTAAGGCGGTACCTCATCTCAATGTTTTCTATGTCATTTGAAAATCTTCAAAAAAATTAGGCTAGATCGTACTAAACCTTGGCATCCCACGGACATTGTAAGCTTAGTTAGCTTACATTTACCCCATTGCTGGCCTTCCACTGAGGACACCCTCATCCCAACATGGGAAATTAGTAGTCACTCAGAGCTGCCACAGAAATTAAGTTAACATAATGCAGTTATAACCCACAATTACCCCCAAGAGGCCCAAACCAGAGGTAATTAATGATGGGTTTGATTGTTGATAATAAACCCCATTATGTGGTGGAGGCTCCATGTTGTACACTTGTACAGCAGTTGGACATTCAGAGCTTCTAATTGAAGCTTTGATTTAGACTCCATAAGCTGAATAAGTTATCTCTCGAAAAAAAGGAAATACTGAAAATGTACTCTTTAAATTTGCAGAATCATACCAAAAATCTTTCATTTTAAGTACATGGAATTCACATCAGTCGGTTCTGCCTATCAAAATTTTATTGTAAATTCCCCTATCAAAAAGGCCGCTATTTTTTGTGGGGAAGCGTGGGACGGTGGGAGAGAGGTAGTCTGATCATATAAAGTAAACCAGCCTATGACAGGCCAATTGTCTAATGCAGACATCTACATAACCCCCCCATTACAGTCCATTTCAGATTTTTGCTTCTACAATTTAATTAGGTTAGTTACTGACCCACATTAGTGCATGAGGTGATTGTAATAGAATTAGTAATGACTGTCATAGGACACTTACACATTGTGAGTGTAAGCTCATCATAAAGAGTTGTTTTTTTATTCCTTTGCGTGATGGCCACATTAAAAATTCTTGTGGTTGTGTTAGGAAATCTGAAGACTGCATTAGGTTGTAAGATGACCATCACGAAGACATATTTTATTGATTTCAGATAGTCTACAGACTGTTCTGGAAAAATACTTAAAAGATTCATAACAAATTCCTACTTTGTCCAAAAACTAAAATTTTAACTGCTTCTTTCATTTCTCAAAGTTATCTTTGCTAGAAAAAAATCTGATTTTATTTTGCTAATGGCAACATACCAAATCAGTCATTCTGCCTGTCATAAGCTGGTTTACCTTATAAGGTAGTGTTCGGGTTGTTCTTTGACTCACATGAGATAGTGAGGAACATATTCATTTTAATTAATTCATTTGAATAAAAATAAAATTTTCATTTTTCATATCCCTTCTGACCCTTTAAGAAAAATTTAAAATTACCCCTCCCCCTCCCCTCCTCCTCTTGTAATTCAGAAACCAACATACTTGACAAACAACATGGATTTGTATCCAATATCGTATTTGTATCCGTATTTTGTATTCATTACATATTTGTATACAATATGATATCCATGTTTTGTATTCATTTTCATATTCGTATCCGTATTCATATTTGGAAAGCTCAGATTAAATCTCACAAGATCAATGGCTTGTGATTTTTTGAGAAATCAACGGTGATTTTGAAGGTAAGCATTTTAAATAAATAAAAAATCAATGGCGCAGAATTTTTCTCGCCTCAAGGGGGGGCACAAATCATCACGCCCTATCTACACAAGAAATAGTGTGCTCATGAAGCGACCCTTAAGCGTTGGTTGGCCTTTTTGATGGATTTCAGGTGCACGAATGTATTTTCCCTTATCTTCCACTTCAAGAGAAACTGATGCGGAATCTAACATAAGTGGTTTCATATTTTTCAAAGCATTTATGAATTACTTATGAATTCTAAAGAATTATGTCATAGGCACCTATTCTTGATCATAGACCTTGCAAAATCTAGACACGCATAGTTTGAAAAAAGATATGACATTGCGGCATGCAAAAAGTAATATACAAAGTTCCAGAATGCAACCAATACTAAACTTAACCCCTAAAAGTTTTTTACTATATCTTCACCAAAAATGCTCCAAAATTGTCATTTCTAGTACAAGTGCCAAATTTTAGAAAATAAAACATTTTTGGACACATGTAACCATAGGATCTTGTAGTACACAGGTTTGAGAAGATGTGGAAAGAAAATTCAGAAATTTCCACCTTGTAAATTGCAAGATATTAGTGTTTGAATTAACAAAAAAAATTAGGGGGCCCTATGCAAAAACGGGTAGCTACACTTTACAAGGTCAAATTTGTAATGTCCACTTAGTTCGAAATGGATCCACCATGGCTCTTATTCCATCCATTGGCAAAATATGAATCAATATTTGGCAAATCTTATTTTACTCTCACATTATTGATAGCCCATTCAATAGCCACCACTTATTTTCGATTACAAAGCTTCTTGTAGGGATGCTTTGAAGAAGAAAGTCGCAATAACAACCCACTCCTATAATTAACATTGCATTTTTAATAATTAAATTTTTAACGAAGCATACCAAATTGCAATTTCAAGAAATCCTAAACCCATTTATGGCGATTTTATTAGTTACATTTCAAAATTTAATGGCATAGGTATGTAGGAAACATCCATGTGTATATCTTTTATGTTTAAAGAAAGTGTCATTGAGTGACAAAATTTTCACTTATTTAGAGTTCAATACTTGGGTGTTGCATGTCAAATCTAGTATTTTTTTTTATTGTAACTAGATTAGACATGATGGATACAAAAAAATAAATATTGTGGGCTTTTGACTTCACGAATAGTAAACAAAAGACTTTTACACTGTTAATATTTGAAATGAAGGTAAAGACTTGATAACAAGATAGGACAAATGACTATAAATAAATCAAGCAATAGGCAATTGATTTAATTAGAGATGAAGAAAGTTGATGTTTTCATTATTTTGTAGCATTATTATCTAAGGTAATAACCTCCCATTTACCTTAAAAAAAGGCATCTAGGTAAGAATCCAAATTTTTAGGAAGAATTTAATTCAATAGGATGAAGTGGATACATTTCCTTAATCCCTAAGTGTTGTGCAATCTGTCTAATCCCCTAAGAATTGTGCAATCCATCTTCTCCCCTAAGAATTGTGCAATTCATCTTCTCCCCCCAAAATTGTGCAATCCATTTTTTAGATGACGAAGAGAGTACTTCAGTACGATGTTTTGTCCAAATAACTATTATTTAAATAATTTGATGTTTAAATCTTCTTTAAATGAAATTGAGTTGAATAATATGTGTACGTAAAGATATAAGAAAAATCCTTTTAAAACTTAACCATGAAAAAATGGACCTCTTAACAAGTTTTTGAACCACAAAATTATTCATTGTAGATGCTCTATTTTCCAAATGTATATGAATGACATTTTTTTAATAAATTTCTCGAGATGAAAGTGTAAGTCCTTAGCAAGTCCAAAAAAGTCTAGATTGATTTGGACATATTTGAAATTATTGTAAATTATTGAAGAAAAAATGAAGAAAATTCACATCAAATAAAAAATTAGTTTTTAATATTTATATTTTTAGAAGAAGAGTACATTATAGTGCAAACTAAAATGTTGTATTATTCTATATTTAAAAATGTGATAATAGAAAATCAACTTCAAACCAATATAAAACATTTACTCTATAAATCTTTCCAAAATTTTCAAGTGGTCTAAATAATAGACTTGTGAAGATTGTTTATTAAATTTTTAAATTCAAAAACAAAAATAATTATTTTAAAAGTCAAAATCAAGTTTGAAGAGTAGGAAAAAAAATAGTAGGAAATATGCTATATAACTATTCCGTTTTGTAAAACAACTCAATGTAAAAAATCTAAAAAATAACTACTATAAATTTTATTTGTTTCAATGAAGTGCATATTGTTAGTTTTTTTTTTTCATTTTCCATGAAGTGGCAAAGAGGCGAAGTGGCGATATTAAATATTATGGTGGTGCTCCAAGTTTAGGGATTCATCCAAGTATTGGATAGAAAATGTGATACTACTTATCTATAATTCTATTTTCATTCACAATGTGGTGATTTCATCCAAGATTTTTCTTGAACTTGAAGTTTTTTGGCAATTTCATCCAAAATTTTACTAAAAATTTCCTATAGGCTTGGTGCTAGGTCAAAATATTTGGTGCAATTTTGCACCAAATCGCCAGAAAAAACAACATTGCATATTGTGTCAATGAAGTTGTATTAAAAAAAGTAGATGAATAATTGCATTTGTAAACATGTTTCATTGTTTAGATTTGTTAATAAATGTTAATCTTGTAACAATAGGCCTGCCTAAAAGTGTATGATAGATGACAAACAATCCTTCAATGTAAGGCAAAATGCAAAGGTTCATTTTTGGAATTTTGTATGAAAACTATGATGTGTTGCACAGTAGTTTGACCTTCAATAAATGCTCTTGTTTTTTTTGTCAAATGATTCACACGGCCCGCCCTCCCCCAAATGATTTCCACAATAAACAATCCATTATTCTAGGGTAAACCTTGGATGGGATGGTCAGTATGGAACTTGTCCTTTTGGATATTGTGTGAATCATTTACTTGAAAAAACACCAATAGCACTCATTGGAGGTCAAACGACTATGCAAGACCTTCCTTTTTCACACAAAATTATGAAGATGAACATTTGCACTTCTGCCTTACATAAAAGGATTCTCTCTCATCCATTGGACAATTGAGGTAAAAGCACCAATTGTTAACCATGTCCAATATCAATATGTAGGTTGTTGTGGTGGTGGTTTTGTGGAATTGAATTTTTTAATGTATTTTAGGATTTATTGCGTAAAGAAAGGAATCAAAGAAGAAAGAAGTAAATTTGGAGAGTGAGTGTTTCAGTGTAAGGAATTGGAAATGATTTTTGTCTAGTGGCTATATGTTACGATAGCAGAGACAATACTTACATTCATGAATCCAAGGCAACAACATTCTATTGCAACCTTAATCAGTTGCTCAAGGGAAATTCTCTAGTGAAGCTATTGGCAAAAGTATATATTTAATCCTGCTACATGGCCAAGATATATTGAATCATGCTACAACACAATCATTAATGATGAAGAAGAAGACAATTAATAAGTCAAATGCACACCACAATGAATTTTTTAATTTGGAGTGGCTTTCAACAATTGTGAATTCCAACACCAGAAAAAACAAGAGCAATGATTATGAAAACATAACATATACAAGTAGAGAAGAAAGATGCCCAAAGAGATTTGAGTGGTTCAAGTAACGTTAAGGAGAGAAATGGAAGACATTTGAACCTAGAAATAATCCTACACTGAAGACATTGCAGCATCCTCTAATTGCATCTTCTGACCGCATTCTTTGAACTTACAAAAACTTCTCAATGCAAGCACGAGTAGCCAACAACTTCAATGGTAGTTTTCTTTTATTTATATTGCACAATAGTAGAAAGTGGTCTTGTTTATTTTTAATCTCATCGCACGGCTATTGATTTTAAACTGTGGGGGTGTCAAGGCACGGTTGCTTGCCTCTTTTGAAGAGATAGTCACAACATAGTGTGAGAGATTGCATTCTTGGTATGACTAGAAATTTCTAAACACAAAGGAGTACAAGTGCCTTGTTTTGTAGGGTTTGGACATGCCAAGTGAAAGTTATGGTTTTTCCAAAATAAAAAGCAATTTAGTTCAATTATTTAATGTCAAAAAATTTAACCAAATGCCATAAAACTGGCACAAGTAGAAATCTCTATGCACAAAAGAAAACAAGGCCTTTGTGTTGTGGTGTTTGGACATGCAAAGTGAAAGTGGTTTTTTTCTAAAAAAAAAGATATTTAATTCAATTTTTAAGTTAATAAAATTTTGAAATTCCATAACTTTCATACCGTGCGTCCAAATGCCATGAATTAAAGTTTGTGCACCCTATTAGCAAAAAAATTTCAACAAAAACAAGAATGTTGTTGGACGCTTTATGATTTGTTAGATTTCAACCTTCCAAACCAACCAAACCAAACCAAACTAACTAATTTAAGTCATAGATAGAGAGAAGACATGAATACCTTCTTTGTCCAAAAGTCATTAAATTCAAGAAGAAAATTTTGTTTTCATAGAAAAATACTCTACTTTCTCCAAATTTTTTGCTTTTAACCCTTAAACGTCAACAATGATGTTTGGTGTCCGATGGATGAGAGAAAATCCTTCCAATAGGACAAAAGTGCAACCATTCATCCTCAAAATTTTGATGTAAAGAAGGGAGGTCTTCATTAGTAGCTTGACTTCCAATGAGTGCTTTTGCAATTTTGTAAGCAAATGATTCACACGGTAACCAAAGGGATGATTTCCAAAGTCAATTGTCCATCCTTTAAGGGTTGAATAAAAATCTTTGGCAAGTTGTTGATATATTATTTAAATAAAAGTATTGTTTCAAGTAGAATCACAAGGAATAACCAAAACATACAATTGAATAATCAATTGTTAAAAAGAGGGCTGCATGTATTGGTTATCCTACTTATTTCAATTTATGCGAGACATGTCCAAACAATGTGATAATGTTTCATACAAAAGTACCCCAAATTGATATTTTCTAATGAATTGAGAAAAAATGAGAACAATTTTATTGATGTCAAGATCTCATATTTAGGTGACTCAAACGGTTCATAATAAACGACTAAGGTAGAAGGCTCAAAAACAATTCGGGCATTAAGAACCACCCTTACATACTGTAAGTGTCCAAAACAATGCACAGGGATGTAGAAATGGAAGCGATTTTTTGTGGTGAGAAACTACCATCCTATGTGTGATTTTAGGCTATTAAGCAGGTGACATGGTTCACAATTATGTGTGATTTTACTCATAATAAAGTCTTGAATTTGGTGAGGTTTACAAAATGGCATTGAAATGTAAAAAAATAGCAAAAAAACACATACCTCCTTCTACTATAATGCTTCTCAATCACTCATAATTTCTTAGATTGATGTGAAATTTTAGCCACATAAACTAGACTAGTATGCACAACTTTTCCAAAATAATTGATTGGAAACTAACATTGTATGATGAAGAAACAAACCACCAAAGTTCACTGTAATCCAAAAATGTTGGGATTTTAAACTTCGAATTGCTCCCAAGCATTCAAAACAACTTGGATTAACATGAAAATTTTACCACACTAACCAAACTACAAGTGTAACATAACCCAACAATTTTTTTTTATTGAAAACAAACATTACATGATAGTGATACAAGCCCCCAAAGTTGCAGCCATCAAATGCAGTTTGGTGAATTCAAATTGAGCCTCTGAACTTTGATTGGCTTCCAAGAAATCAATACATTTTGGATAGATCTGAAAATTTTATTTCACAAACTAAAAGAGAGAGCACAACTTTCCCAACAAGTTTTATTGAATTCAGACATTGGATGCAAAAGTTACAGCAGTTTGAAATGGACTTGAAACTATGTGAGGAAACCCTGGAGCGTTTAGGGGTTGCAATAAATTTTGATTTACAATGGGGAGTGAATTGAATGGAAACGTACAGTGGATCATTCTTAACCCAGAAAGGACGCCCGCAGACATTTAGTGTCTGATGAATGATAAGACATGATGTAGGACAGAAATACAACTATTCATCTTTGAAATTAGTTTTGGAAAGAAGAGATCTTCTATAGTATTTTAACTTCAAATGAGTAATTCTGTTTTTTTTAATACCAATTATTACCACAGTTTCAGACATGATGGCTCCTTCCAGGGTTAAACTCACTAGCTCCATTCAAAGGCGTGTTCTGATTCATCACAATTCCTTCCAGGGTTAAACTCACTAGCTCCATTCAAAGGCGTGTTCTGATTCATCACAGTTGCACCTATGAGCATTAATAGAGACCTAGGCACCTCTGACTTTTAAATATCATATCTTATTCATTCCAAGTCAGAAAATTAAAATTAAAATTTTCATTGTTGTATTCTTCATTTCTCTTTCTCCCAAAAATATGTAAAAAGTCTTTGGGTCCACCCATTTCTGCACACGGGTCTTTCTTCCCTTAGATGAGCACTTTCTGCAACTTCCTACCTTAGGTTGTGCAAATAATTCTCTCAAACTTACTGAACTAAACAAAAATATCTCTACTTAGAACAAAGTATTATTTACTATCTACAAGTTAGCACCTACAATTTGTTTCAATTCTACAGGACAAACAAGACACGCTTCGAAAACGAAGATAGTTTTAGTACCTATTGAACATGAGACCTGGGTTCCAATCAATAGTAGCATACTGGAGCCCATCTAAAATAATCTAGACTAGAATAATTGTATAATTGTAATGTGGCTTACCAATTGTGTAATCGGGGCATCATAAAATTGTCAAATGTAACTTTCCAATTTCTCAATCAATCATCATTACATTGAAGATCATACAGATACACCAATATAAACAGATAGACACCAATATTTGGAGTAGATACACTTGCAATGAACCAATGTTTATAAAGCTTTACCTTTCCAGCGAAAGCAAGACAGTCGAGCTTCGCACTTATTCCCATTCACAAAGGACACACCAACCTATAGAGTTTGTCCGTGTAGCAGCATCAAGTAAAAAATTCAACACTCCACTATTTACCCGAAAAATGTTGCAACTCACAAAAGAACTGTTACAACTCAGCCAGCGTTGCCGAACCGAGAGGATTGGAAGCTCACAGTACAAAATGAACTGGAGACTGTTGACTAATTGAAAGCTGTAATGTCAACTAGCTTCGTTAAATAAAAGAAACAAATATGGACATCTGAACACAAGAAATGACCGGTTGATTGGACATATCATCGCAGAACGCCCAGCTTAGCTTATTGTGGGGCAGGCAACTGCGGACATTTCTCCAACATGTCATAGTGCAAAACAAAGTTCTCCTGATGACAAACCACCAGATTCTGTTAGCTATTCCTCCACAAAAATCCCAGTTATACAAGCCACAATTGTCCACACGCTTGGCACAGAACGTGTTCCAAACATATAAATCACTACTACTAATCATAATTCTCATGGATTATTTCTTACTAGTTCAACCTAAACTTGCTTCGGTCAATAATGCAGTGATTTGGCAAAAGAAGACATACCTTACACCCTATCTCCAAAGTTGTAGGATCCAAAAAGAAAAGTGTTCCACGCTCGTATGCTGAATTCTTTACCAATGGCTCGCTATTGGGAGCACGCTTCAGCCATCTCTTGAGTTCCTTGTGAAAGAACCAACCTCTATTTGTCCTAGTATGAACAAGTACACCGTGATGAATAATCTACCCAAAAAAAGTCAGCGAAACAAATTTCGAAAAGAGAATTAACAATCAGAGTCATGAAAGACACAAGTAGACAGTTTTCAGGTAACTTACAACTCATCAGCCGCATACAATTGAGCCTCATCTCTTGGCATGCTGCACTCAAAATTGGACGAACACAAAGCCTTAAGAGTCAGATAAAGAATAGAATAAAAGATTCATAAAAAGGACGCCCAAACCACTCAAATTACAAACCCTTACCTGTAGAAGATATAAAACAAAGTATTATCTTGGAACTTGGCGTAGTGATTTGCCTGCAAGATGACAACAAACCAAGCTTAATGAAAGCATTAGAGGGATTTCTCTGGCAATGTAGAGTAAGAGTATTGATTCCCAGAAAATAGAACGGAAAAAAGACTGCTGCCAACCAAATGTCCAAAAATACTCTATTGTCTTCCATATTGACATAACATCATCAGCCATACAGGTATAATTTAACTGCAAAACCAACAGACTTCCTGGAAACGTGGGAGAGGTATACCTGCAATTGCGGAGCTTTCTGATCGTAACACGGAGGAACCACAAACTCCGGTTCACCTCGCACAGGTTCGTCAGCCCATGGAGAAGCAAATGTTTTGTACAAGTTCTCCCTTGAGTTAAGATTCAGTCCCAGGGTCGTAAGATCCGTACCCAAAGCTAACGTGGTTAAATCTGGATCGGTCATCCTGATTACACTCAATAAACCTAGTAAACCAAAACGGTCAGGTTGATGTGCTGAACCTCCTGACTTTGAAGAGTCGCGAAGTGTTCCTGCCATTCCCACTAGTTGTTGTGTAGTAAATGTTCCCCCTGTTCTTGATGATGACTGGTGGTGATAGCTCAGACTGTGATCATACTGACCCAATGCTCCACCAACCCCAGAACGATGCACTTGCGTCGCACCAGACCCTGGAGGACCAACCGTCTGCAAGGAAAAAATCCCATAGAATTAGGTACAAGCGCTTATAACGAAACATCCCAATTCCAGTATTTTGTTAGGACTCACACATGTGAACATCTGCTTTCACTAATTTGACATATATTTTAACCAGCAAGAAACATAGAAAAACTTCAGTTTGACTGAAAACCAACTAGCATCAACATGTTTCAGAACTAAAGATGGTGAAGCATGTTCACTCTTTGTAAATAGGATGCAGAAACACCTACATCAATCGGTGAGTGGGCACTTCAACTGATATCCTGACTCACATAACCCTTGAATTCCATCCTAGAAATCAGCAGCTTCCAATATTACAACAATGTATAAAGACCTCACCGGAGAATGGTAAGAAGCAGAGACACCACGAGCTGGAGAGAACGAATCTCCAACACCAGCATGTAAATGTAAGTCAGAGGCATTCCCCGTTGGCTGCTGCTGCTGCTGCAACAAATGACGGTTCGATCCATAGGACCCTCCTTGCGAAAATCCAGAAGACCTCCCCATCTGCACTGAACCATGTGACTAACTAAACTTAACTGACACCAATCAAATGTTCACTCAATTCCTGATAACAATCACTGACAGATAAACTGCTGCTCAATTATGTAATTAAGCGGTGGATAATAGAATCACATTGGCAGCGGCAGCAGGTCCGTTCCACCATGGAATCCAACTTCGCATTTCCATTCAACGCAGTTAAACTTAGAGCTCACAAAATAAACTTCCGATTTTAACCTAAAACTTTGGACTTTGCAACTAAAACTTTCGCAAATTTCTCCTCACGTTGGTCGGCAACACTAACTCGTGATGACCGAAGGTATATCTACATTCAATAATATAGTCGCACATCAAGAGGTATCGCGCTGCAACTGCTTGTACTCCGTTATCCGCCATTAGAACTTTAACAGGCCACTTAGTCAACAAAATCTACATGAACCTTATAATACATAATTCCAGAAAAGTAAGCACTTCCAGGAAATATCCAGTTCATTCTCTGGGAGACATTCCAAGGTCGAGTACGAGTTCAGAGATTTCCACATAACCTGAAATCACACCTTCATTCATCCATGCAAATTCATTTCCACAAGAACTACTGGCTTCTAGATAACATCTCGTAGTCAGATTGAGAGAAATTCTTGGTCAAGATTAATTTACCAAGAAGTGCTGCGCTTGCATTGCTGCCATTTCGTGTTGCTGATCCTTATGGTGTTGCTGCAATTCAGATGCCAGATCATGGTTCCCACCTGATGATTGAACACATCTTCGAGTTAGGAGTAGCATTTAATAATTCACAGCAGATCTTCTATCTGTTCCAAGTTTGTGACCTTTAACGCACATGATTTTGAGCTCCTCCATATACTTTCTGCGCATGTAAAAAAAGTAAAAATGCTGTCTGCCGATGAAACCACTCGATGCCTAAATTCTCAAGCACCCTGACAAACCTGGGCAGACAAGATAGCTCGTATTGATCCATACCTTTATAACCTGGCAAAGCAGGGAAATCTTCATTTGGTATACTGAACTCCTGGTTTTGCTGAACTATGGCGTTGATTCCAACCCCTTGCTTTCTCAAGCTACCTGCCACGACAACATGATGCTGAACGGTCGATCCAGGTGCCAAAATTAACTATGAGAAGCCTACTTGACCAATACACAAGCTAAATAAGATCAGCATCCTAGAGAAGAAACCCTACACAGAATCAAAAAGGGAAATCATTGCACGCCTAATTCAGTCGTTCAGAATGAGAAACATAACAAAGCACGACTAGCCTAAACCCTAAATTTCTTCCCATCTTTTGTATTAACAGCTAATCGTCAAGAAAGGTACAACAGGTAACAGTTCAAGGAAGATGGAGATGAAGATACTATACAAGAAGACACGACATAGCTACTGTACCTTGCATATTCCCAGACGATGATTGCCGAGTTGTTAATTGAGGAAAATCGTTGATATCAAAAGCCACGCCATCATTGCCATTCCCAACACCACTAGGGCTCATGCCTCCAACATGGCCATTCGCAGAATGAAGTTGTCCCTGCATGCCTGAGCTTGGGGAAGTCGAAAAATTGTTCCCCAACATGGAGGACACACCTTGAGGCGATGCTGGAAAAAAAACGCGAAGGAATTAGGTTTCACGGGGCGCCTAGAATCTTTCACATCAAACCCACATAATTTCTGTAGACTGACCAGATTACCGAGTCCAGGCACAAAATGTGAAGTAGAGCACTGAAAATAAGCAAAGCATGAAGGAGGAAACAAACAAACAGATCTAGGAATAGAAAATCAGAAGGAGAATGCGCATCAAGCATCGGAGTAGATGAACGAAGAGCCATAGTACCTCGGCTGAGCATTGCCAGAAGATCCCCTGAGTTATAAGTAGACGAAGACATGTTTACACCTTGTTGCAGTAGAGAATTGGCAGACCGCCCAGGGCCTTGCACACCAATCCCACTGCTACCACTAAGTTGTCCCATATTCACACGCGAACTACTCAAATTTTGCATATTCACACCACCCACGGCATTCAACGCTCTTGTAAGACCACCCCCTCCACCGAGACTCACACCCCCGGCTCCGATACCCCCGACAGAGCTTGCTATGCGGGGCCCTACATTCCCCATCTGCGACGGTGATCCTCCCATGCCTGACAGAGAGCCACGGTTTGCAATAGAGCTAGACCCAGGAGACCCTACACCAGATCCCCCAACTCCGTTCACATTACTGTTGAAGGAATGATTGCCCCCTACACTATTTCCCGTGCGATTCGTCATTGACGAATGTCCGTGAAGCCCTCCTTGCGACAACTGCTGGCAAGTCCAAAACCCGAAGAACCAGGTGATATCAATTTATTGTTCTTGTGACTCAACATTGCTATTACATGCATGGGCAACCAAAATAGTAAGAAAGCTAACCTAAATAATGCATCGATCCGCATAATTGCAATAAAATATTGCCACGCCAATAATACGAGAAGACATGTACCAAGGCTACTGATCGAAACTTTAATGGTGTGAAGTGCAGCCAATGAAGTAGAAGTAGTACCAAAGAGAACATCCAATTGCGTACAAATCTTCCAAGATAGTCTCCTCACTCAAAACACAAGACTTTTGAGTGCTCCGTGAGCCTCGTAGTCTAGTTCAAGAGGACAAAATACTAGATGCGCACTCTTAACACTTCATCAACTCTTTCCAAAAATAGTCGGACTCGATTATGGGCATAACATAAGGCTTCACCTCAGTCACGGCAACAATCAGAAGAAATTCGAAAGGCATAGAAGGCAGTAATTATCACCTGAGAGAGACCAACGACCAGATTGTTGGTTGAGAACCGACCAGAAGCCACGCTACCAGTAGACTGATGAGCGACACCGGATGGTCCTCCAAATCCCGCGTTTCTAGAGGATAAAGCATTAGGCATTGCCTGCATATTGTAGCTCCCTTGATTATGCAATCCTTGAAGGTTTCCTGCATTAAAGAACGATTGTACGATCAGGCAAGTAGGCGATGCTTTAATTATGCTTGCTCAGCATTACAAAGACACTGAAATGCAAGGGGGAAAAAATGCAGAACAATAAGACCTCCCACTCAAAGGATGGTGATAGAGTTGTAAACAGGTATGAAGATGTAGACGATTCATATGAAGGAAACAATTAAGTAAGCTAAGTGAAATTGCTGAAAGAATAGTGGAAATCACATACCTGCGTGGTGAAAACCGGGAGCTGCACCTGATTGTGACGTGAAAGCAGAAGACCCGAAGGGTCTAGCTGTGCTTCCGGAGCCATCAAGCAATGAGGTAGCCGAGCTGTTCAGCATAGACTGCAGCCAAATAAAGGTAGCAATCCAGAATGAATCATAGAGAAATAGGGCAAAAAACGGAACAGACACGGCAGGCAAGACATACTAGAGAAACACTATACTCTGTACCAGAACGACGAAGCAATGACGGAAATAATCCCAGCAACACGAGAACAAAGATGAAAATCATGTATACCTCTTTGTTGACATTGGTTTCATGACGAAGAGGATAGTACATGATGGACGAGCCGTACTCAAGCATCTAATTAGCATATCGTTAATGCAAAATTTTCCCTCCGCACATTTACTATCTCTTCATCATATCTGTCACCAGCATTTCAGTCTCAGTAGACATTCAATGTAAGAGTACGACCTACAACAAATTTCGTCATCCATACCCTCATTAAGACTAAAGACAGCCATTGGCTCCTTGCGGAACTACTCACAACCTAGCAATGAGCAATTCAGACTTCCATGATCAAGATAGGATTGTGAACCTACGAATAGAAACAGAAACTGGAGGTCAGAATTAGCACTATCTCATACAAACCGGCCGCAGCATGAAACTCCAGCTAGTTGTGCTATTGCGATTGGATAAGCACAATGCAGAGGCTAGACACCAACAATTGCTCAACCAAATCGTCGTTTCACAAAACGAAACGAAGACAAATGAAAGTTACAGTGAGTGGACGAAACCTACAAGATCATCAACCGCAGACGCTCAGCAGGCACTAACGGTCAGACAGCAGCACCCTAACTCCACTTTCAAACCCTAACGCTTCCTTTCACCTGCAGCTCAACAACAAAAAACATGAACCCTAAGGATCTGGACTGAGCAGGGGAGGAAAATGAAGCTTCGCTAGGGTTGATGATGAGCGAAAACGATGACGACGACGACGACTTTTTTGGATGATAATGGCGGAATTTGGATGAATAATGATGAGTGATGCAGTGAATGAAGATGAGAATGACGATGGGGATGAAGCTCCTCTGTGGACTGACCCCTCATTTCCCATTTCTTCACCCAAAAGAAATTCCGACTGGAATTTATTGGCTGTGGACCAAAGGGGAGGATTGATAGAAAAGTTTGAGTGTCTGCCTTACTCGAGAACCGAGACACTTTAAAGAAGAAAATGAAAAAAAATGAAAAAAAATGAAAAAAAAGACATTGTTCCTTCATCATTGTTCCACTCTATTTGTTTCATGTTTTTTAGTGGTATAAGAATAGAGCCTCATTTAGCATAGTTGCTTGTTATTTACCAATCAATGATCAAATTTGAAAAATTTGAATTTGTATATGGGATCACAGACCATGGTGTATATATGGTTTGAACCTTTTTATAACATTGATTACACCTAAGGCTTCTTCATAGAATTGATGTTGAAAATAATAGGATACATACACATAAGAATAACCAAAATGTATTTTAGCATGACCTCTATTTAGTTAGATTACATTGATTTCTATTTAACCTTTGCTAGAAGTTGAAAAGTGAATTGAATTCATCCCACAACATATTCTGTGAATGTCTTATCAACAAGCACCTTTTTTTTTAACTTCAATTGTCAAGCCACTTGTTAAGTATATTGCTATAAATTTTTGAGAGAAGTGAAATTGAACCATTCTTTTCTTAGTGAATAAGTGGCTAGGGACAACAATAAAGTTAAAAACGCAACAAGTATTGTACTTTTTAATTAGCATTTTGTGGTAATTTATTTTAAGTCTTGATGAAGTAAAATGCAATACAACAATGTTGGTAAGGCATCAATGCAACATAAGACAACAAATACCTACAACAAATGGAATTCTTGAGAATATTATCTTAGTGATTAGAGTAGATTGTATTTATAAGAGCTATGGTATTAAAATTGCTTATGTCATTCAAATTGAATGCAAAGCCTCCCTCTAAACTCCAACATTGTACATAGTGCTTACATTTTGTCAAATGTGTGCTACATTCTAACATTGTGCATAATGCTTTCATTTGTTTTTTATAGCCTTTAATCCCTAAAAGACGAACTGTTCATAACATTATTAACCAGTGTGTAGGGGGGCCCTTTTGCTCCCCGCAAAGTGAGGATCCCCCCAGCAAATGATGTTCTCATGCCTGACAATGCACCGCAATGCAACCAATCCAGTTCAGAGCATTTTAATTGAAGTCTCCCCCCAAGTATCCAAGGGGGGGGGGGTGGGGGGTATACCTCTAGTTGGGAGGTACATTCCCAGCCCGTTAACAATGTTATGTTGATTGTAGAAATCATCCCCTTGGTTACTATGTGAATTATTCGCTTAAAAAATTGCAACACTTGTTGGAAGTCAAACTAATGTAGAAGACCTCCCCTTTTTACAACAAAATTTCAAAGGTGAATAATTATACTTCTATCCTACTACATTGAATAGGGATATTAAAGGGACCAAAAAATTAAAAGGACTTACTGTGAAAAACTTACCTCGTGGGGACTCATCATGCTCTATTGCGGAAAGAGTGGTTGAAAAGTGGAGTCATTAAAGACTCTTTGTGATAAAAGTGGCTTAAAAATGGTATTTTTGTACAACAAAGGTAAATATTTATATAGTGTAAAATGTCAATTAATTAGTATGGGTCCCCTTAATATCCCTATTTAGTGTAGAAGGATTCTTTGTCATTCATCATACAAAAATCATCCTCATCGACGTTAAGAATTAACCTTGAAAGGACGAGACCTATTCGTGATTTGAGGCCATGTCACAAGCCTTGAAAGGACAAGACCAATTTGTCATAAATGTTGTAGCGCATGGCATCCAATCACTAAATTACTAGCAATTGCTCCACTAGATGACGCAAAGCTTGCTCTTGAGGGATGAAATTGCAGAGAAACGACTCACCTTCCATTAATCCAAGCACCTGAAAAACATTGAATGATTGCTCATTCAGCTTTCTACTAAAGAGCCTCTTCCAGTGTTGACAAAACCCAGCCGTACATCGGGAGCCATACAGATAAATCCTACGCACCGTTCGAGAAAAACTTTCAAATCTTCGTAATCTAACAGTACCCAAGAACTTACAGTTTTTATTGCATCGGAATCTTCTTTGAAAATGGGGACAAGATCAACATAACAAATCACCCACTCTAATCACAGGAAAACACTCAACAGCTGAAAGTCCCGAGAGATGAGTTCCCTACATCAACGCCAGAAACTCTGGTCTGGAGATACCTTTCCAGAAAATGCTCATTCAGCATTCTAAAGAGCCTCTTCCAAAACCCAGCCATACATGGAGTGAATTCATGAATGAAGTTGCCCTCTCAAGAAGAGTGAGCGAGCAAGTGAGACTTGAGCCACAGACGCATGGCCCTGAACGCATCCTCCGCGGCCTCATCGTCATCCAGCGTGTCCGGCTGGTGAACAAACCCATGCCCACGTCCGGCGTACACAATCGCTTTGGAGCCGGCCACTCTCCTTTCCAGCTCCTTCACCACCTCCACAGACGAGTTGGGGTCCGAGTCTCCCGTGATCAGAAGCAGAGGCGCCTGGATAGACTGGGCGACTTCAGGGTCGATCCGTGTTCCGTAGAATGACACTGCTGTGGCAAAGGTGGTGGGTTGTCTGGCCACCGTTTGAATGGTCTGGCCACCGCCGATACAGAATCCCACCACAGCATACTTGGGGGGGCTGCTTGGTGGTGGGGATGACTCTTCGTCGGGGTCTTCAAGCAGATTTCTGAGATAGGCGGTGGAGACGTCGATGTCTTGGGCAATTCGCTCTGGAGTGTGGGTGCTGCGCCACCGCTCGTAGGCCTCTCCTGTTGGGGGTGTCTGCTCGTCCCAGGGCTCGCCTCGGAAGAGGTCCGGGACTAACACACTGGCAGCACCACCACATGGAGATGAAAATTCAATGAGAAAATGGAAGCTAAGAGTCAGCTCTGTTCGAACTTACTCTCAAAGCAGCGATCACTGATTCGAGAAGAATGTCAAACAAATAGAAAATTGTCAAATGATTTATACATATATGCTTTGAATCGAACAAGCAAGAGGCTCTGAAAAGTTGGAAGGAAGATTAAAAGTGCGAGGGGATTCAGTGCAGCAGGAGGGAAACTTGGGGGTGAGAGATTCGTACTTGTAGCCAACGCAGCCTAATCGATACACAAAGTCTCGGATTCCACTGCTCTCATAACCATACACATCCGACAAGAGAAGCACTCCTGCACCGTTGTTGTTTTTGAGTGCCTGGATGTAGTAGCCCGAGAATCCGTCCTCCGATTCCGCATCGCCAATCTCGACATCGAAGCCGTTGACAAGTTCGCAGACTTCATCGTCGTCTGCTGCACCCTCCTGCTGCTCAGATGCAGTTTCCTCCGCCTGCTGAGCATGCATTTGCACGTTTCGAAGTCGTGATGAATGTGCACAACGATGCTCACGCACTCCTGCAATCTCATCGAAGCACTACAGCTCGACAGATCAGGATCGCATCCAAACTCGGGTGTGAAACGATAGAATCTATTCGTTCCAAGATCCCTACAGAACCCCTAAATCTCACATTAAAAGAAAATTTACTACATCTCAACTTTTCGATCATAGTGTCACCGATAAAGTTCTAAGGTGGCCTAAATTTTAAATTTTAAATTTTACAATCAGAACCAACCTATGCAATTCTATTTGTGGTTCCCCCATACAGCTTGAATAACTGGGACCAGTTTTTGATCCAGATTTACGTAAGTAGTCAGTTCTGACAAGCGTGATGAATTTGAAAACTAAAATTTGCAACAGAAACATAATGCCATTGAACCCCGTGACAAAGAAGCAGAGGTATGGAGAGTAATGACACACGGACATGTAACAAGGCTTGGATTCAGGCGGTTGTTTACAGATAAGTAAATGTGATATGATACTGCGCACTAAAATTTGTTCAGCTTCGAATCACACATTCGAAGAACGGTTGAAAATTTCCACTTCGAATTTTTTGGACTGTAATTTTGGTTACTACCCGTACTTTGACGGGGTTTTCTTTTTCTGTTCTCTGCCAATATCCTGTGTTCTTGAGCTACAGACTCTCAAAAGTGATTGAAAAACGCTGGAAAAACGGTCAAATTGAAAGCTGAGCTAGGAAGCAAGAGTGTTATCAAAAGTCGTTCTTCGTAATTATGGACTCATAAAACGCTTGCGCTGTACAAACAATCTCGGAGACTCGCGGTCGCATTCTCGAACTCATTCCAAGCAACAACAGAGTACATTCTCCGACGATCATCTAGCAATAAAACTTTGAAACTTTACAACTTTTGCAGTAGGTATCCAAAGAATGCATTCCATGGTGCGTTGGACCCCTCTTTGAAATGCAAACAAGAAAATTGTAAAATGCGACCATTCCAACAATAGAAACCATGCTTGTAATTAGGTGTGGTACCATTACGAAATCACTCGAATTCAAATTCAACCAGCCGCGATGCTTACCAAGAAGTGACCACGGCGCTCCGGCACGAAACTGGGCGGACTCGAACTTACAACGCCTTGGCGTGCAGACTCCGCCCAGAACAACACGTCGACGCCACGAGGAAGCGCCGGAAAGACGAGAATAGTGAGAGGGCTGAGCCAGAAGAGAAGTGGCAGCAGCCGAAGAAGAGACGGCCATCGCCATGGCCTTCAACAGCGACGAGGAAGGCGTTACCAGCAGCAGGCAAGGCAGGAGTTCCAGGGGCACCCACAGCGATGGCGGAGTTTCGTTGTTTTTGCAATTGTGGAGGGTGAGGAGGAGAGCGTGGAGGACAGTTCCATGTGGAAATTGGCGTGGGTGCTGCAGATATTTGTTGGAATTTGTCGCGCGGATGGATTCTCATGCTGAATGGATTCGCATGTTTGGATAAGGAGTTGAGGAGCTGGCGGTACAACAGTGGCTGTTGACGGTATGGCACTGTCTGAGATGCGGTGTAATTAGAGGGCCGGGGTGAACTGACCCCCTCGCTCCTCCCCCTGGGAAAACCCTGAATTTTTTT